>CM076580.1:372149114-372524935 GCA_034641835.2 Pinus albicaulis
ACTTCCAGATTTTCATAAATACAATGTCCTCAATAAGATAGTTGAACACTTCCATATTAATAGTTACATTATATAACAAGAATATATACATTTTTTGTACCAATCAGAAATTGTCTCACGAAGAGAAATCACGTCACAAGCGACAATTGAACTTGGTTGGAGAGGATATTAATTTATCCTCTCGAGCGCCTAAGATAGACCAAGAAAAATGTGTATAATAATACTCAATCGCTAAGTATTTTTGATAATTTATCTCTTTATTGGACTCAAAAATTCTCAATTAGCAACAAATAATGATTGTTAAAATATTTTGATACATCCTTCTATGGATGCTTTTGTTTGAGTAATAATAACAGTGAGATTTTGAAGTGTCCTTATGAATTTAGTTGTGTATATTTGAGATTTCTTGACAAAGACATCATTTGTTGAGGAAAAATCAGCTTTAGACAATGATGATCTTCTTTATCTTAAAGAAAAAATGGAATTTGAGGAAGATGCTGAACGATTTTTCCAGAGGACAGAGAAATTTTCTTTTGCAGCCTTTAAGATATCCCTTTTTATGAATTTTATTGTGCTGGTGAAAAACATGAATTATATAGTATATTATATTTTGAGAAAATCATTTCTTTATCAAAATTAATTATACAAATTAATATGGCTTCCTGGATAGTTTCCTGGCATTGTATTACCTACCTAAATCTTTAGTTATGTTTATTTTGCGTTGTAGATTTTGGACTTTGTTTTCACAGAGCAGAAAGCTTGGCTAATTCTTCTCCTCCAATACCTCTTCCATTTCGAGTTGAACCAAAGCCTAAGAGTGGTATCAGGTATGATGTATCTCGTTTAATTTCCATTTATGCTTGAAGTAGTTATATCATGGGTTATGATGGCAAGGGTTTAAACTACTTTTTGGGTTAAGAAATTCTAGAACAATTAAATGATTACAAAGATGACCCTCTAAAGATGAGACACTGATATTCAAAAGAGAGACAGTAATACATATTTTCAATGGTCCACCCTTTGCTATTTTCAACACGATTTTGACTCTTAAGTGTAACCAATTTCTTAATTTATTGCATTTGGATGAATCCATAATCACAAGAGGAACTATAAATATGGTTCAACTGCATGGAAATTCCAATATGGCTATATTTATATCTTTATGACCATTTACAATTATCATGAGTCACTATTAGTGGCTTGCTTTTCATTCCAAGCACTATCAAGATTTCACATGGACATAATTACTATCTCATGGACTGTGATTATTCCCTTACTATATACAGATAAGGAAAATTGTTGGGCTCCAACATGTCCCTAGTTTATATTTCATTATTTTTATAAAATTCTTATACCTTCCACATGAAGAAGAGAAGCAACAATATGACATACATACTAAATTTTTTTCCACAATGATATGTGATATTTCATTCAAATTGGAGTTTTATTTATCCATGATCGAATTGACCTTTTCCCCCAATCACAAATCACAATATTCTTATTTCTAAATTTAGGATATTCTGTTACACATTTTCTTACATCTAAGACACTCCAAATTTTCCAATTGGGCACAGCTGAAGATTTTTTTAACTCCCATCTTACTTATGCATGCAACACTCTCATGAACACACAAACACCACTTTATTTTTTATGCTCTATTTAATTACTTTAACTGGAGCAGTCATCAAATGGTTAACCTCAAAATTGTGAATTGAATCAGAGCTAGATAAAAACCAGATCAAAAAATTGGCTGTCCAAAAATACATAAATGATTAAAATTTAGGAAAAAACATATATATTAATGTGCATCCATATGAATCACAACCATTATATAAAAATGTTTCCATTTAACTTTAGTTTTCCTGGGCACAGATTTAGAGGTTTACCAACATGAAATTCCTAAAGAATATGTTGTCCTGAAGCCTAGTGTGCATCATATCATAATTAAAATCTAAAGTCTTTGGCACCCTCAAACCTGGCACTAGTCTGAGGATCCAATACCATACTAAGAGCACATTTGTGCTAAGAGAGTTCACCATTCATTTAAAGACACATTTTTTCTTAAGGGTGAAAGTGGTTTTGTATCTCATAACTTTGTTTGAAGGACAAATGTTTGTATCATACAACAGAGGCAAGCTTGAAATGTTTTTTCTATAGGTAGAAGTATCTTTATGACATTGTTCACACACCAACAATAAAGATGCAACATATTGTGTGCATCCTTAGATATATTTGAGACTACAAGCTAACTGTTTAAATAAATTCATGTATAAAACTTATATATCGTCAAAATAACCATCAATATTTTTCTTCTAGCATTTTGGGTTGAATTTACAATAGTATGCTAAAAAGTGTCATTTTAATGTTCGGAAATTAGGATATATAAATGTGAGATATATAATCTACATCTTTGGGTTATATACTTTTCAAATATGAGCTTTTTTAGGCTACATATTTGGGTTATATAATTGTTTGAAATTTGAACTTTGAAGAAATTCCTAAATGGACTTCGTAAATATTCGACATATAGTGGTAAGGAAGTGGTACCATAAATTGTGTTATTTCAAATATCGCCAAAGACTTGGTGCAGTGCCTCAACCTACCCATGACCCCTCACCCATCCCCCTACCAATTGGGATGGGTGAAAAAAGAGGGCCCTCGCCTTATAGTCTCACAGCACTGCGTTGTGAACTTTTCCATTGGTCCTTTCTATGAAACAGTGGTCTGTGATGTTTCTTCATTGGATTGTGTCGATCTCCTGCTTGTTCTCCCTTACCAACAAAAATTCCATTCTATCTATAATGTTAAACTTCCAGATTTTCACAAAATACAATGTCCTGAATAAATACTTATCTGTATAGAATATATACTTATGTTTAGGATTATATAATTTGTATTGGAACTATTCCTTTATGTTTTACTACAATCATGTTGTTGACAAGCTTTAGCTGAATTTTTTCATCTATTGCTCATAGGATATGAAAAATGAAACGATTGTCAAAATGTGGCAAAAAATATGTTTCTCCTCATTTATTTTTTTATTGTTCATGAAAAGATAATAATGTTGTAGGAATGAGTTACCTTATAATCTGTTTCAATTATTTTACTCCCCTTTTTTTACATGGATGAAGATTTCATTTTCTTATTGATGGTTTTTTCATGTATCTTATCGATCCTCAAATGCTGGTAATGGAGCAGATCTTGAGAAGTAGTCATGGACACAAACTCTATCAGAGGTTAATGTTACAATACCACTTCCACCTATTACCAAGAAATTTTTAATGTTATGTGCATAAAGAAGATTTATCTAATGACATGGTTGAAAGGTAAAACTCATGTCTTAGCTATAAGTCATTTATTTGTGTTTCTTAGTTGTAAGTCATATGTTTTATTTTTATCTTTATTAGATCAATTATTTCACTAATCCAATATGCATGGCCATTATATCTCACTTGACGTAACTTACTTGACATGGATGATATAATATTCAATTCTAGGCCACTTTTATTTTAAGTCAGAGATTATTTTGATTAAAAGGATGTTCATATTTTGATTGGTTTAATGGGAGCTTGATTTAAAAAAGTTTTGTAAACCCCATGTCGATGTTATTTTTTCAGGGTGAGATCTTTTCACCAATAAGGTCAGATGAGTCCTGGAACATAGGTATACATAAAGCGCATCTTTGGCCATTTTTGTGTATTTTTTATTCTTTATATCATTGATGGATGGTTATTGATTGATTTAAAACAATGGATGGGAAGGTCCTGTCAATTCTCTTGACAAAAAAAATCAAATGGAGTGGTAGAATTGTGTTTTAAAGGGTGAGCTAGAAATTTGATATGGATCCAGAGACACGAGAGATAGTGGAAAAAAATGATGGTATTGACGAGTCTTCCCCGCTAATCAGCTCTAAATGTTAGGCCACTGCCCAAATTTCAGTTATCTGCAATGGAAATAGTGACTAGCTTTAATATTTGTATGAATAGTGAGTTTGGCCATTATCTTATCCTTTTCCTATGAATTATATTTCAAACTCCAACTAGTTTGTTGTTGAACTGATTAAAGCTTTGATGACAAAAAAATAGTTTTAAACCCTCTTTTCTAAATCTATTTTCTTGAGAAAATTTATCTTTTTACTTTATGTACCACATTTTCTACTGCGTGACATATGCTATGATATAATTGCCTGGATAAATAGAAATAAGTGTTATACAATGTAGCCTTTTTTTCATCTGAAGAAGTAGGATTTCCAAATACAATTTTTATTAATTAAGAACATATTTTAGACTTATTAGCTAAGTTATGATTATATATCGGTAGGGAATTTTGTGTATGCTGATGTTGTGTTGTGTTGTCTCTTTGGTTTCTGTCAGGTAAGAATGGTTAATAAGGACTGTGTTCTTGAGCAGTATGCACATATATTATTCTAATATCGACAAGGATCTCCATGGTTTTTAGGCATGGCAATAGAAACATATATTTTTGCTTATTTAGTAAAATATTATCGAGACTTTAATTTATTGAAAGTTGTAGAATTTACAATCTATAAAGGTTTCAAGATATGATTTTTAAAAGTCTTATTCTTTAAAGGGTGCTAGCTCAATGGAAGAGAACCTGCTTTAAAAGAAGAAGGTTGGTGGTTTTATTCAATCGTGCCCTGATATTCATAGGGAATGGTGATGGATGCTCTTTTTACCATCACCGATGAAATTATGTGATATTTTTAGACCCTCACCAAAATATGAAATGGTGACGGTCAACGAACGCCACCATATATACGCATCAATAGTGATGACCATGAAAGGTTCGTCACCATAAATCATTGTTGTTGATATGAAATGGTGAGGGTCTTTGTTTTTCATTATAGTCATTATTCGTGACGGACCTTGATGTCACCAATGAGCTTATCATGACATTTTTTCACCCTCACCAAATATGAAATGGTGACAGTCAACGAACATCGCCATATATATGCACCAATAGTGACGGCCATGAAATTTCCATCACAAAAAATCATTTTTTTTCATATGAAATGATGACGGTCACTGTCCCTCATTATAATCAATATTTGTGATGAACCTTGAATGTCACCACAACACATACTTTCGGCGATGCCACCTTTGGTGACGTTCAGTTTTTTGGTGACGATGGCTATTGTCCATCATCATTGCTCATATGAAATGGTGACGATAACTATCTGTCATTATAAATAATTATTGGTGACGGACATTGAATGTCACCACAACATCTAAAATTTCCGCGATGCCACCTTTGGTGGTGTTCAGTTTTTTGTGATGAAGGCTCTTTTGACCCTCATCAATGAGCTTATGGTGACATTTTTCGCCCCTCACCAATGTCCTTTTTTCTTATAGTGATATTGTCTAGAATCTCTACTAAAAATAAACTTTGTTCACGATGTGGAAAGAACTGACATAATTGTTCGAGAATAGTAATGACCACAGGAAGTTGGCACTCAAGGATAAACTTTGAAGTACCAAGATGTAGAAGAATGTCACTATCGCAGTATCTAAGAAGTTTCACACAATGTGGTTATGAACTAGGTGGGGTCAGTGTTAATTTCCCTGAAGATGACTTGGTAAACCTAGCCCTTCTGGGCCTTCCCAAGGGTTGGCATAACTATCACGATTCGGTAAATGGGGGGGAGGGGTGGGGGGAGAAACTACTGAATTGGGAGAGCTTAAGGTATGATTTGGTACATGAGGAAATAAGGCAGAATACCAGAGATGGAACCTCATCCAAAGAATAGGAAGAGGACTTTTCTGTAGTCAGCAAAGGAATAAAGGCCAAGGGAAATAAGTTCCAAGGTGAGGTTGAATCCAACCAAGAGGGAAAGAAAAAATATTTTTCAAAAATTTAATTCTTCAATTATCATGAATTCAGGCACTGTGCTACTAAGTGTCCACATAACAATTCTAGCAATGAGGAGTCTATAGTAGTAGCAACAACTGAATCTTTGGCTTCATAGTTTGAGCTAAATTCCACCCTTATTTCATGCATGGCCAACATTGTAATGAGGAGTGTGTGGTACTTGGATCCGGGTGCCTAATTCCACATGATTGGGTGTAGATATTTTTTCAGTGACATGGAGGAGAAATATCTCCAGATGAGTATCGAGTTTGGAGACGACGGAAGGAATAACATGACCAGGATTGGTACATTTTCCTTCCAGAGAGATTCGGGATCCCCTCTCAAACTCAAGTATGTCATGTTTGTTCCAGGCCTAAAGAAAAATCTCATCTCCGTTGCAGTTTTGGAAGACTGTGGTTATGATGTGATATTCAACAAAGGAAAGGAATTTTTGAGACATAGCCACAAGATAGGTGAAGAAGATCGTGGTTTGAGTAAAGAAAATTTATGCACTTAAGGTAGAAGATGCATGCACAGCCTTGAGGAGCAAGGAAAATACTAGGTATATGGTGGTTGAGAGAGAGGATGTCAGAACTATCAACATGCAGCCTCAAAAGGAGCCTCGGGAAGTTGTGGAGCATCCACAAATAGAGAGGTATAGAGGAGGAATTGTGGAGACATCCACTAAAGTAAATACCTCTAGTAAGGGGGTAGTTCGAGCCAAGTGGGAAGAGTCATTACATGCAGCTATACCTCCAGGAGTGAGGTGGAGTGATGTAGATCCTTAGTCCAAGAGTTGCATAAATTTGGGCAAGTTCCTGATCCAAGGTAAAATCTTGATACCCTTAACCAAGACCTTTTACTTCAGTTGATTGTTAGAATTGCATTTAATTAAAGTTTCAATGAACATAAATGAACAACTACATGCTGTAAAGAACAGGAACATAACATGTCAAGATCAGCAATCATAAGAATGCGTCATTTAATAACGGAGTTCGTCTAGGAGGGGCTACATCTCCGGGCCTCAGTTTCAAGATGGTGTAGGCCGCAACATTAAGTGTTGTAAGAATAATATGTACATGGATGTGTTTTCTCTGACATATAAGGAAAATTCCCTCATACAGGAGTGGCTAGACCTTTCTACAAGATTTTCCACTGTGGAACTCTCATGCATTAAAAAGGACTCCTATCAATATGACAATAACTCACACATAAATATTTTGAGTATCCCACCAATCATGGAAAACAAGGGATATTAAACAGCATACATGAGTATCTCACCAATATGGCATCAAGGGATCTCAAACATAATACAAGTCCATGACAAAAAGTACATCAATAATAGAACAAGACAAGATCCCACGACTCATACATCAATAGGGATATGTACAACACTATACATCTCAGGAACAAAGAAGTACATGAAATCAACACATCATATACCTCATGCTGAAGATGACTGAAGAATGGGTTGTTGCGCTGCTGGATCTGAAATCACCATCACAATCATGGCATCAAAAGATGTGAAATCGACTACTCACTTACTGAAAGCTAACACCTACAACTTTAATTCAAAAAGTGACCGAAAAATATAAAGCTTAGATGGAAAATATGAATGCGCCATTAGATTCATGGTGTCGAATAGTGTAGAATCGACTGTCCATTTGCTGAATTCTGAGAAAGTGAAGATATGGGGCAAAAAGGAATCTTTTAGATTCCCCCTAGATTCCTCCATGTAGTTGCTCCATGGGTGGACTAGAAATTTGCAACTCAAAAGTCAAATTTGACCTCGCCATTGCGTTCCCTACGAAAAACTGTGAAAATTGACTGTAAACTTGACTATATTCTGATATGGAGAAAAATTACCTCCCCGGGAAAATTTCAAGGCTCATGGTTCTGCTCCCTATTTCTGGGCCTGCTCATGGTTCCACCTGCAAATTGCCTCGATCCTCATGTGCACTTCTGCTCTGCCTTGGCCTGGGCGCACTTGTGAAAGATGGGTTTATATGTATTTTTCTAGGTGGAATTACCCAAGTGCCACCGTTGGCATGTTAGTTTAGATCCTAATTAGGTGGGAGGTCGGGTGGTCAATCCCCAACCCCTCCTTTAAAAGTCAGACTTCATTTTAAAATCCCAATGAACACTAATTAAAACCCTGTCGTATTTATGTTTTGATGGCAATTTTGGTGTGTATGGGGGGTCGGGCCCGCATGGGGCGGCCCACCCTAACCTGCCATCGACACTGTTGGCACATATAATATATACGTTAGGGTAGGCAGTGGGGTTCATGAGCCCCGCCACCCATATTTAAACTATGGGGAGTGGTTCGTGGGTTAGGGCGGTGGAGTTGACAGCCGCGCCCCTTCTGTATAACTATATTTAATACCCGGTGGGTCCGGCGGGGTCATGACCGCGGGATCACACATAAAAATTTATTTTTATGTTATGATATGCCGAGAGGTCGACGGGGTTTGGCCATCCATCGACCCTATTTTTTTATATATTTTTGTTTTAATATAACAAAATGGACATTTTAAAAATACCTAATTTTTGACCGTAGGAGTCAAATTAAAGAGGCCACAATTTCGCCCAGACTTTGGCTTGAGCTTGCCGAAATCCGGTGGCCGGGTTTCATCCAAATTGTGTCTTCCTTAAGGCTGCCCAGTCACCAAGTCAACCCAGAACTTTGACTGTTCCTAACTTTTGCATACGAGCTCGGTTTGACGAACCATTCACACCGTTGCGATCAGGACGTCGATATCTACAACATGAACCTGGTTTGAGAGTAATCCAAACACTTTGTTTTTTGACCCCTCTTCATACTATGTATGTCTCTAGAACCACCTGGATCAATCCTCCCCACTAAGGAACTTTTTGTCCTCCAAAAGCATAAAGAATAATATGCATTGTTGTGTACTATTTCTGCACCACAAGCGTCTTGAAAAGTCACCCTTCCTTCTCCTTCACCTGCGTCCTTCAGAGCCATAAGTGATGAAATAACACCTGCACCTTCTACAAACTTGTAGTACAATCCCCTGTGGATTACATGCTAAAATTAACCAACTATGACCCAAAACATCTCCCATAATTGCCACGAGTTTATAACATGTACTTGGTGGTCAAGCTTACATCGAGATGGAAATCACCCTGAGCTATCATTACAAGACCTTGTTATCACCAAATTGAGTCTTGTTGGGCTGCTGCAATGGTCAATATGGAGTAATTGTTTCAAACCAAATTTTGACTGAAGCTTAGCCTCTTCAGTCTGAGAGGGATCTCTCATAGATAATTTATGATATTGGTTAATGATAAAGATATATGGCTAACTCTATGAATTGTGTCTTGGTTTTGTATGTTTGCAGGTTGAAAAGATGAAGGCTTGCTACCATTGGGCTATGGAGTCAACAAATCAGTAGGTTCAATGGCAAGGTTTCTTGACATGGAAGCTAAGGAAGATAGGGGTCTTTAACAAAGGAAATTCACTCATATAACATAGGTCAACACAGTCATTTCATTACTAAAGGAAGTCAGAGCATAGAGCTATGAATTCTGAGTAATAGCAATGAAATCTACTGCTAGTGGTTCAAAGCCAAATCACTCATAAAACATAGGAAAACACAGTCATCTCATTACTAAAGGAAGTCAGAGCATAAAGTTATGAATTCTGAGTAATAGCAATGAAATCTACTGCCAATGGTACACAAAAAATATAAGTAATGTAAGCACTAAAAACTCAATCAGAATCTCAGGTTGGTCAAGAAGCAAGTCTTTGTATTACTGAAAGCAATCAATTTACATGAAGCTGCAGTATTGCCAAAAAATCTCCAACCCTTGAAAAATTAGACTCTCTTCCCTTTAATATACTTGTTACATGATGAGATGATCTGCCTCTTGGCTAGATTCATCGAATTTTCCCTAATGACACCTTGCATAACAATAAAAAAATCTATTTAATTAGAAAATGACAGCTATCCTACTTGATAGTCCTTTTACTAATAGGATCCAAACTATTCATTATTACATAAACAACCTTATCTCCTCAAATCAATTACATCTTTGACAACTATTCTTTCATATGTTTGTGTGATGGAACTCATCACTACATGACATATTAATTGACCTCCTCTAAAACTGGAAACAAAACCTGTTTTTTTGGAAAACTGGTCCTTATCTTCAACGAGAGGTTTGTCTGATGAGTTGGCTTCATCACGTGGCCTTTAAGTCTTGGATGACTGTTGGAAAGATCCCTTGAGCCTTTTAAAGTACCCAGTTGTCCAAAAGTGCACAAAAACCTGCTTATATAGCTTCAAAATAGTACGCTACAAAAGTATGACAATTTCGTAGCGTTACAAAAATGCCTTTTGCCATCAATATTTCTAATTCTTTCCTCCTGAATTATGTTCATTATGCCTTAATACATCTTCCATACCATTTTCACTTCTTGGAATCTCCCAAAACTGGTTCAAAATGCAAAAAGGAAAGCTACAGTAGTTTTGTAGCATTTTCCTATTCTTCAAGCCCAGGAACACTATGAAACTACCGAAAACAGTGAAAATTCCAGATTTATGTGTAGCTTCAAAAATATGCTTTCCAAGTGTCAAAAATTATTTTATAACATGCCATTAACCTTCAAAATCACAAACCATCTCACACTATGATTCTTGAGGGGTTTCTTCCTCATTAATGATGAGTTAAGAAATTGGTTCCTCAACTACTGTCATTTTAAGGCCTTTTTTCTCCAACTCCTCATGGATTAGTTCAACCTGTTCCTGGAGGTATTTAACCTGATCCTTCAACTTCCTTTTATCATATTTCAAATGAAAATTCATTTTCCTGACATGTTTCACCTCCTTCCTCAATGGCATGGTCCATTTTATAACCTGTTGTGTATTATCTAGGGTCTTGGAAACATTGTCAACCTACTCTTCCCAAATCTCTTTCATATTTTCAAACTGAACCTTATGGACATTGTGTTTTCTTGCTTCTTTATTCATAAGAGCAATCAAATGGTTGGCCAACTTCAACTGTTCTTCAAGGAGTTCAAACTATGTTGTTTCCATTACTTTCTCTTTTCCTTTCTTTGATTTGCTAACTGTATCTTTCTATGCAGGTGATGAAAGATCAATGATGTCTTGTGGTGGCTGGATTGTTTCAGTAGCTAGATGAACCTCTTTACTGCTCTCTAATAGCTTTCTAGCATTCCTTGTCATGGGATTTCTTTCTTGGAACATAAAACCTGTATCTTCTCCTTCAAATACTAGTTTCTTTGCAGATTTGGCTTTCTTTAGTTTCTGTCCACCTTCATCTATATCCTCAACATGGACTATAGGAGTCTCTTCTATGTCAATGGCATGTAATATGTCTTCTATATTTCCTTTAGCTACTACTCTGTCTTCTACAACCACTTTTTTTTCTTCTAAAGCCATTGTTTGACTCCTTGTCATCCTTTTGGTTCATTGTTTACTCACAACTTGTTTTTTTTTTGTAGGTTTGACCACTTTTGATTTTTGTTTTGTAGGTTTGACCACTTTTGATTTTTGTTTTGCAGGTGGAATAATGGGTGTATCAAAACTCTACAATTTCTCTGTTTCCATCATGACTGGTTCACTTGGTTCTACTCTTGTTGGTTCACTTGATTCTACCACCAATGGTTCAATTTATTCTGCTACTAAGGGTGATGGGATTCTCCTAGGTTTAGGAGTTCTTGAAGGAGTAAGAGAATCCAACTCAAAACCACTAACAAACAAAAATGAAGACTAGTCTCTGCCTAGTCTTTGGAGCTCATCTAAAACCAGCAGTTTAATTAAACCATGATGAAACAATGAAGTATCACTCCCTTCAGATTTTTCTTGGACCTTATTTTCCATTTTTGATAAACTTCTATGTAAATAGAAAGGCAGATCAGATGTAAGCATCTTGTCCTTCTGAAGACTTCTACAACTATTGGGTCTTTACTGATCAGATTCATATTTGTTGGTTCATATCTCAGACATTGGCCACCCTTATTTGTCCATATTTTTTATGCCATGGTTTCTTTAATTCCTTCTCAACCTCGCTTGATAGTTCTCAGCCTCGCTTGATCAGTGATATTTTTAAACCTTTGAAAACACCAGCCACAACTTTGGCTCAATGCAATAGCTCTCTAGAGCTCAATATCACGCGAAGAAGGAATGAAGAATGAGAAATGACTGAATTAGGAAATATTTTGAAGTTTTATGTCCACTCATAACACAATGATGACTCATAAATGCCTAAAATGTTGATGATGACTTCAGACCTAACCATGTACCTTGATATTATCCCTCAATGACTCGACTGGTATCTAACTTACCCTTTCCCAATGATATTTTGACACCTAACAAATAATCTAACAAGACAGATAGGAAACCACACTTTCGTAGCGTGTTTAGTGTAAATCTCAATGTTTTCGCTACGAAAGTATGAATGGTTTCGTAAGGAAAATTGTAATTTCTCAGTGTATTTCTCTACGAAACTGTGGTTTCTTGGCTAAAACCACCGTTTCGGTACTAAAACCTTGGGAATTGAAAATTTCCAGAACATTATGAATGATGTGACATGAAGGGGTTTGAAAGTGAGTGGGTTTGGACCTTAGGGTAAGCTTAAATAAGAAAAATTTAAAATTTTCTTTGACTAAGTAATAAAAAATGAATCCTACAACCCTACCTTTGACACATGAACCTATATGACTTTGTCAATTGATGCCTCATTTTTTTAGTGTTAACACACCTCATCACTTTTACATGAAAGAAATGCATCACACGACTCATAAAACAAGGCCAACAATATCATGGTCACATTTTGAAGTGATGGAAAACACATCATCATTTTTACATGAAATAAATGCAATACACGGCTTATAAGACAAGGCCAAGGAAATATCATTGCCGCTCAAACAAGTGATGGAAAACACATCATCACTTTCACAATTAAAAATGCAACAAATGATTTACAAACATGGCCATGACAAGCTAACATATCTATAAAAAAAATCTAGAAGAACCATCTCTCACTTATCAAAGTGAGTGGATTATTTCCCTGTGGCGAACTTGCTTGTCGATCAACTCTTTCGACTGGTGTATGCACAGGCACTTTTCCTTTAAGGCGCTGCTCTAGATGAAGTCTCTAGCATGTGGCTCTTTGGCTACCACTCCGGTCACAATGGGTGCAAAAGGTATTTTTCCTCCAAACCTGCTTAACTGATTTCTTTTCCTGTTGGGGAGAAGGCTTTTCATGCCTCATCCTCCTTTGTGCTGCCATCCTTTTCCAATGCTTAGAAAACACATGGTTATGTAAACCACACAAATGGAACGTTTTGCGATGCCATGATTTACGACTGTGGTTATCAACATTATTATAATCAAAATGCACTCTGGAATAATGGGACTGATTATACCTTCTGTGGTGGTCTTTGGTGCAATCATGGTGATGAGAGCTCACCTCACCTCTTTCACTACAACATGCATTACCATGGAAGGATGGAAAAATGTTCCCATCATTCCTCTTCCCTGGAGAGTTCATCAATATTTTTTTTCCCTTGATGTCCTTCGAACATCCTTCTTCAGTGTACCCCAAACCTTCATAGAGAGGTCTCTGCACAACCTCCAATGGTTTGGTTATGCCTCGGCCATGAACGCCAAGTCATCCTCCTTTGTACCCCATCTTGGTGAGGAGTCTCATGTCGGTTCCTGCAATGGGTATCTCCACACTTCCAACCGAAATGACATCATGTGAAGAAACTGAAGAGAAATCAACATTTTTTACCTTACCTATTGATTGTGAAACAGGTGAATAATGCTTCTATAAGCCTTCGTTGCACTTCACTTCCCCCAAGGCCTCTCTCGCGGCTTGTAGCTGAAGCTGCAACTGCTGCTTCTCCTCCTTCTCTTCTTGTAGGAGTGCCTTCAATGCGTCATTATATTCTTAAAGAATTTCATTGTTGCTCTTCAATTATTCCCACACCTCTGTCGTGGCTTGCAATTGAAGCTACAACCGATGTTTGTCCTCCTTTTCTTCCTGTAGGAGTGTCTTCAATTCAGAATTCTCTGCTGCTTGATTTTTATAAGCCTCATACAACATGTCCGCTTTCTCAGACACCCTAATCATGTTTTCATACATGTCCTTGACATTCTCCATGGCTCAACTGAGTGAACATTCAATGTTCATGCCTACAACATAATCAACAAGAAGACCTTCTCTGATACCACTTGATCCAGGATAAAATATTTATACCCTTAACCAAGACCTTTTAATTTGTCTGATTTTTAGAATTGCATTTAATTAAAGTGTCAATGAAAAAATGCATGCTGTAAAGAAGAGGAGCATAACATGTCAAGATCAGCAATCATAAGAATGCGTCGTTTGATAACGGAGTTCGTCCAAGAGGGACTACATCTCCGGGCCTCGATGTCAAGATGGTGTAGGCTGCTACATTAAGTGTTGTAAGAAGATGATGTACATGGATGTATTTTCTATGACATACAAGGAAAATTCCCTCATGGAGGAGTGGCTAGAGCTTTCTACGAGATTTTCCACTGCAGAACTCTCATGCATAAAAAAAGACTCCTATCAGTATGACAATAGCTCACACATAAAGACTGTGAGTATCCCACCAATCATGGAAAACAAGGGATCTCAAACAACATACATGAGTATCCCGCCAATATGGCATTAAGGGATCTCAAACATAATACAAGTCCATGACAAAAAGTACATCAATAAAAAAACAAGACAAGATCCCACAACTCATACATCAATAGGGATTTGTACAACACTATGCATCTCAGGGAAAAATAAGTACATGAAATCAACACATCATATACCTCACGCTGAATATTACTAAAGAATGGGCTACTGCACTGTTGGATCTGAAATCAGATCACAATCGTGGTGTCAAAAGGTGTGAAATCAACTTCTCACTTGCTAAAAGCTAACACCTGCAACTTCACTTCAAAAATTGACCAAAAAATATAAATCTCGGATGGAAAATATGAATGCGCCATCATATTCGTGGCGTCGAATAGTGTAGAAACGACTGTCCATTTGCTAAATTATGAGAAAGTGAACATCTGGGGAAAAAAGGAATATTTTAGATTCCCCCTAGATTCCTCCATGTAGCTACTCCATGGGCAGACTGGAAATCTGCAACTCAAAAGGTTAATCTAACCTTGCCATTGCGTTCCCTGCGAAAAACCATGAAAAATGACTGTAAACTTGACTATATTCTGATATGGAGAAAAATTACCTCCCCGGGAAAATTTCAAGGCTCATGGTTCTACTCCCTGTTTCTGGGCCTACTCATGGTTCCACCTGCAAATTGCCTCGATCTATGTGTGCGCTCCTACTCTGCCTTAGCCTAGGCGCACTTGTGAAAGATGGGTTTATATGTATTTTGCTAGGCGGAATTACCCAAGTGCCACTATTGGCGTGTTGGTTTAGATCCTAATTAGGTGGGAGGAGGTCGGGTGGTCAAACCCCGACCCCTCCTTTAAAATTCAGACTTAGTTTTAAATCCAAACGAACATTAATTAAAACCTCACCGTATTTATGTTTTGATGGAAATTTTTGTGTTTATGGGGGGTCGGGACCGCATGGGGTGGCCCGCCCAAACCTTCTGCTAGCACCGTTGGCACGTATAATATATACGTTAGGGTAGGAGGTGGGGTTCACGACCCTCGCCACCCATATTTAAATTATGGGCCGTGGTTCGTTGGTTGAGGCGACGGAGTTGATAGCCGCCCCCCACCTGTATAACTATATTTAATACCCGGTGGGTCCGGCGGGGTCATGACTGAAGGATCACACATAAAATTTTATTTTTATGTTATGATATGTCGAGGGGTCGGTGGTGTTTGACCACCCGTCTAACCTGTTTTTATATATATTTTTGTTTTAATATAACAAAATGGACATTTTAAAAATACCTAATTTTTACCGTAGGTGTCAAATTAAAGAGGCCACAATTTCCCTGGACTTTGGCCTGAGCTTGTCAGAATCTGGTGGTCGAGTTTCATCCAAATTGTGTCTTCCTTAAGGCTACCCAGTCACCAAGTCAACCCAGAACTTTGACTGCTCCTAACTTGCACATACGAGCTCGGTTTGATGAACCATTCGCACCGTTACGATCAAGATGTCGAGATCTACAAGCTGAACCTGGTTTGAGAGCAATCCAAACACTTTGATTTTTGAGCACTCTTTGTCCTGTGTGTGTCTCTAGAGCCTCCTAGATCAGTTCCATTAAGGCATTCTCCTCATGGATCATTATGTTGCTATGGGGTCCCAAAGTATTCAGTAGTAGGAGGATCAGTGTGACTCAGATACTGAGGATTGCAGAGGAGTGTTGACATCAGAAAAAGAGGCTCAATAGCAGAGTTTAGCTGAAGCAAAATTTTCCTAGTAGATAGTTGCAGACATAGTTGATTCAGTTTGTTTTTTTTTATGCTTCTCAGTTGCAGATGTTGCAGTAGCAGTAGAAATAGTGAGGTGTTTCATGCAGTACATTCCATAGGTGAAGGATAGGGGTGGTTTATAATCTATTTATTACTGAGAGGGGGTGTCGAAAATGTAGCAAGAAAGTCTCAATTTTTATTTCTCCTTAATCAAATTAAGGAAATTCGAAATTCCACATCAGCAAACAACTTGGAGGAGTTAAGTAAGGTGACATGGATATTGTCACTCAATTAAGAACACTCAATTCGATTTAATGAGTTGAAGTTCAGTTTACTTGAGTTGATTTCTAAAAAATAGGAGTCTAGCTCAGTTAATTCCAGTTAAGGGCATGAATTTAAATTGTATGTAGTGATTCCTAAATTTTAGGATCCTAGGTTGAGTTAATTTCAATTGTAATTAGTTAAAATAGTTCTAATTGTTAATACAACTAGTTGGTGATCAGTTAAGTAGTGGGATATTAGTATAACTCAGAGATAATATAGTTAACTGATGAATCAACTAATAATTAGCTCATGCATGCAAATAATTCAAGTTTCCCAGTTGTGGTGGAGTTTCCAAGGAAATTAACCAACAATTGTAAACTAGTTGAGTGTACAAGTGTTGCATCACGTCATGTGGACCATCCTTGGGAATTTGCGCAATGAATTAGAGGAATATCCTATTTAATAGGAGCTCAATTACTCACGAATTTCTCTAGAATATAGGGCAGAGGCCTTCATTGAGCAAAGAGATAAGTTATGCACTTGCAGGTTGTGCTCAATTGATCAAAGAAATTGTAATACATCTCTATTCATCAAATTAATGCAAACATGCATTGGGGTTTTTACCAGTTTTCTTTCCCGAGAAAAAATAATATTTTCATATTTTTTATTTCTTATTGCATGCCTGAGATTTTTTTTCTAAATTATGAATTAATGTCAGCAGATTAGTAGAGTAGGTTTGTGTCTTGTGATTTTGATTAAAAATTCATGAGCAGTTGCAAGTCGACAACCTAATTTATACACCACTCGCCTAACATGTATATACATATAGAGGCACACAAGCCTTAATGAGTCTCAATCTCACCAGCGAATGTCAATTGTACATGAATATTACAATTTGGGGAATCTTGATTGGGGTTGTTACATTCCCCCCCCCCTTATTTATTCATTGTCTCCAATGCATTCAATTGTGGTCGAAACTTGAAAGAACTATTGTCACATGTGATCTATCCTTAATGCCTTGATGCTCATAGTTGACATATTGCAAGTAAATTGTTCATATTATACATTGATGTATTTATTTTAGGGTGTCCTGAATTCCAAATGCACTAACGATATACATAGGACTTTGTCAAGCCTCACATTGATTGGCATGCAACCCAGAGAAATCACCATCATACCTGACAAGACATGAAAATAAAATAGGATTAATTCCTAAAATAATTATCTCATGAACATACTTTGCTCCAAAAGAGAAAAACAACCATGTAATACACAGTTACAACAAGAAATATTCACAAGATAAAACTTTAGTGAATAAGTAAGGCACATCAGCACATAAGTTCCCTTTCACTATTCCTTCGGGAACAAATAACCCACCATATATCCAATTTTTGTCATGTTAGGGTTTTAATGTTGGGCAGAATTCAAAATAGGATGTTCTCATATCTACCATAGTAGGTCATAATATAGTGGTTTTGAGTGCCTTAAATGTTGTTATTTTTAGAAAAGAGATAGTTCCCTCATACTGTTGCAACTAATTCACATAATAGGATTAGGAAAACCATTTATGATGTTGGTTCCATCTCCTCAACGAACCACCCCTTTGTTGTTGAAAACAACCTCTTCATGATGCCATTTTGTTGTTGATATCTTCACTAAAAGTATAGCTTCATTGTTCTATGTATCTTTCATGGCATTATCCTCCAATAGTTGTTGAAAATGCTGACATAAATCCTAAAAAATGCACCCTCTAGTTGTTTATGATCATATCTCTTTACTTGAAACCATGGACTCATGTGGTATCATCTACCATGAAAATCTTGGGTCATTGAAATTGTCTCCAGTATAATTGGTTCCCAAGACATATTTTCATCAAGTATTACATCATGACCTTCATTGAATCCATTAACCAAAAGAGATGCAACTACACCTGTGGACACTTGATGCACTTGTTCAAAAGTTTCCAACAAACCATCATGCCCGTAGGAATTGAAATATCGATAGAAAACATTTGTCTTCTTGAATTCATGTGCCTCTATTACCATGACGGTTTCTATTGCACTTTACTGGAATAGGCTTTAAGTATATCTTTGACTACAATACTCTTTCCAACACCCATTCCAACCCCGTTAGAATAAGCACATAGCTTCTCACCTTCAGAATCCACTGACACCGCTACATTCATCTTAGTATTAATCCTTCAATGATTCACAATGGATTTAATTATTCCCAACAGACTAGAAAATACCATATATATCTTGAGAGTCTTCAAAGCCAATTTAAAACGTTGTTTTTTGTAAATAGTAAACTCGTTCAAGAAAACATATTTAAAAATGCTTGATAACCATAACCCTCAAGTCTTAGTTATTTGAAACACTGCTTAACATTCTTAAACTTGTTTTACATTAAATATCAACATAAATTATGCATATTTTCATAAATGAATTTACCCAGTGGCAGAAAAGATGACATAATAGAACTTATTTATATTGGAGTTACCGTGTAGAACCTAGTTAATAAC
Organism: Pinus albicaulis; assembly: GCA_034641835.2. Taxonomy (NCBI): domain Eukaryota; kingdom Viridiplantae; phylum Streptophyta; class Pinopsida; order Pinales; family Pinaceae; genus Pinus; species Pinus albicaulis. The sequence continues at coordinate 372,168,174 of CM076580.1, forward strand.
AGATTTAGAATGCTCCCAATAAAATGCAAAGTAACTAAGAATGTAATTGTTTAACTCATGTAAAATTTTACCAAAAAGCAGTTGTATCTCCACAGTACAAATACTAGAAATATATGCATAGATGATATCTTGACTCGTAGCATATCTACTCTTATCTACCCTCAAATACTCATAGAGGTTTCATTTTATTGTCTAGGCAAGGTAATCCCTTGCAATGTTAAGCCAACATTCATCATTAGTATATATATAATGGAGAGCCCAATTATATGAATATCACAATTCCTCATTTATTCTCCTGACACTACCATATATTTTTATCTTTGACTCCTCAACCTCAAATATAAATCCCTGATTTTCTCAAACGAAGATGGGAATGATCTTGCATCCATTGTCCCAGGAGGAGATAAGGAGAGATATAACATCATGCCAAAAACTTGTAGACAACATGAAAGATCATGTTTCTAAGAATATTCAGTAAGCCTCAATCTGAATCTCTCCAAATACCCAACATGGATATTACAATGATTTTTAATTCTTTTAAATGATATGTAATTAAATATAGTTATTGTTTGAAAATATGTCAATATTGAGGGAATATTTTTCCATAAATAGAATAGAATAAACTCCAAAGGTAGAATACCAATTTGAACAATTTCATCATTAAAGGTTGTATCTAATATATCTACATTATTTCAAGCTTAGGAATATTACGTCTAGCTACTTATAGCACTAGAAATACTAGTATGTTCTAAAGCTACTACCCAAATGCATGTCAACCCAACAAAACCTCTCAAGCATATCAAATGGATTCTCTCCAATCGTACTTAAAAATTTTGAGCATCGAAAAATATTTTCCAGCCAATTGAGAATTTATTCACAAATTCCATAGAATGATGGTGCTCCAAAAAATACACGAATTTATTTTAATTAGATTATTTAACTATGGAATTGTACTTGTTGTTAGCCTCCACAAGATCCCAAGGCTGATGAAAGGATGTCGACAAAGGTAACCTCAAACCAAGATTTTAGTTTGGTAGCTAGCCCTACCAAACCAGAGAGGGATTTCTCTATGAGATCACAACCAAATAATTTGACTAGATGAGGAGTAGATTTTAGGCTAGTTAGGTCAGCTCTAGGGTTTTGAAAGTTTGATGGTTTTGTTGCTGGATCAAGGATCAAACTAGGTAGCTAGGTCAAATATATCAAAGGGTTACAACTGCAAATATATAAAGGAGCAAGGTAGAAATGCTTTAGTGATAGGATTATGGTTTTTTTAGTGTAGTGTAGGGTTTGAAAGAGTGGAGAGGATATTAATGAGCATGCATCATGAATTCAATAAAATTAAAAGAAGCAAACATAAAATGATATTCCCAAACAAAAAAGAGCTTGTAAATCATTTTTCTTATAAAACTTTTAGGAATATCACTGAGGAAAGCAAGGCATGGAAAGAGAACATGTATACCATTTATAAAATACTATAACAGAGAAAATACAACATCAAAAAATCACTGCACATGAATTCCTAGATAATAGTTGCAACTGTTCCTTTGAATTTCTGAATAAAAGTTGAAGCAAAAGATACAATAGTCTCAAACCTCTAATGTCCAACCATCAAAATGAATAATAAATGCATACATATAGACAAAAAAAAACTTACCCTCTCTCAGGGTTTGAATCCTTGAGTGGAGGAACTGATCACATGATCCTCTCACCTAAAACCTAAAGACTAGAGAGGTTAACAAGACTCTCCCCAAGTTAGAAAAATGGATACCTTTGACCAAAAATGAATTTACAAGCATGTATCTACCTCATTGTTACTCTATCACGCATAATTACAAATGTTTACATCATAAAAATATCAAAAGTGACTAATTAAATCAATGGAGGTCTAATCTGGACCAAGTCAACTCAGAAAATTGACATTCATGCAAAAACGCAGTGAAATTAGGCAAAAGCACAGTGTGCTAGGAGAAAACGTAGCGAAATTGGGAGAAGTGAGTTTTGAAGGACTTCCCGAGGTCTAAATTCTGATCTGACAGATGTTGGAGAAATCCCTTCTTATTGGCTACATGATAGAGTCCTCAAGAACTGAAAATTATTGCTCCTAACCCATCAAAAAATTATTCTCCCACAGGTACTCCAGAAACGCAGCGTGTTGTTCAAAAAGAGGGCAGAAAGGTGGTTTTTGAGTGTTTTTTGGGCCTTTTGACCTGCCAGATCTTGCTAAAATACTGCTCCCAGTGGCTAGAAATGATGTAGGAGTGATGAAAAATCCAATGATGTAATCCATTTTTAATTTGGAGGCATCCATAAAAATTGCAGTGTGGGCCAGGCTGCGTTTTTGACCTAGTGACTGTGTGAAAAGGTGCAAAACACCATAATTCTTCAAAATTTTCCAAATTTTCTCCAAATTTCCACAAAATTTCCCTATATTTACTCCATGAATCATTGAGATTAATTTCTATGCTATGATGGAAGCATCAGCTAGAAAATCCAACTTTCCCTTCTCCTTTCCCCCCATTAGGGTTTCTTTGATTTTTGCCTCCAATTGCTTGATTTTTGCCTAAGAGACCTGATTTCTCTTGTAATAGTGCATGGTCATGTGTCTCTGAATGTTATTGTTCTTATTATCCCTCTTTGGGAGATTTTACATCAAGCCAATATTCCATGTCTTGCTTAATGTCTGCTAGTATGAGCTCATCCATTGTCATTTATGTCTTTGGTGGAAGTGCCTCTCTTTGTTGTTGAAGTGCCCTTTTTAGGCCTCTAGTTATTGGCCTCTTCCTTATAACTTGTTCTTCATGATCATTTGAATCATCAATATCAACTATTGGTTTTCCCTTTGCTGCCTCTTTGCTAGCATCAACTTTATGTCTATTCAAAATTAGTTAATTTACCTTCAATTACATGTTCTCTTGCTATAGGAATGAACTAATGAAGTTGACATTGGAAAATTTGTCCTTTATTTATCTAATCTTAGCATATTTATCCATGATGACCTGCTATGTTTATCTATGCTCCAATTATGCCCTATCAGTGTCAATATGGATAGGCTTCTCATCATGCAAATGTGCCTCATGTTGTGGTGATGATCTATTTTCTACTTATGTAGGCTCGTCCCCTTCCATAATGTTTGGAGCAAACACAAGCCTCCTACCTCTCTGATATGTTTTGGTCACCTCAACCCTAAATTCCTTATTCATTGAAACTCTGCTAGATGAGCCAATCTCCATTTGTTTGGATGGTGCTGATGGTTTACCTGATGATGTACCTTGGCTAGTAGGCTGACTAGAAGAAGGAAAAAATACATGGGACTAAATGAAGGTCTCCCGAGTGATGTTATTCTCTACAAGCTAGTGCGAGACAATTATTTTGATGAGCACATCGTGAAAATTGCTAACTTGATGATCACTTTCTCTATGCTGCACTTTCCATGCCATTTTGGTCAAGCTCTTGTAGAGGTAGTAGGGTAGGTTGAAAGGTTTTACCCCTGTGAAGTACATGAGAAACCTGACATGGTACTTGTACAATCTATAAAATATTCCCTCACATGTAAAGTACTTCATAATGGCCCTCATCAATGGAGCAAAATTTTCAAGTAGCTAACCAAAAGGAAACACTTTCTTTATGGCATCTTTGTAGTGACCTTTGATGAAAGGTTTGCAGTTCTGCACATTCAAATATAGGCTCTTAAACCAATTTTCACCACTATTTGGTATCCATGTAGCTGTAGCTATGGCCTCAGTTGAGATTGTGAAGCTCACCCCTGCAATTATGACCTTATATCTCATGAGGCTAGTCGCAAATAATATTTTCAACTTGGCATGGTATTTTACCTTTTGAATTTTCTCACAAAACCTTAAACACCCTACATTCTGAAAACATTTCTTGGCAAGTGAAGATTACATCATCTCATGAGTTTTGAGTGGTTCAAACCTTGACACTTGACCTCCCTTGTTATAATTTTTCCTTTCTCCCTCCATGTTTGAAATTTTGCAAGGCTAAAACCCTAGTGGAAAAAATAGGGGTAGTGAGTGGGGTGAAGGGATGAAGGGGTTAGGGAAGGGATATGAGGGTAAGAAAATTTGTGGAAGTAGGTAGGGGTTCTAGGGAACTTTGGGAAGTGGAGGGGGGTGAAATAAGTGTGGTAATTTTCCTAGAGAATTTTTACACATTCAAAGCCCTAGAAACTGCCCAAAACGCAGCGTGGAGATAGGGTTTGTTTGTTGGGACTTGGAAAATGGGTGTAGGGGAGTGTGAGGGTTGTGGGAAGTATTTCTGAGTGTGAGGGAGGGAAAAATGTATGTGGGATAGGTAATTTAGCTTGAAAACTTAAGAAATGAGGTTTCACCCACCAAAATGCAGTGTGCGGACAAATGAAGGCTTTGCACCATACAACAAGGAAATGAAGTTGATAGGATGAATGTATGGGCCTTAACTTACTCGTACATTGATGATGAAGACTTCAATTACCCAAAAAAAACATTGGAAGCAAGATTTTTTTCTTTTGGAGTGAAAACGAGTTTAGAGGTGAAAAATGCAGCGTGCTACCTAAAAGCGTGGCGTGGGAGCTTGGAGTCACTTCCTTGGAGAGTATTTTGATGCTAAGAGTGTTGAGGTTGCATTTTCTGGTGAGTTAGAGATATTTGACAAGGGAATGAGTGAGAGAGATTATCTTGATGGTATTTTATAGCTTGTGGAAGTCTTTTTCTTCATTATGGTGTGTTGGCCCACTAAGTGATTTTCACTTTTTCTTTGAAAACTATGCAGATTTGAAACAAATAGAGCTTATTACATCATAATTGAATAAAATTACATATGAAACAAACCTTATTGAGAAAATTCCCTATTACTAATCCTTAATTTTTCAGATTTATTAATGAAATGACTGATTTTGGTGACTTAAACCCTAATGACCTAATGGTGACACTGAGCTGAATGATAGCCATGGTGACATGACTGAGATGAAAATGATGACTCATCCAACTGAGAGATGGAAATGACAAGAACAAAAATAATTTTGAATGGAGTAGTAATAGACCTAGACACCACTAGCCAATGACCAAATTTGTATTTGAAGACCTACTAAAACCATAAAAATTTGACTCGACACCCTAGATTTTTTTTTGAAAGAGCCCATTTGATCACTAATGACAGGCAGAACTGAATAACACTAACATTGGCTCCAACTGGGGATGGTAGCTCCTTGGAGGTGTAGAGAGAACCTTAGACCAAGTAGCCTAATCCATTGGGCATGGAGTCAAAATAAAAAGACTAAACTCGAAACAAAAAACTGACTGACAAACTAAACTAACTTTGACTGAAATAAAAACTTATTGTACTTAGAAATCAGCAACCAATCATGGAAACTTTATGGCCTTCACTTCAGGCTCCAAGCTTCCATGATCAACTCCTTCACACTTCGGCAGAAAAGTAAAATGATATGTACAATGGTAGTGAGAAAATTCAGAAATCTGATCAAAACAGGTAGTGCTTGAGAATCCTACCATTGACTGGTCCTCCTCCACAATCTTGCCCATTCATTTCCTCCAATAAGTAAGCATGTTTTCCTCTTTAAGTTGAAATCTTGTATGGTCCTTTCCATAAATTCTCGAACTTACCATGTTTTCCTTTATCTTCATTTTGAGCATCCCAACGGAGGACCACATCACCAATGTTGAAGGCATCTACCTTTGTATTTCGATCATACACTTTCTTAATTATTTCTTTAAGCTTGGAAATGTTTTGAAACACCTCCTCCCTGTTTTTTTGCAAATGGATCATTTGATTTATCCACCACTGAACATCATTTGGTTCGCTGCCAATTTCCTGCAATATCTTCATGATTGGAACAATGAGAGAAGTAGTAAATATTGTATCAACTCCATACACTAACTCAAAAGGAGACATGCCTATGGACTTCTTATTACTTTGTCTGCCCACGAGGCATTGATGAGTTTCTTATGCAAATTTTTCTTGTTTACCTCTAGCGTCTTCTTAATAATGTTGACCAAGGACTTATTCGAATATTCGAGAAAACCATTACCTTGTGGGTAGTATGTAGTCGAATGACCCAATGTGATATAGTACTTCTCACATAATTCCATCATATTTTTGGATTGAATGCAGCTATGTTATTCTTGATGATCTTTTGCGAACAACCAAATATGGACAAGATATTAGATTCCAAAAATTGAATGATAACCAAATAAGTTGCTTTCCTATTTGGGATTGCCTCAATCCACTTCGTAAAATAATTGGTAGCCGTCATAATCCACTTGTGATGGGCGGAAGATGAAGGATTGATCTCACATATGAAATCAAGACCCCATTGCTAAAATGGTTCTTGGACTAATATGGGTTGCAAAGGCAGTGGGAGAAACTTCCACTTTCCTTGGAAAATTTGACATTCGTGGCTACTCATCACTATATTGTACAAGTTAACAAAAAGAGTGGGCCAATAGAAACCAACCCTCAAGACTTTGTTTGTTGTGGTCTTCCAATATAAATTACCGCCACAATAACCCTTCTGGAAGTCGCTCATCACTTCCTTCGCTTCACTTTCAATGAGACAATTTAGCAAGAGACCTCCCAGGTCTTTCCAATACAATAGACTTGCTTAAATACAATACTTCAAAGCTTTTAATTTCAATGATCTACCTCTGATTTTAGACACACCAACCGGAGGATTTAAATGTTTCCGAACATAAACTATATCATCATACCAAGGTGATGAAATAAAAATTTGAGATACTTGTGTCATCAAATCATCAACTTCTTCATCAGAAAGTGCAGAAATCAGATTTATATCCAGCGTAGGTAGATTTTATTCCACCATTAGCTTTGCCAAGCCCTTCCCCTTGATCAGCTTTGTCAGCCTCATCTCCAAATCATACTCAAGCATGGTTGCAATCCATTTCCCTCGCCTCCCTTCTAGATTTTTTTTCATCAGCACATATTTTACCGCTACATTTGGAACACATGCTAGTATGTGACAATGTAAGATGTATAACTGTAAGTCCTTCAACGCTTTCACCAAGGCCAAATATTTCTTCTCAATTATGTTATATCTTAGCATTGCATCTCTTATGGTTTGACTGAAAAAGGAAATTGGTTGCTCTGTCTTGGAATCTTTTTTCTGCATTAATACGACAGCCAATGAATGCTCGGAAGCAAATGAAAATATTATGAAATATAAAGTAGTATAATCAGTGTTGATCAATGTGGGAGAACATGTTAATTTTTTTTTTACTGAATTAAATGATTCTTCGCATGTTCTGACCATCTTACCTCATTGTACTTCTTCGGCATATTAGTCATATCTCTAAGGTTCTCAGGGAGATTGGGGATGAATCTCATAAAATTTGTTATCTTACATTAAAAGAATGAATCTCCTTCTTGTTCCGTGGGAAGTCTAATTGCTTAATTTCTTCAATCCTGGAGGGATCAATGTGAATACCATATTTTGAAATAATGTGCCCAAGTAATTTACCTTCCTCCATGGGAAATAAACTTTTATTCGGATTCAGCGAGATGCCAATTTTTTTGCATTTATAAAATAATATCCTCAAATGGTGCATGTGTTCATCATCTGACTGTGAAAATAAAGTGATATCATCAAGGTAAAATAAAAGAAGGAAATCCTTCTCATTCGAGAAATAGATGTCCATATCCCGCTGAAAAGTAGCTCCTGCATTCTTGAGCCCAAATGGAATTTTGGTGTACATAATGGCACCCCATGGCATGGTGAATGTTGTCTTTTCTTAGTCATCTTCATGCACCAAGATCTAGTTATATCTTGAATATCCATCAATAATTGACATCCTTGAAGCTCTGACAACCCTCTGCAAGATGTGGTCCATCTTTGGCAAAGGACAATTGTCCTTTAATGACACCTTATTGATATTTTTGAAATCTATGTAGATACGAATCTCTCCTGTCTTCTTTCTTACCGGCACAAGATTAGACATCCAATCTGAAAATTGAATAGGGATTATGATACCAACCTTGTAAATTCTATTTACCTCTTTTTCAATCGATGGCAGCAATTCAGAATTGATTCTCCTCAACTTCTGGCAGAAAGGATTTTGACCCGGCTTTATTGGGATGGTATGTTGGATGATATCTTTGTTGTACACCTTTAGATCTAAATATTCCCAAGCAAACACATCAGAAAATTCCTTAAATAGTGTTGTATATTTATCTTTCAACTCAGGGGACAAGGAGCTTGACCATCTTGGGTTTCTCTGTTGTACCAATGTTCACATCTCCAACACCTATTTCTATGGGGACCATCATTGGATTTTTGGCCACATCATCATGATCAAGCAACTCTTCCAAAGGAAATAAACCTCGTGGAATGTTTTTGTCTTTCAACTGCAACACCTCAACTTCAGCAGCCTCAATTACCTGATCATCTTCATTGTACACTTCATCAATGTGTGAGTTAGTAAACTCTTCTTCCATCTACAGAAAGTTATTGATATGTTTTTCATCCCAAAATACTTGCCAATATTTGAGATTGTCAGGGATATTCGGGCAATGCTTCACATGAATTAAAAAAATTTTAGTAGAATGAATGGGAATGTTAAAATTACTAGCGATTGTGGCAAGTGAATTAGCCATGAAATTTTGACTTCCAAGAATCAAAGACAATGTATATTCTAGAAAAGTTTTCAAAACATCAAGAACATCATTATGATAAGCTCTCATCCTAGGATGTTTGTCATGGTACTCCCCTTTTACCTGAATTATCACAAACTCGAAGTCACCATATACTGTAATTATTTTCGTGCCTAGCCTCTTCAAAATTTGGAGACTGGTGATCAAGGCCTCATATTCTGCTTCATTGTTATAGTAATCAAAGTCTATCTTGTAAGAACATAATCTTAAATTCCTTGGGAATTTTTTTTACTAATGTATAGGGCTATGGATCCAAATTTTGATGCAAGCTCCATCTTTTCCCAAAGCACCATCAAAATCCATAGTCCAAAGACCCTCCTCATCATCGGGAAACTGAAATTCTACAGGTTGAACATTTTCGTCTTTCTGATCAACTATCTCAATCTAATATTCACCTTTCTCTAATTCAACTTTATGTCTATTCAAAATTAGTTTATTTACCTTCAATTGTGTGTTCTCCTTCTCTAAGAATGAAATCACAAAGTTGGCCTAGGAAAATGTTTCCTTTAGTTCTATGATCTTCGCATATTTATCCATGATGACCTGCTCTGCTGATCTATGCTCCAAGTCTTCCCTATCAGTGTCAATATGGATAGGCTCCTCATCATTAAAATGTGCCTCATGTTGTGGTGATGAACTCTTTTTTGATGATGTAGGCTTGGCCCCTTCCACAATGTTTGGAGCAAACACAAGCCTCCTACCTCTCTGATATTTTTTGGTCACCTCAGCCCTAAATGTCTTCTTCATTGAAACTCTGCTAAATGATCCAATCTCCATTGTTTTGGATGGTTTTGATGGTGTACTTGATGATGTACCTTGGCCAGTAGGCTTACTAGTAGAAGGAAAAAAGACATGGGATTGAATGAAGGTCTCCCAAGTGATGTTATTGTCTGCAAGTTGGTGCAAGACAATGATTTATATGACGGCATGGTGAAAAAGGCTAGTTTGATGATCACTTTCTCTTCCATTTTGGTCAAGCTCTTGTAGAGGTAGTAGGGTAGCTTGAGAGGTTTTACCCCTGTGAAGTGCATGAGAAACCTAACATGGTACTTGTACAATCTAGAAAATCTGCCCTCACATGTAAAGTAATTCATAATGACCCTAATCAACGGAGCAAACTTATCAAGTAGCTGACCAAAATGAAACACTTTCTTTATGGCATCTTTGTAGTGACCTTTGATGAAAGGTTTGTAGTTTTTCACATCCAAATCTAGGCTCTTATACCACTTTCAACCACTGTTTGGTATACCTGTAGTTGTATCTATGGCCTCAGTTTATATTTTGAATCTCATCCCTACAATCATGACCTCATCTCTCCTAAGCTTAGTGAAAAATAAGCTTGTCAACTTGGCATGGTATTTGACCTTTTGAATTTTCTCACAAAACCTTAAACACCCTACATTATGAAAAAATTTCTTGGAAAGTGAATACAACATCAGCTCATGAGTGTTGAGTGGTTCAAACCTTGACACTTGACCTCCCTTGTTATAATTTTTCCTTTTTCCCTCCATGTTTGACATTTTAAAAGTCTAAAACCCTAGTGGGAAAAACAAGGGTAGTTAGTGAGGTGAAGGGATGAAGGGGTTATGGAAGGTATATGAGGGTAAGAAAATTTGGGGAAGTAGGTAGGGATTTTAGGGAACTTTTGGAAGTGGAGGGGGGTGAAATAAGTGTGGGAATTGGCCTAGGGGATTTTTACACAGTCCAAGCCCTAGGAACTGCCCAAAACATAGTGTGAAGCTAGGGTTTGGTTGTTAGGACTTGGGAAATGGGAGTAGGGGAGTGTGAGGGTTGTGGGAAGTATGTATGAGTGTGAGGGAGGGAAAAATGTATGTGGGATAGGCAATTTAGCTTGCAAACTTAAGAAATGAGGTTTCCCCCACCAAAATGCAGTGTGGGGACAAATGAAGGCTTTACACCATAAAAAAAGGAAATGAAGTTGATGGGAGGAATTTAGGGACCTTAAATTACTTGCACATTGATTATGAAGACTTAAATTACCCTACAAATACTTTGCAATATTTTTGGCTTTTGGTGTGCAAAATCAGCGTAGAGGTGAAAACGCGGCGTGCTTCTTGAAAGCGCAACATGGCAGCCTAGAATCACTTCCTTGGAGTGGATTTTGATACTAATAGTTATAAGGTTACCTTAACCATTGATCTAGAGATCTTTGAAAATGGAATGAGTGAGAGAAAATGATCTTGATGGTCTTTTATAGCTTGTGGAGGTCATTTTCTTCATTATGGTGTGGTGGCCCACCAAATGCTTTTCACTTTTTCTTTGAAAACTATGCAGTTTTGGAACAAATAGAAATTATTACATCATAATTGAATAAAATTACATATGAAACAAAACTTATTTAGAAAATTCCCTATTAATTCTCCTACATTTTCCTGATTTATTAATGAAATGACTGATTTTGGTGACTTAAACCCTAATGACCTAATGGTGACACTGAGTTGAATGAGAACCATGGTGACATGTCTGAGATTGAATTGATGACTTTGTAATGATGACGCATCCAACTGAGAGATGGCAATGACCAGAACAATTTTTTTTTTTTAATGGAGTTGTAATATACCTAGACACCACTAGCTAGTGACCAAATTTTTATTTGAAGGCCTAATGAAACCATAAAATTTGACTCGACACCCTAACAATTTTTTTGAAAGAGGTCGTTTGATCACTGGTGACAGGTAGAACTGACTGACACTAACACGTGAATTACCTTCAAATAATGCATATAGAAAATATCTTTTTCCTGTAGCCGATATGATTTAGGACTTTGATGTATATTATTCTCAGACAACTCAGATAAGATTCCAGTAGCCACAATTTTTTGTTTGCAATTTAGATGTTTGGATAAGACTTTTAATAACTGTGGGCATTGTGTCACAAAAGTGGTAGCACACTCGTAATATTAATTTGGTGATCTTACTTCTACATATCCTGATGATACAACAAAATTATCAAAATGTTTCTTTTATAAATATTTCATTAAGACGCGACATATTCCTTACAACATTTTAACACTTCTACTAACATGATCAAATTTCTCTTTTAATTTCTCACCATACAACACACCTAACAGTGAGATTTTCCTATTTATTTTGAGTGACATAGAACTAGGTAATGATACCATAATTTGTTAAACATAGTCTTTTTTAAGATTCCATCTCAATTTCTCCTATACTTGAGACAAGCTTAAGCAAAGGTTTTTTTTTTTAACCTAGAAGTTGTTGATATTGTTTGTGGGAATTCTTAGATCCTTCCTCAATCACTGCTAACCCCTTCTTCTTGTCCTCATCATTTTCCATGTTACCAAATTGAAACTTGGATTTTCCATGAAAGTGAATTCAAAACAACTATAGTTATTGTATAAACATTCATTACATAGAAATGAGTCTAGATTTTCATAGTTTATATTACAACATTGTCTACATTGATACAAATTTTCATGGAAATTGCTACAAAACCATGTTTATTTGTTATATAGAAGCTACAACATGGAAATTGCAAAGATTCAAGTGATGAGGCTTGAAGGATCTCATAGATTGAATCCATCACAATCATAAAATTGCAAGCAGTTATAGGCCTTGGAAATTCAAATTTTAATTTATTCTGATTGAATGCGAGATGGAAACTCTTTTCATTTTTTCACAGTGACCAGTTATTTTTCAACTCCAAAAAATCGGTTACAAGCCTATTATTTTAATATAAATTGAGCACTTAACTTATTTTGACCGGCGAGCATCGTGAATAGTTGGACAAGCCTATTATTGTAATATAAATTGAGCACTTAACTTATTTTACAAACCTAGGTACATATTTCAATATGATGATTATTATATTGAAAGAGAACCATGTGTGGCTTGTAGTTTTCCAAAATTTCCTTATACAAGAATGACTTGGTCTTAGACTTCAAATTGTCCAACTTCATTCTTGTATAAGGAAATTTTGGAAAACTACAAGCCACACATGGTTCTCTTCCAATATAATAATCATCATATTGAAATATGTACCTAGGTTTGGTCTTCATAATGAAATATGTAATCATGATTGTATCTATTTAATGTAATGAGAGAAAATAAAATTTTTATTGTGTTCTTGAGGCATGGGTTTCATGCTCAAAGAAATTTATTTTTTATAGGTCAAGCTCCCATTGAGAGATTCTAGGGATTATGAATCATTTTCATGTATGAAAGACCCATTTGGCATGATGAATTTATCTGAGTAAAATTTGGCATGATGAATAAAAAGAACTTATCTGAGTCAAATTCAAGTCAATGAAACCTCAAATACCATGGCATGATGAAATATACAAGTTGCCCTACACTCATGATCAAGTTGGCCTAAAGAGGATAAATTTGACCCAATAAGAAGCATATATAAAGGAGACATCAACCTCACTTGGAGGAGACACTTCACTCACTCAAGTTAGATCACAAGAAATAAAAGTAGTGTGAAGAAGGAAGAAAATTTCAAGTATTTTGGGGTTGTTTCTGGGCTATAATCTCCACACGTGTGAAGGGATTAGGGCACACATTGCAGTAGTAAATCAAAGTTACATAAGTGAAGTTAGGGCATATAGAAGATCTATTTTGGAAGTTTAATTCTATAGGAGTGTTGGGGCCCTTGTTTTGAATACTTGTTTTGAATATTTTGAATTTTGAATAAAGAACAGATTTTTGGGTTGTGGAACGACACATGGTAGTCGCAACTACGGTGAGTAGCGGAGCTACCAAGGTTGTAAGGGAATAGGAGATAGCTGAAGAAAGCAGATGCATGAGTACAGACAAAAAGAAGATACAACAGAAGACAGAGAGAAGAACTCATGGACAACAAGAGAGAAGCCGGAAGCAGAGGAAGAAGAATGCAAGAGGAACTAATGGTTGCAACGGCGGGTGAATAAATAGTCGTCACCCGGCCGAAGGAAGGGACGAATGCAGAGCGACTGAAGAGGATCGGGTGGATGCTGCAAGAGAGATCCATTTCGGGCATGATATCTCTGTAGTTCCTAGGCTTCTCTAATCTATCTTTCTGTCTGACAAGACGTCTGTAACAGACTTGTAAGCTCTTCCTGTGGAAGTGATGTAAAAGACGATTTGGTTGAGGATTATCAATACACATGCATGTTTTTGTCTTATTTCGTGAGTTATATGCATGCATGATGTCTGTGATGTCTTAAAATTTTATTTTCTTAATACATATTCGATCTTCTGAATGTTCTTGCGTATATAATGATGTTTATGCAATCAATTCAATGTTAATCATGAGTTGCGGATCCTTCCACCACTATCGATCTATTCCCCTTTTGCATGTGGTCGCGGCACGCCTCGGGTGAGATTCTCTGCTATGCGGAGTAGGGTGACAATGCCGGTGTGGTTCTAGACTACAATGGATTCCCTTGTTGGCCCCAATCTCTGAACCTGGGTCTTGCCTGCAAGACCTGTTTCTTTGCCAACAAATGGTTCCGTTTCCGGGACCCTGCATGTTATGAGGGGAACTAGATCATGGTATCGAGGGTCTTCGAAGAAGAAATATGGAGATGGTGGGATAACCATCTGGACCAGTTTGTTGCTCAGCAAGTGAAGTTAACGAATAAAAAGGAGAAGTTTCTCAAGGATCTCGTCCTTTTCTCGAATTCTGCCAGTGATACCTACGAGATCCTCTGGGAAAAATTCCCTAGCGACCTCTATAATTGGTTGCGGAGGTTACAGAAGAAGGTGTCTAGGGATAGCTCGAGGAAGATAAACAACAAGTGGGTGCATGGGGATCTGGTGGCCGTGCATTGGTTGGATATTGAGTTGACCCACGCGGTGGATTTTTGGGTAGAAACCACTTTGGAAGGATATATTGTGGATTTTGCTGCAGAGTGCTACCAATCCTTCTCGAAGGCTGAAGTTGTCTTCTGCTTCGGGCTAAGAGGGAAGCTGCTCAAGGAGATTCCGCTGTGGATTAAGGCCCGGATGGTGGACGAAGGGCTGATGGAGTTCCAAAAGTTAAGCATGGAAGCGTAAACCTCCAGTGCTGGGGGAAGGGATGAAGGGACATATGCTAAGTGAGGTGTGAAGCGGGGGAGTGGGGGATGGACGCTGAGGTTGCAAGGAGATTGATGGAGTGACGTGCACATCGGTGGGCGCAGATCGCCAACAGGTGGCAAGAAAGGGTGCTACAGGAGTTGAGACAACGGGAAACCAATAGGAAGAATCAAGAGGAGGCGCCTCAGAGGATAGGAATTATGGACACTCAGGCGGATACCCTGGAAAGGGAAGGGACCACGATGGGAGTGCGGTGGGTGCATGGGAGCCTAGATAGGAGAGAAAGGGAGACAATGACTGAAGAAGACGATGCAGGTGTGCGGCCCGAAGAAAGTTTCGATGGCGAATGGTACGTCATGATGCAGCGGTTGTTTCAAGAGCGGACAACATTCATCTCTCCAGGCAGCCCTACTTTCAAAAATTCGCATGGCAAGGATCCCTACCTTCCCCTAGTACTCTATCAACCTTTAAGTAATATTTTTGTTAAGTTAAAAGCATTGAGTCAATTGCATAGCAGTTCATTGTTGACAGCAACACACGTTAATAGTAGCGTCACTAGTAGTATTTCATTCCCCAGTGGAATAGTCATGCAACCAGGACCCGGAGGGTTTATCCTGGTCAACCCTTCACAAGTAAATATGGCTGGGTCATTCACTCAGTATCCAGAATTCTCTGGGCGAGGTAACGATGATGTAGAGCAACACTGGTATCTCTTCGAAGCCATATGGAGGGCTCGGTAGACACCAGACGTAGGGAAGCTAATAGAGTTCCAAACCATGCTCAGAGAGAGGGCTCTGCGATGGTTTATCAAATGGTCCGAGGCCCATCCTAATCCAGTAATCGCGGATGTTAAGCGGGATTTTTTCCGAGAATTTAAGCTCCCCCAGACAAACCAGCAGGGTCTGTCCGAGCTCTGGGAGATTAAGCAGAAAGAAAGGGAGACTGCATGGGAGCTGATGTGCTGATTCAAGGACACGATCAGGAAACTTAGCTACCCGATCGACCCAAACCATCAGAGGGACTAGTTCATCAAGGCTTTTCTTCCCTTGACATGAACCCCCCTCACCCAGCAGAAGATTGACAACTTGCAGGACGCTCTGGTGTAGGCCATGAAGATAGAGGCCATGGCAGGCTACCCTCAGGAATATCGGGGAGGGTCGGTCCCGCAGGATCCTTCCTTGGTGGGATTGCAACATCAGATCACCAATCTGACTGAAAATCTCAAATAGATGCAACCTATAAGACCATCCAGGCCGAACGTTTGGTGCACTCACTGCTTGGTTGAAGGGCACGTCACAACCGAGTGTTCCCGGTTGCGTGGCACAGGTGTGGGACCCTCTGTCATGGCAATCCAGGGGGTTCCACCCATGGGGGGTGGCGCGACGATGAATCTGCAGGGGGTATACTAGTCGCAACATCCTTATGTGGGGTTCCCACCTCAACCAAACCCAACCGCCACGGAATATTACGAGATTTGTCAGACGGTGGGGCATCAACCTCGGATGTGCCCAATACTACAGAAGTACTCCAACATCCTAAAAAACGTATACTGTGAGTTTTGTGCTTCCACGACTCGCAACACTGAGCAATTTAGGGCTCTCGATGCACTCGCGGACCGGTTGGACCGACCGTCCTATAGGGTGAATGAGGCTTCCAGGGGAAGAGGAGGCAGTATGCGCGGAGGCCACACAGGGGGACGGGGTCTGTTGAAATGCTAAAACTGTGACTAGGAGGGTCACGTAGCCTGGGAATTCCCCCTTCCCTGTCGTCCATAGTGTTCCCAGTGCCGAGTGAACGCCCATGCAACAGAGGACTGCCCAGAACTTATCAAGAAGTGGAAGGAACGGGCACGACAGAGGGGCACGAATCTGGTAAACTTTGAACCTCGAGGAACCACGATGCCGTCCATGCAGAATGTAGCTATTGTGATGCGAGGTGGAAAGAAGATGGGGGAGGATGCTCGCGGGAAGGAGCCGGCGCGGGTTATCCGACCCGCCTCCCTGAAACAGTTATACAGGCTGAACGCATAAAAGAAGTATTTTCAAGAGGCGATGGAGACATTTTCTCGGCTGGGAGGAGCCAAAGACCTTGAGGTACCCTTGCCGGCCGATCCCAGAGAATAGAGCGCAACGGGAACCCTGATTGAGGAATGGCTTCAGTTGTTCCTCAAGATTGTTGATAATGCTTCGATGTGGGACCAGCTCAATCGTACCCTGGAGGACGTACTGCAGGGGTATACAGGGCCAGAGGAACCTTTGAACACCGCACCCCAGTACGTGCAGTGGGTCAAGCGGAACAAGCAAAGAACGAGAAAAGAGTTCCGGCTTAACACGTAGGTTGCGGGATTCAAGATCAGCGACACCATGCTTGATTTAGGGTCTGACGTTAACATCCTGCTGCGGAAGACGTGGGAGGCTGTTGGACACCCACGGCTGGTCTACTCGCCAATCCAGCTTAGAATGGTGAACCAGTACTGCATTGTGCCGATCAGCCGACTCGAAGGCGTCGAGGTCGACATTGCAGGGGTGAAGACTTACACGGATTTTGAGGTTATTATATTATGGGAGACAAGGATCCTTACCCTGCCCTGCTAGGCATTGATTGGGGTTTTGAGATTTACGCCATCATCGACCGCAAAAAGGAACTAATGATCTTCGAAGATGGATAGGTCCGGGTCACTCAGCCTCTCGACCCGTATTAAGGCTCGCGATATACAGAAACTGTGGACAACCGGGAGGATGCTCAGATGTTGGACAACCTTTATCAGATGACAGCAGGGAAGAGGGAGGACTATATTAACCCGACTGCCACCGGTTCCGTCAGCTGGCGCAGCGTCCAGAGCTCAGAGATCAGATCAGAACTAGCCTGGGAAGATTGGCATCAAGGTGGATATGAGACCAACACATGCAGGTGTGCCAACATTGCCTGAGTCCGTTGGATTGGCGCAGAAATCAAGGAGTATCCCACCTTGTCGAACATGTAAGCTGTCAATACCTTTATTGCGAAAGTAGAAGACATGGTACCAGAAGGAAGCCGGATACCACTATTGGACGTAGCACTATATTCCACAGTAGCTAGGTGGTGGAAGAATCACCGCAACACCCTGTCGCGGTGGAGTTGCGTGGTGGAGGCTTTGAGGGCGCGGTTGTCGAAGCAGGCACAGGTACCAAGGGACTTCCGATCCGCAGGACCACCTCAAAACCTGTGAGGAGCGGTGGCAAAGTCTAGGGTACCCGGAGGAGCTATGGGTCCATCAGTTCATCCACTCCTTAGATACCATCCCCCAAGCCTGGTACTTAGAAGAAGAGTGAAAAAGAGGAACCAGCTCTTGGCAGGAAGTCACGAACAAATTTGTTCGGTGCTTTTCCTTCGAAGGAGAGACAGAGCTGGTATCCCAGGCATTACAAGCTATCAAGGGGGTACTGTTTCTCCGTGATCCAGGGACCGACGGGAGCTCTTTTGCATCAAAGCCTGAGGGCAGGCGTGAGTTGGCTTACCAACGGATCGATGACGATCCAGACAATGATAGTCTGGAGGACCTAAGGCACCTATACTTCAAAGAGAAGGAAGGCGAGCGCAACATCAAAGAAGAGCCGACCACTGAGGGCATCCATCTACTCCCGCTGAAGATAAAGAAGTTGAACATCGGTACGGAGGAAAAACCCAAACTGGCTATGATTGGGGATTACTGGGACGAGGAGACGACAGAGGAAATTTTCAGCCTCCTCCAGGAATATGAGGACCTATTTCCTTCATCAGTTGCAGACTTAAAGGGCATCAAAGGTGACCTCGGAGAAATGCGGATTGTGTTGAAACCAAATGCCAGACTCGTAATGCATCGACCCTATCGGTTGAACCCACGGATCAAAGAAAAGGTCAAGATGGAGATCGACAAGATGTTGGCTGCAGGTCTCATCTTTCCTATGGAAGAAGTGGAGTGGGTGAGTCCCATCGTCATTAAAAATAAGAAGGATAAGTCAGAAATCCGAGTTTGTGTCGACTACCAAAGTCTGAACAACGCCTACATCCATGATATGTTTCCCACTCCATTCAGCGACGAAGTATTGGATCATGTTGTAGGAAATGAAGCTTACTCCTTCACTGATGGCTTTTCGGGCTATCATTAGGTGCGCATTGCGAAAGAGGAAAAAACGAAGACAACGTTCACCACTGAGTGGGGATCGTTCTCATACCACGTGATGCTGTTCGGATTGAAGAATGCCCCGGCCGTGTTTTCCCAGATCGTCATCGCTGCTTTCTGGGAGTATATCCACAATTTCCTGGAAGTCTACATGGATGATTGGACCATCTGCAGTTTGCTGAAGAACCACGCCACCCTGTTACGTATCATGTTCGATCGGTGTCGACAGTTGCAGATTTCCTTGAACTTGAAGAAATGCATTTTTGCAGTTCCTTTCGGCACGTGGTGTGCAAGTAAGGGGTCTGCGTCGACCCCACAAAAGTGGCCGTGATCATCCACATGGAAGCCCTGGAAACGGTGAAGCAGTTTCGGGCACTGCTAGGGCACACAGGTTATTACATATGGTTTATCTGAAATTATGCGAAAATAACCGCTCCCTTAGAAAAGCTATAGCGGAAGTCCGAAGTGTTCCAGTGGACAGAGGAGTGTTGGATGGCCCTGGACACTCTAAAGGAAAATCTGGTGACAGCGCCTATTCTTGTTCACGCAGATTGGGATAAGCAGTTCCATGTGCATATTGATGCTTCCAATATTGCACTTGGGGCTGTCTTGGCGCAACCAAGAGAGACAACAGTTGACTACCCCGTTTACTTCGCCAGCCGCAAACTGTCTAACGCCGAGTGGAATTACACCACGACCGAGAGGGAGGCCCTGGAAATGGTGTACTCGCTCCAGAAGTTCTGCCACTATCTTCTAGGAGGCAAATTCAAGTTCTTTACAGATCACTCTGCATTAAAGTACCTGGTCAATAAGCCTGTTTTGGAAGGACAGATCTGTCGATGGATTCTACTCTTCTAAGAATTCACGTTTGAGGTGATCGTCAAGCCCGGGAGGTTGAATGTCGGGCCTGATCATTTATCCAAGTTGGCGACGGTGGAGAACAACGGTTCTCTCGATGATCAACTGCCGGATGTTGACCTTTTCCGAGTCAAAGCTATACCAGATTATTTGGCCGACATTGCCACCTATCTGACCACGGGGCAGTGCCCTCAGCACTACACCTCACTCTAGAAACGACACTTGGTCGTTCGCGCTGCTGAATACCAACTGATTGCGGGGCAGCTATACAAACTGGGCATCGATGAGGTTCTGCGCATATGTATACTTGACCACGAACATGAAGCTGTCATGTGGGAATGCCACAGCGGCGTTGCGGGCGGGCATGTGGGGGCGAAACCCACTGCCAGGAAGGTGCTCTAAGCTGGACTATGGTGGCCGATGGTCCATGCCGATTGTAAGGAATTTGTGAAAAGATGTGATGTCTGTCAGCGAATGGGGAGGCCCTCTCACAGGGATGAGCTCTCGCTACACCCGATGCATGTGTTCGGCCGTTCGAGAAGTGGGTTGTCGACTTCGTAGGCCCCATCGCCCCGGTCGCTAGGCATTCCAAGGCCCGGTACATCATTACCGCAACTGACTACCTCACCAGGTGGGCTAAGGCAGCAACGGTACAGGATTGTACGGCAGATACCGCATCACGGTTCATTTTCGAACACATCATCAGTAGGTTTGGCTGCCCGTGAATTTTAACAAGTGATCAGGGTACGCATTTCCTTAATGAAACGGTCAAATAGTTGCTGGACACATTCATGATTCAACATCAAAAAAGTAACCCGTACCACCCGCAAGACAATGGCACTGTTGAAGCATTACATAAAATCCTCGAGAAGGGGTTGACGAAGATTTGCAATGCCCAGCGGGATGACTGGGATGAGCGGTTACCAACTGCACTATGGGCCTACCGAACTACGGTGAAGCGCTTGACCAATCAGACACCGTTCCAACTAGTGTATGGACGGGAAGCTGTGATTCCCACTGAGTTCACCATACCGAGTCTTTTAATTGCCACATCCCTCAAGTTCTCAGAAGAGGAGTCGCTACAGGAGCCCCTCCACGAGTTACAAGAACTGGACGAGGCCCAGTTTCTAGCCGAAATTCACCAAAAGGTCTAGAAGGATAGGCGTAAAGCGTGGCACGACCGCCACATCAAGAACAAAATGTTCCAGGTTGGAGGAAAGGTCCTCTTATATGATAGCAAGTTTCAGAAGTTCCCAGGAAAACTGCAGATGCACTGGTTGGGACCTTACTTCGTCATCGAGATTAGAGATTCCGAAGCCATCCAGTTGGCTCAGTTGGACGGTACTGTTTTACATGGGTGGCTGAATGGCGCATGCCTGAAACCCTACCATGAGTAATTCCTTTCACTTTTCATTAATAACTCTCGCAACCGAGAGAAGCCGTAGAGTAGCGTAGATTAATAAACTCTCCCGCAACCGGGATGAGCATAGGTAGGGTTTATCGTTCATGCATAGGTCGTCAATAACCACTTTTTTGCGGGGACCCCACCTCAATCGATTATGGTCAGGGAGGGGCGTGTCCAGCGTGTCATCCCCATAGGATTAGCAAACGTGTCAGTGTCAGCCCATATCATTTCCGTCAGTACTTGTGTCAGTCCGTAGGATCGTCTAGATTTGCAACATAAATGACCATAATTAGAAGTAACCCTGCAATAATCATTTTGCCATAATTTGAAGTAACCTCAGCTGTCATGTCCGCCCATTTCCCCATGCCACCGTCAGCAACTGTCAGACTACACCTCAGCTGTCATGTCCGCCCATTTCCCCATGCCACCGTCAGCAACTGTCAGACTACACCTCAGCTAGCGATTGATCACACGATTATCGTCGAGAAGAATGCTAGTAGGAATTAACTTGTTATGGGGTCTCATCAAACTCACTCGTGCCAGGTAATTACATAACTTGCATGGAAAAAAAGCACAAGAATTCCGGAGTAGTTAGAATTAGAAATTGGAGCCGAACCAGAGCAACAGAAGTATCCAGAAGCACAGCGCCGAGAGAAGACGCCGAGACCAATTCTGCAGGTGTATCAACGTCGAGAAAATATTCCAAAGACCAACCGAGCAGTCCTCGAACCAGAGCTCGATAGAAAAATTCACAAAATAGAATCCCTTGTTGGGAGATATGACAATGCGGCCCTCATAGATGCAAACCTCTCGGACCCCTTCGAGTTCTCGGCACTCAAGTGGAATGTGTATATGGAACATTACTTCACAGAAGCCGGGCGTTCAGCGAACAGAATTTTACCAGAGTTCCGAGGCCTATAGCAATATTCTCTTCTGAACTTAAGAAATCTTCCGATCTTTGGGACCATAGGACCGGCCATGCAGTGCACTAAATTCTTACTCAGCCGTGTCCAGAATGGGTCCTTGTGGTTGAATAAGGAAATTCCCATTCATGCCGAGGATATCCACCGACTTACAGGGCTTTCACAGAATGGCACGGAGGTCTCGACTGCATGTTAGACGACCTCCAAGCGAGTGAGGAAGTCGGGAGATGTTGAATATTATGTCAAATATGGCACACGATGAGGAGGAAAGGGAGCCAAGATGGAACTTATCAATAAGCCCGAGATTAAGTTCACATGCTACCTCATTGCTAGCAAAAAAATGAGGCACTACACAAAGGGAGAATGCACCCTTGATACTATCTCCATTGCAGAGCACTGCGTTCAGGGCGCTAAGCTGAACTGGTGCTCCTTCTTGTTGAAGGAGATGCTTGACGCATGCGAGGAAAACTACAAGCGGGCTACAAGCTTCATTTACGGCTATTTGATAGTTGCATTTTCCATGTGGAAGTGGCACACTCCCCTTGTCAGGTTACCAGTGGAAATTTCGGAGGGCCAGCCTCTAGCGATGAAGTTTGTTCCGTGGAAGGTGTCGGTTGATCCCAACACTAAAGAAGTTAATGCCGAGGCATTTCGGTCCTGGTATGGTTTAATGACAGACGTGGTGACCAGCTAGAAAAGGGTGCCCAGGAACTTGCTAGATGAGTACAGTGAGCAAGTATGGTTCGGGGTCAGTCACAGGCATACTTATATCTGACCTACTTATGTGCCAGAGGACACATTTCACATGAGGCCGCTGAAGTTCCAACTTGAATATACCGCTTTCCACAATGAAGTTTGTTCGTGGCCGGGGGTCGCGATGGAAATCCGCAACGGGGTACCCATTTATAACTTTGATCAAATGTTACTGCAGCAACGGCCTACCAAGACGGATGCGGAGGCAGCACAACAGGACTCCACTGTGCAGCTCGCCCCACTCATCCGCTGCTTAGACACTCAGGTACGCAGTTTTAATGAGGCAACCAAGGTCGTCTCAAGCAGTGTTGTTCCTTTTCCTTTGTTCTCTGAGTTCCAGTTATCTCACTCCCCATCGCGTCCCCACACAAATTCCATTACCTCCCCCATCCCCACTTTTTTATTTACTTCTCCAAGTCTGGTGATGACCCCGGTGGGGGAGAAGAGCAAGACTGTCGACTCCTTGGAAGCTCCTCAGGCCAAGCGGGCCCGAACTTTAGAGTCGAGTCCGGTGGTGGACCTCACTAACGAGGATCCACCCCAACCACCAAGTAATGGGGTGCCGATACAGGAAGAACCACTCATTGACCCCTCCGAGTTCATCAACATTCGACTTCTACCACCACGTACCATTCCACCTCCACCTACCACTTCATCCGTGCCATCCAATTCATCCACCACCGTGTCAGACCCAATCATCTGGGAATTACTTAATGGGGACCACGGGGCCGAGGTTGACTCCAGTGCTGCAACAGTAGTACCACCGGTCGACCCCGCTGGGGAACCCCAAGTTTCTTTGTCTACTATCATTACCCAGATGGCACAAATTGTTGCCGACTTAGCCGAGGCTCAGCCTGAGCCTGCTGTCCTTCCACAGACTGTCCAGACAGATCAGCAAGAATGGCCGAACTTGAATATGGCTGACTCAGCAGCTCACCAGACCTCGCCGCCCTCCCCTCCAGAGCACTCTACTCGATCAGTTGCTAATGGGAAACCCTTGTAGGAAAGGTAGCCAGACCAAAGCACTTCAGGGGTCGCCAATTTAGAAACATGGGTGCTCCATTCTGAACTACAGCAGAGGTGCGATGAACAACAGAAGCAGATCACTGCGCTTACTGAACAACGCGAACAGCTCATAACAGCACAAGCGCAGCTGAAAGGTCAGATAAACGACGTCACCAAGGTGTTTTCAGAGCTATGGCCAGCTGTCGGGGCTCATTATACTCAGCTGCCTGTAGATGTACCAGAGACAAGTATCATAGCACAGGCCCTCCACCTCTGGATCGCATTCAATGGCCTCCACAAGGAAAATGTGGAGCTTCAAGCAGCGTTAGCCGCCCGGCTAGTGCTGCCCGATCCAGAGGCAGTCTATTCAGAACAGATTGCAGAAAAGCAGGGCCAGGTCCACCAAATGCAGGAAACTCTAAACTTTGCAGTGCGTGATGCTTACGACCTCCTGAAGGGTCTTCAGGAGTGCTCAATGGCCCTTATAGTCAAAACGCAGCCAATTTCAGCGTAGTTGCAGCAAATTTCGAGGGAAATCCAAGAGGCCACGGACCCCACGCGGTTGGACCAGCTATACGCCCAGGCGGATGCTCTCGAGGTGCAGATTTAGCAAACAGAGGCCATCTCAGCAATGGCCAAATAGGTAATTTTTGAGCTCCGCCCGCCCCTCCAATGCAGCGCCATGACAATGCAACAGCTATCCGCCGAGGCCGAAACCCAAATCGGCACGGTGTTCGGGACTGTACTGGCACACGTAGAGGAGGCAGTTGTCACTAAGATTTCCGCATAAACAGATTCATTGGTGCAGGGCTGGCAGCAAGCTGTGACGACCTTCCATGAGCTTAAGGCTACAGCGTTCAACAAAGTCCCGGAGTTGGGGCCCTTGTTTGGACAACAGGCTGAAGGCGCACAACAAGAACAGGGCACGGGATCCAGTGGGGCAATGGAGATAGAGACTGTGATTTGTGATTGACTCGGGACGAGTCAAGAAACTTTGGTCGAGGCCTGTTGGGGCCCTTGTTTTGAATATTTTGAATTTTGAATAAAGAACAGATTTTTGGGTTGCAGAACGACACATGGCAGTCACAACCTAGTCGCAAATACGGTGAGTAGCAGAGCTACCGAGGTTGCAAGGGAATAGGAGATAGCTGAAGAAAGCAGATGCATGAGTACAGATGAAGAGAAGATACAACAGAAGACAGAGAGAAGAACTCATAGACAACAAGAGAGAAGCCGGAAGTAGCGGAAGAAGAACGCAAGAGGAACTAATGGTTGTGACGGCGGGTGAATAAATAGCCGTCACCCGGCTGAAGGAAGGGACAAATTTAGAGTGACTGAAGAGGATCAGGTGGATGCTGCAAGAGAGATCCATTCTGGGCATGATATCTCTGTAGTTCCTAGGCTTCTCTAATCTATCTTTTTGTCTGACAAGATGTCTGTAACAGACTTGTAAGCTCTTCCTGTGGAAGTGATGTAAATGAGGATTTGGTTGAGGATTATCAATACACTTGCAGGTTGCTGTCTTATTCCGTGAGTTATATGCATGCATGATGTCTGTGATGTCTTAAAATTTTATTTTCTTTATACCTGTTCGATCTTCTGAATGTTCTTGCATATATAATGATGTTTATGCAATCAATTCAATGTTAATCATGAGTTGCGGATCCTTCCACCACTATCTATCTATTCCCCTTCTGCATGTGGTCGCGGCATGCCTCGGGTGAGACTCTCTGCTCTCCGGAGTATGGTGACAATGCCGGCGTGGTTCTAGACTACAGTGGATTCCCTTGTTGGCCCCAATCCCTGAACCTGGGTCTTGCCTGCAAGACCTGTTTCTTTGCCAACAAGGAGACATAATCTTCCCAAGAAAAGAAGAAAGGAGCAAGAAGATACCATTATCTCTCACACGTGCAAGAGTTAATGTTTCTGTAGAATAATTTTTTGGTTAGTTTGAAGTTGCAGAAGAATTTTTTGGATAGGTTGAAGTTGCAGAAGAAGTTTTTGGATAGGTCGAAGTTGAAAAAAAAATTGATAGATAGGTCGAAGTTGTGAAAGAATTTGTTGAAAGTTTGAATTGCAAATATAATCTAAAAGAAATATTTGACTTGGTCTTGGAGGGCCTTGATCAAGGGTCAAATGTCTTGGAATTTTTCAATTGAAGGTTTATAAGAAGAGAGATAATTTTGGTGGGTTTTCCTCTCAATTTGGAGAGGTTTTGGCCCTAACTGATCACCTAAATCTTGTGTCCTATTGTCTCATTGATCTTTATATTTTGGTAGCTATTTGATGATAGAGAACACTAATCATAAAAATGAAAGAATAAATTAAATCAAGAATACATCACAATTAGTTATCAAACTAGAGAAATCAACTACTCTTGCTACCCCTAGATTTATCAACACATCAAACTCCACCAAAATTCTAAGTGTGTTGCATATTTGACAAATATGTCGATTTGATAAGAGTTCATTTTTTGAATGGAGCATATAAAAAAATGCACTTAATCACATCTCTAGTTACTGATGCCTGTATTAATCCATCATCCTAAGAGTTGGCATTACGTTCTAGAGTCCCCTTTCCCAAAATACAAGTAAGAATTTTAAATATTCAGTAATATTCTAACCATATAATGGAAAAATAAGCACTTTTGTAACAATGATGTAAGCATAAGTCCTTGGAACAAGTTCTTTCAATGATACCAGGCACCATGGAGAACAAAATTTTCTTCAATCCATATTGATTTTGAATCCCATTCCAGCAAAAATGAATCAAAAAAGTGTGTTAATATCTTATCATCATCAACTTCCAATGTTGGCATGGTAGTGTTGGAATTTGTAACACCCTACTACCACATTTACCCATGTTATCCAGTTTGTTGGGGTAAACATGTGACGAGAGGCTACTATGATATTATTCAACTCCCCGTGTACAGTTAAGGAAGTGGAACTGACACAACACAACCAATCTAACCTTCTACACATGATACAAAACCATCAAGTGCCATCCAACCCTTCTAGGTGATCAACCCCTGATACAAACTATCATTTTACAGACCTAGAGCCTTATTTACTCCCATAACATGGTAATGCATGCGATTAGGACCCTCAATTTTCTCCCATAGCAAGGGCATGCCTGCAACTAGGGACTTTTTAGGTAGTTTTATGCTAGCGACCCCAGATTTTGTGCCACTTTTTCAGGGCCAAGACTCAGGCCACTGCCCATAACTCCATGAAACTTCCAGAAATGAAAAGTAACATAGAAACAATGATGCAAACGAAAATAATTAAAAATGCACTTAACTGGACCCCTACTATCCATGATAGGAATTTCGTCAAACATGTCAAAATATGCATTCTGCAATTCATAATAACATATCTGAGCATATGGGTCTCATACTTTTCTGAGAATCGATAAGAAGCATTGGTTCCTTATCACATTAGTTGATTTATCATTTTTTAGGTCATATACTCATTGTTAATTCATTTATAAATCAAAACGTGATGAGATCCATACATCATTATTGTCATAAAACATACTCATAACCAACATATAGACAACAAAAATAATAAGGATACATCATCCATAAATGCCACATATGAACCAATACATTTGCATATAAATACCAAGGAAAGGAACTCTTATTAATGAACGAAAAACCCAACTAGGTTTGGGACTTCCACATTCCACCCGACCATAGATTGGATGAACGAAATCTCTCTTCACCCAATCACCTTCGTGCCATATTCCAGGCATGAATGTGGGACTCAAAACAAAAAAATCAGCCACGACTTCTCGATGCTAAACCACAATCCTCATCAGATCACCAAGCCATAAACAAGC
Organism: Pinus albicaulis; assembly: GCA_034641835.2. Lineage (NCBI taxonomy): Eukaryota > Viridiplantae > Streptophyta > Pinopsida > Pinales > Pinaceae > Pinus > Pinus albicaulis. The sequence goes on from CM076580.1 coordinate 372,195,822, forward strand.
ATTGATGCCACTAAATTTATTCACCTACACCGTGAGGAATTTTCCTGTCTGCTAGTCTCTAGGATTTACCACAATCCATGTTCTGATCAAGGAATCAATGGGCCATAATCGAGACACCACCCTCCAGGCTTTACCGTATATCCCACCATTCACTGGAAAAGGATTCCTAGGCCTGATCAAGGGCACCCACCTCTATGCTTTACCATATATCTTTCCATTCACCAGTCGAGGATTCCTAGGCACACAATGCATGGCTTTACCACAACCCACAGTCTGGTTCAAGGGTTACTAGGCCAGTGACTTTACCACAATCCAAATTCTGGTTCAGGGATTACAAGGCCATGTGTTATTTCATTCAGAGATCCACCTCACTCAGTTTCGAATCCATCCGGAAATCCATCTCAACCAAAACATGAGAACCCCATCACACCATGACTATCCAGAAATGGAAAGGCAAGGCTGAAAAACACTGTCACACATGTAAAACCCATGCCAATGATAGCAAGAGAACCAATACTACACATGCATAACTTTTTAGCCAATTTAATGTCTTAAATTGCTTACATAAATTATCAACCGAGGTTTGTAATCTAATGAAGTGTGGTGCACTATATGAGCTTAGTTAACCTTCTTCTTACTTCATTGTATGTATTTTTATTTTGTTTTGGGGGTTTTATGCCTTATGTCCAAATTTTAATCTAAGAAATAAATATTGTGAAAGGAATCAACTAAATCTAGTGAAATTTAAATGTAAAAAACTAAACTTTAAAGAAGGAAGAAAAGGAAGTGTTCTTAAGTTAAACTAATTTGCATCAAAATGAACCAAAACTAGTAAATGATTAAAATCTAATATGAAAACAAAGTGTTTATGCTAATGACTTCCAATTTAATGTTATTCCTATTCCATGGATATAAATCTTATGACTAAAAATTGAAATTGCAATGCTACTCCAATTGAAATCAAATTTAAAGATAATACAAGCTAATGTATGTTTGATTACTCCAGCATTCAATATGAAGTATGATAAAATCACCCTCTTTAAATGATGTGTAAGAAACCAATTATACCTTAGTTTTTAATGTTCTAGAAAAACAAGTAAAGTGTGCAAAGTAAAACTCAATAATTTCATAAATTAGATATTCGAGCATTCAGTTTAGAAATATGATAAAATCACCTTCTTGAAATGATCTTTAGGAACACCCAATTATACAATTGAATGAGGATGTAACTTAGCAATGTAAAAGCATGTAAAAGTAAAGCTCAATGATTGCATAGGTTGAACATTCAATCACCCAATTTGGAAGTATGAAAAGTCACCTTCTTAGCCTGATCTTTTAGGAACATTCAATTATACAATGAATTGATAGTTTTATCTAAGAAAGTGTAATCAAAATTTTAGCTTCCAAGCTAAATGGAACATTAGAGTTAGCAGCAAATATAGTCGGCAAATAAATGGGTAGAAAAGCCCATAAGTCTCATAAGGAGGAATAAAATACTCTTATTGTGAAAGGGGACACTCTTTCAAGCCAAATAAAATACCTCCATGTGTGAACAAGGTTAAATTGAAGATGCTTTGACTAAGTCAACAGTGCAGTTTTAGTGGAGGAGGAATCCTAGGTTGGAAAACACAATTTTGGAGGGAAAGGTAGATTGGGTTAGAAGAAACCTAAGTGAGTGGGGCCAAGGGAAACCAAACCCACTTATGATATAAGGAAGAGGATGGCAGCATTGTTCATTATGTTGTAGATTATTATTCTTGCTTGCCAAGAATTGTTGTTTCTTTGCTGCTTAGCAAAGTTGCAGTACTGTTTAGCACTAGGTGTTCCCGGGCGGGAATCCCACCTCTTTCCTTTAAGGAGCTCATTGGGATAGTTTGTATTCATCATTACACATCAGTTTTTCAGGCCAAGCTTCAACCATCTTCATTAGCACAACTTTGCTGGAGATTGTGCAGTGTTGTTGGGTGCAGTAGTGGAAGGGATTGGAATCCCGGCTTCTGAGCTAGTTTCTCATTGGAGGAAGGTTTCCTTCACTTGAGAGATTTTTTTGGAGAGCACCAGAGCTTATTTCAGATATTTGGTATCATACCACACATTTCTCTTACCCTCCCAGTGTTGTTTCTGCTAGGGAGTGCGTTTTCAGGAGGCAGAGTTTATTGCATGGTTTGGTGGCTCCATTGCTGAGTTTCCTTGTGATTGAGAGGTTCATCCTTTCATGGGAGGAAGCCCTTGAGGGTTCTACATCAGATCAGAAATCTTTCAGCCTATTTCACTCATGTACTTCAGCATTTTAGTGATTATTCAATCATTTCCTGAATAACACATTTTATATATACAGTGTTTGACAAGAAACCCTTGCCGGTTTCTTTTGTATTTTGTAAAGGAAGCTTAGATCTCTATTCTACCTCATTGTTTATCAATACATGAGTAGATATATTTTTCGCTGATCATTTTATGTGTAAACCCTCTCTTATACTGCGCAGTCCCTTGAGCAGCTGCTCCGGCATTTTGCAGTCTTGGGGTTTTTCAATAGTTTTGGCTACGCTGGTGTGGGAGGTCTATTTAGCCCACCTAGTTTGATTTGTTTCAAATCTATTCTTGGATTTACATTTAATATTGATTATTTTATTGGATCCAAGATTCCATTTCATATTTTGTTGCATATGTAGCTGGAAATGCGTTTTTCATGCATGTTTTATGAGCAATCTTGAAAAAGGAATAGTACAGTGGTATCGGAGCATGATATTTGGCTCATCATGTGGCTTCAAGAAAAAGTACTGAATCCATAAAGGGTAAAGTTTTGAGCTCTATAGACAGAGTTTGCAGATGGCCAGGTAGCCTCTGGATCTCATCCTTTTTTCAAAGGTGACATATCCAGTAAATTCCCCTGCAGTCAATCTTTGGAATAGAATTTTGATATTCCTGAGAAGGGAAACTTTCTAATGCTATCAGAAGAAGGAGAGATGGACAGAAGCCAAAAAGCTTCAGTATGTGCAGAAAGAAAGGAATAAAAGCTCACAAAGCTTCTTCCAAAATCTATGAAGAGCTTTCAAGGAGAGCTGAAAAGGTTGAGATTAGAGATAGGATCTCCAGAGGAGATTGATTCTAGAGCTGAATCTAGATTTGCACATAGTGAGTGTGAGCATGCAGCTGCACTTCATGATGCATAGAGTAGTCAAATGCCCAGAGCTATCCTGAGATGGATGGGAGGAGGAAGAATGCCTAAGAGGATGACTCTTAGTGATTTGTTGCAGGAGTATGAATCTCAAACTGAGAAGTTTAGAGATCATACTGATTTCCAAGAGTTCTGCAAGATCCAGATGGAGAAGAGCTAGCAGCAGGATGCAAATAGATTTCTTCTATCTACTTTTTCCAGATCACCTACATGTTCAATTGGAGCTTGGGTGAAGGAGCTAAAATCCTATTTGTAGCTGCACCATATTGCCGGAGATGAAACTATCAGAGTTGCAGCGCTGCATTTCAGAGGTAAGGCTCATGCATGGTGGATTTTTGAATCTTATTCCTGAAAGAATGCCAATACTTTCTCATATGCAAGATTCATAAAAACATTGATGGAGAAGTTTGGTGAAAAACTTCCTAAGACACATGAACAAGGAAAACTGGAGAAAACAAAACCCTTGCATGTGATGGATGAAACTCCATTTTAGAAAACCATGAGAGGAGCTAATGTCTTGCATTACACATTGCCAGAAGCAATACTTCCATTTCATATTCTTGCACAAGAGGGCATGGGGATCACTTTTTCACAAAGGGATCCATTGGTTGAGATGTTGCCCACACACATTGATGAAGAAGAGGGAAATAACGCTGTCACATATAGAGCACATCCGGTGCCTCATGTAGAGGAAGGAGGAGCATATGCTCCAACAGGAGGGATTCTTGTGCCTTTGCAAGAATTTCCCCAGGATCTCATACATAGAGGTCCAAGCACAATCATTGAAAAACATGATTATGTAGCATTGCAGCTGGAAGAAGGGGAGAGGGAGGAAGAAAATCATCAGTTGATGATGAGCACACACCCTTCTCTATTTCAGAGAGCCAATGCAAGAAAGAGGCAGATTGATTTGTGCAGTCAGGGCAGGGGCAAGGTTGCCCAACCATATGAGCAGTCTACTCTTGACATTGATGTCTCACTATATGGAGGCATTCCACCTGGGAGGCCACCTGATCTTCAGTTGATGAGAGATGTCTTGTCTTTGGGTTCACCACTCTTAGATTTTAGAGAGGTGAAGAGTTTTGAGGATAACTTTGGCATGGGGGATGTCAAAGTAGCAGGCAGCAGCATGAGTGGAGCTTCACATGCCAAATCACCAACACTGTCACTGAGGAGGATTGATCCTTATTGGAGGTCTCAGATTTTAGTGGAGTACTCCAAGGATCTTGGTGCATGCATGATTCTTGATGATCCAGATGGAGATTATAGATACATGGTAGATGATGTGGTCATCTATTCCTATGGCAGGATCTTCTTGACTAGATCTTCTAGTCTCAAGGAGAGGCTGCTACATGCAACACATGAGGACTTCTCTTCTATGCACTTTGATGCATATTTCCAGTTGATGAAGGAGTTCACTTGGGAGGGCATCCAGCATGACATATATCAGCATATGGAGAGATGCATATCCCAGATTGTGATAGAGAGGATGTCACAAGTACCTTCCTACTCATTGGGAGTGAGGGAGAATTTCCGGTTGAGCCGTTTCAGCTCAAGACCTAAAGTACATAATGGAGGAGGTATCATTCCATATTTTTTATTGTACTTATTTTCATTATTTGAGCAGCATGATGTAACAAGAAGAAACATTTCTTCTTGCATATTATATGATGATGTACTTGTAGCTACTTGTAGCATTGATTTTGGCTATCCTTTTGATGAGCTGTGGGGGAAGCCATATGTCTCTTGGTGTGCACCAATGACACCATATTGTAACTTCATGTTTTCATCTTATGAGATAACTATGACAAAAAACAAGTGGCTAGAAAAGCGCTTGTTATTTCTTGTTTTGATGCAGGCCAAGGAGGCACTGTGCTGGTTCCATGAGAGGGACCCAGATTCACTCTCCGGTTGTCATTTGGCAACTTGTTCTTATTGTATCTTGCTTCCATGTATTGCTGTTGTATTTTTGTTTAAAGGAAGCTTGTATGAGGGAGAGATGAGGCAGCAAAAAAATTTGTTGTTGCTATGGTTGCACTTGGGAGAGTATGGGCAAAATTATTCCCATACTTTTCATGATATTTTTGAAGAGAAGAAAGGCACATTCATGGTGTAAAGAGGCTACCCTTCAGTATTGGAGGATCATGAGAGACTTCCATGTCAGGAGATGACCTTCTCACATAGCAACATTATGGTGGATGGATTTGGCATATGGAATGTCAAAGGGAGAAGCCATGAAGCCTTATTACAAAGGCCTACTGTGCTGTCACATAAGAGCAGGTTCTTATGGATGAAATATTCCAAAGGGAGGAGGTATCCCTTCTACTTGCAAATTTTTATGAGTATATTCTCATGGGAGAACTTATTGGAGGATCTCACTTTCATCCCACTCACTATGTATGGTAGAGAATACATTTCTGTACTTGTTGATTACTCTATTGAGTATTTTTACTTTCTCACCATGTTTGCACAATGCATTGCTCCCCAAAAGAGCAAGAATATTTTTGGGCTTCATGGTCACTTTAGGGCCAATGTTTATGATGATAGTAGCCCATCTATACATGAATTTGGGCAAGCGTATTGTTATTCTATCTATGTATAGCTGATAGACATTTATGCTTACTTTCCCATGTTGGGAGGACATACATATTCAACTTGTAACTTGTTGCAGGAACACTTGCCATATGACATTCTCAAGAAACAGTTGGGAGAACTGCGCTGTATTCACTAGAGAGACCATATGTATCATCAAAAATTGCACATAACCTTCAGCCATTTTCTGATTTGGATGCCTTGTGGTGATGATGTTCCATTCATCTTGAATGGAATGGTTTGGGTTGGCATGACTCATGACCTTGGAGGAAGTGTCTTTGGAGGCTCAATCTTCTTCTTGCCATTGGAGGGAAATCATGTTTCAGCCTAATATCAGCATACCCTCTACACTTATCATGAGTGGAGAGGAGGAAAATGTGGGATAGGCCCTCTTGCCTATCATTTTCACTTATTCAGCCCACCTTCATTTCAGGAGCACAAGGTGGAAGAGACTTTTCATGAGTTACCATGTTGGAGGGTGACTAACTTAATTTGGATGATTGCATGGATGATGGAGGCACTCATTCACCATGTTGATCATCACTCCTACTTTGTGGAGGCCATGAGACAGCTAGCATGTTTCCATTCACACTTTCCACCTTTTATTGATGCAGACACTTTGGTTTTGCACCCTTGGGAGGAAGCATTGGATGACAGTTTATTTGCAGATTCTCTTGATGCAGTAATGGAGGCTATTGATGGAGGCCACATGAGGAGGAGGGGAGATATTTTTCTCTCTTTATGCATTTTCTTGAGGACAAGCAAATATTTTTTAGGGGAGGACTGTAATGTTCCAAAATTTTAGCTTCCAAGCTAAATGGAACATTAGAGTTAGCAGCAGCTATAGTCAGCAAATAAATGGGTAGAAAAGCCCATAAGTCTCATAAGGAGGAATAAAATAATCTTATTGTGAAAGGAGACACTCTTTCAAGCCAAATAAAATACCTCCATGTGTGAACAAGGTTAAATTGAAGCTGCTTTGACTAAGTCAACATCGCAGTTTTAGTGGAGGAGGAATCCTAGGTTGGAAAACGAAATTTTGGAGGGAAAGGTAGCTTGGGTTAGAAGAAACCTAAGTGATTGGGGCCAAGGGCAAGAAAACCCACTTATGATATAAGGAAGAGGATGGCAGCATTTTTCATTATGTTGTAGATTATTATTCTTGCTTGCCAAGAATTGTTGTTGCTTTGCTGCTTAGCAAAGTTGCAGTGTTATTTAGCACTGGGTGTTCCTGGACGGGAATCCCACCTCTTTCCTTTGAGGAGCTCATTGGGAGAGTTTGTATTAATCATTCCACATCAGGTTTTCATGCCAAGCTTCAACCATCTTCATCAGCACAGCTTTGCCAGAGATTTTGCAGTGTTGCTGGGTGCAGTAGTGGAAGGGATTGGAATCCCGGCTTTTGAGCTAGTTTCTCATTGGAGGAAGGTTTCCTTCACTTGAGAGGTCTGTTTGGAGAGCCCCAGAGCTTATTTCAGATCTGTGGTATCAGAACACACATTTATCTTATCCTCCCAACGTTGTTTCTGATAAGGAGTGCATTTTTCAGGAGGCAGAGTTTATTGCATGGTTTGGTGGCTCCATTGCTGAGTTTCCTTGTGATTGAGAGGTTCATCCTTTCATGGGAGGAATCCCTTGAGGGTTATACATCATATAAGACATATTTTAGCCTATTTCACTCATGTACTTCAGTGTTGCAGTGATTATTCAGTCATTTCCTGAATATCACATTTTATATATAGAGTGTTTGACAAGAAACCCTTGCCGGTTTCTTTTGTATTTTGTAAAGGGAGCTTAGATCTCTGTTCTACAGCATTTTTTATCAATACATGAGTATATATATTGTTCTCTGATAATTTTATGTGTGAACCCTCTCTTAGACTGTGCAGTCCCTTGAGCAGCTGCTCCGGCATTTTGCAGTCTTGGGGTTTTTCACTAGTTTTGGATACACTGGTGTGGGAGGTCTATTTAGCCCACCTAGTTTGATTTTTTTCAGCTCTATTCTTAGATTTAAATTTCATATTGATTATTTTATGGGATCCAAGAGTCCATTTCAGTATTTTTTTGCATATGTTGCTGGAAATGCATTTTTCATGCATGTTTTATGAGCAATCCTGAAAAAGGAATATTACAGAAAGTAAATAACAGAACATGAAAGGAAACTAAACAAATGTGAGCTATATTTCATAAAAATTAATCCAATTTGAAAATAGATAAATCTATCCTCTTGAAATGTTTTTAGAAAATAAAAGATTACACAGTGATTCTATTGTTGATGCTAAGAAGACATTCATGACTTAATTCTATGCTACTTTTTGTTCCTTGAGAAACAATTCCTTGCTGTGTACAGGAATCCGTGCTCAAGACATTAAATATTATGTCACAAGAAGTGCATGTCTGTCTCTGTTTATTAAACCTTCAAATATTAATAATATATTTCCCAAATATCAAATCTTTACAAGTTCTGCAATGCCATGTTCCCTTTATATTGAAGTGAGCGAATGGAAGACGAAGAAAGAAAAGGATTTTAAATTGCCATGCTACTTAAAACAACAACTACCATTATAAAATCCTGAAGAAGTGAGTAACAATAAAGCTAAAATAGAGGAGCGCCCATTAAGGATGTTTAACTCTTAGATACATAAATATCAAGAGACCTGCTGCTCAAATCACTCTACTTTATTCACAAATATGGAAATGAAATGAAAACCAAGAAAAATCTTCAACACAGATGGAATAATGGAAACTTGCAAAACTTTTCATTCATTCAATATTGTTTAGTACAAAATTAGCCTTCAAGGTCCAAAACTCGGAACCTTCTTCCTTCTTTCGATTGTCTTTAAATACAATATGATCAAAATGGTTTCCAGTAATGAAACCGATTCTAACTAACTCTAACTGCTTAACTTCTCACTGTAGTGGAGGTACATGCCTCGTAAATTTCTATTACATTTACATAACTTCATTTAAAACATGATAAAATGTGATAATCCCTAATCTAAGGGAGCTGATGCTCCTGAAATAGTGGTTGTCTCAATGACTATTGGTGGCTGAACGGCTACTTGTGGCTGAGTGGCTGGAGTTCCATTTTCTGTGTCCATAGAAAATCTTTTGCATTCTTTCCAGAGTTTATCTTGAGTCGTTGGAGCGTTCTTATAACGATGATACTCCAGTGTAAACGCAACAACCTGACTGTGAGTAAGATTACCTGTAAATAATGTCTTCACCATCCATAGCAGAAGGAAATGTCTTTGTAAGAAATTAAATATTGTTTCTCCCTTTAAAATCTGTGTCTTCTCATGTCTGCCATCTGCTCTGCTTTTTGCAAATATCAACTGATCTTCATAGAATTTCCAGGACATAATCTCCCCTCTCTCCTTCCAGCATGAGGGCAAACCTGTTCTCGTCAACTTGTCAAATGATATATCAAATTTCTTAATTATCTCTTTAATTCCCTGTAACCGCTTCTCTGCGGCCTTTAGAAGGTCGTTTTTTATTATCATTTTATTTACCTCTTCAGCATAGAAGTACCTAACCTGTATCCCCATATCTCCTAACTCTTCGTCTGTCTTGGCATTAATAAAGTTTATGAATTTTCTGGCCCAATTCGCTCTTTTAATAGCAGCCTGCTTCTCAGATAAGAGTTCCTTTTCATGCTCTGAAACAATGCTTTTCTCTCTGGCAATTATATTCATGGAATCCCATTTTGACTGCATTTCTGAAATGATCTCGTTCCAGATGATATCCTTAGCTTTGATAAGGGAAATATTTCCCTTTAATTTCTCCTTGAGCTCTTTGATTTCATCCTCAGCTTTCTGTAGCTTCTGCTCGTTCTCATGTGCTTTTCCTTCCCATCCTTGCATCATCTTGGTAACTGTGGCCAATTCTGACTGGGCTTGTTTACAATCTCTTTCCGCCATCTTTAATTCCGTGTTTAGCTGGATAACCTGGGCTTGAGGATCAACTCCACCTGCAGAAAAATCAAAAGTACAAGTATGGTTCTCGATTTGATTCTGTAAGGTTATGGCAGTCTGCTGTACCTTAGTGAGTTCTTCGTCCTTCTTCATCAACTGCTGTCGCAATTCCTCTTTCTCCTTTTCAACCTCAGCTACTTCGGCCGCCAATGAGTGCTCTGTAGCTGGTAATTTCAACTTTTTCCTTAATGAAGATATTTCTGCTTCTGCACTTTTCATAAGTTTTTGAATTGCGGCTTTATCATTCGGATCTACACCGATTTTCATAATGATCTTCTTCAGCTCTTCATTTTGAGTTGTTAATGCCCTTGCATTAGCTTTTTCCATTTTGCATTGTTTGATGACCTTAGCAAGCATGTTTTTAGTCTTGACTGCTGTAGCATTGGTCTTTCTCAAATCGTTTACAATCAGCTGACCGGTCTGCATGTGAAGATTCATTTTGTCCCACAAGGGGATCTTTTTGACATCCATAACTATGTTTAACTCCTTAAAGCTGCCCGAAGGTCCAAGGGACATTCCTGTCGGATGTGACAGAGCCATCTTAAACTGATCTTTCTCCAGATCCATCACAATCAATAGTCTGGTTTGGTCAGCAGGTATATGGTGCTCTGCTTGTGCTTCTATATTGGCTTTTATCCTCTGGTTCCTTTCCTCAATCTGTGTGAACACTTGCTTCATTGAAGGAGCCTTTTCCAAATGAAGTTCCTGTCTACTAGGAGATGAGGGGAAATATTGTTCTTCATTAACCTAGAGAGTAAAACCAGGTGAATTTGAAGAATGGTCTTCGGCTAGTTTGGTCCTTTTTTCCTCTCGGAGCTCCTCATCATCGATTTCAATAACATCCTCTCTACCTCTTTTTCTCATTCTTTCCAAAATTGCAGGTGTTTGAATACTGGTCTTCGATGAACTTGACCCTCCTGGATTAGCCAGTTTCTCCACATCAGGTTTACTTACATGAGTAAACGCAGCATACCCATTCTCAACCCTTTTCTGAGAAATTATCCCATGTGGATCATAGGACCACTTCTCTCCCAACAACAACTACGTCCCTTCTAATATTTTTGATACTTCTTCAAAAGCTTGTCTTGTGTTAACAACAAAAGGGCCTACACTCATAGGCAACTTGTACATCAATCCTTTCTTCATGGGCAGAAAATGAACTTGATCTACATTAAGACTTTGCCTTATAAATTCCAGGGCAAAAAGTCTCATGGGAACAAAGGTTGGGAGCCTATAGGGCTCAATACTAACTCCATACAGCCTTATCTCAGAGTAATATTAAAAAAAAAACCAGTCTCCAAATTTACAATTGGGTCCTAACTGTAGGAATTCCTGGGCCTTTGGCAGAAAGCATGGAGGAAGAGTTCCATTCAGAATTTTATAGGCAATAGACATGAAATGGTCAGCAAATTCAAATAGCCCGGCTTCGTTCTCTTCTTTTCTAACCATATCGGTCCAAAGCAAAACCGACTGCTTATTTTTATTACTATCCATTATATTTAAACCCACACTCATGAACTCTTCAACATTTTGATATAAAAATAAGTAGACTACCAATGATGGAAATCTGAAAAAACCTGTTAGAGGGAAGGCGATCAATTGGGAATTTACTACTTCTTGCCAAAAAGACGGGATGTCTAGCACCACACCTGGTTTCATCATCAGAGTGAACGTCCCCAAGACTTCTTTATCAATTTCGTGATCATCATTTCTTCCCAAAATTTCCGTAATACAGCTAAGAACTGGCCTATACTGAACACTAAACGCCTCCAAACTGAACTTTCCGGCTTCAAATTGAGTTTTCTCTGGACTTGGTATCAAAAACGATATGCAACGATTAAACTCTTCATTTGAAATATCCTCAAAATACTGAACCAATGAGTCTTCGGAGAACTGCAATGGAGACTCATCTTCTGGAAAACATAATGCTTGATGCATTAATTGTGCTGAAACCTGCAGGATATTTTCCCCCTGAGAATTCATAACGAAACACTTGCCAGGGTACATAGACGAAACTAACCAAGAAATGAACTCGGGGAAAAAGTGAGTTTTCGGAACACAAGCGGACAACACACCCGAACTTTTCATAGCATAGAACACAGGGGACTTGTCAGTGTTCAGGGTTACTTGGTAATGCAATAGGGGGTGATTGACGGACGACGTGGTATCATGAACATCCTTCTCGCTATCCAGGAGGGGACTGAGACTTGATGAAATAGACAATGATGTTCGCTTGGCCATGACTGACAGGAATTCGAAAGTAATTCGCGAGGCAATGGATAATGCAAAGGTGGCGGGACGCGGTTAAACAGGGCAAACAGTCACAAATAAATCAAAACGGGACGGAAAAACCCCTTTTATAGACTACGGAAACCATAATAAATGCAGGGGTGACGCGGAGAAATAGTTGACAATGGAGGATAGCTGTCTTCCAACTTGGCTGATGATGTCATGCGGGGGGTCTGTGAGTATGGCGGAGAAGTTTGATCCATACCCCCCGTAATCAATCTAAACCGTTGATCACAACATTTCCAAGATCTGACCGGTCAACTGCGGGGGGTCGGGATTTGATAATCGACGGGCTAATTCACCCCCCACAATAGCGTATCCGTAAGCTTCTTTGTATGATTGTGACTTCCGCTCAGGAAGTTGCTCGGGTCTTAACCTTGGAATATATATATATCAACCTAAGGTTGATGACCGCTTCATGTATATAAAAGAAAAATGGAAATATATTGCATTCCTCTCTTTTTTATGCTAAAGTATTAAAAACTTCATACTATAGCATATTTTCGAATTCTTATTTTTTTATTTTTTTCTTTTAAAATTTCAAAATGAAATATAAAAAGGATATGTAGATAATGATCCACAACACTACTGATCAAAAACTTTAATATAATATTAATATACTTAGAAAATTGACAAAACAGAGTAAAGCATTTAAACTAAAACAATGAACAAAAAACCTCCTATGCAAGGGGCCTTTGTAGCAGATTGATCGAAATCCTAACTTGTTATACGCGCACTAAGCAATCACTAGAACCATGAACACAATTATTATATTATAATAGAACAAAGTTTCAAAACAATACACAACATTTCAGCAAAATTACTACTTGTCTTCGATTCTATACAACCAGTATTTAAATAAATCTAATCATAACCGTAATGAGTTGATTACACCTACAGGTGGCTATCTTAACCAAATTATAGAATTGGAGTTTGGCTATTTAACTCTTGATTTGCTACGTCGGAGAAAATCAAGAATTCTCCGCTTCTCGGCTTACGTCCTTTGACCATGCTTTGACCGTGATCTCAGACATCCTTTTCTATTGATTTTGATTAAGTATATACGATGAAATCCATGTGTGAATCATTCTGGAGATTCCCATGTGGCTCATTTCTCTATTTTCTCCTCGAAACCTTCCAAACCATGAAAGTAGTTGCAGAACCAAATATTAGCTGCAGAATAGGCTGTATTCTGTCTCCAAATTACAAAAATTCATTCAAATAACAAGAACATCAGAATATAACATAAAAACCATTTAAATTCATTCCCTAAGACAAAACATGACATTTATCATTGATTGGAGTGTATGGACTTATGAGAAAGTAGAAAAAGGGATGAGAAAGGATGTCAGAGAAGGGATAATTCTGAGGTTAAACATACCCCCACTAAGAATTCATTGCATGTCCTCATGCAATTGATCAAAAATGCGAACTCTCTTCTCCTACTGCATTTGTTCAGACACTTCTACCAATACATCCAATTTTCTTCTTTTGCTTTTCTTTGAAGTGATTTTCGTCCTGGGCTTTCTCATAAGAAGCTTGTATTTGAGATTGATGATTGCCTTGTTTAGTGATTTGTTCTTCCTTTGTAACTTTTTGTTCTTTTTGTACCACAACCCTAAGTGCAGGATGGTATTATTACTAATCACTTTATCCAATTTGTTTTGCTTCTTCAAAGCTTCATTCTCTTGTTTAATATGCCTATTCAATATGTCTAGTTCATAAATTTCCTGTTAAAGAGTATCAACTAGAGGTTCTTGTGGATTGATATGAGGTTCTAGATTCATTGCTGCATTTTTCTTCTCCAATGATTCTATGTAATCATATATTTCTTGTTGTAATGGATCTATGCTTGGAGATCTCCTGATGGGACTACCTTCAAAATTATGTATAGGAGAATTTTAGGGCTATGCAGAGAAGAAATATTGATAAGAGATGGTATTGGAGTTTCTTCCTCTAAATTTATAAACCCTATCTCCTGTGGAAGTGTTTTCTTCATTGAACCTCAGAGTCTAGAGATCCTTCTCAGTTGTAGAGGATTTATATTTTCCTCACTTGTAACCTTGCTCCTCTTTTCTGTTTTACAACCCGTCTTAACTTTTCCTTTCTTCTTGTTCTTCGTCAGTTCTGGCAAAGTGAGTTCCTCATCATTTTGCTGAAGTGGAGATGCAGGTTTGTCCTTAATGCTTGTGTCAATTTTCTTCCTTCTGCTTTTTATAGTATTGTCTTCTTTAGGTAGCTCTGGTACATCTTGCAAATGGTTTCTGATAAGAAAGTTCTCCCAAGAATCTCCTATGTTTTCCAAATGAAACTCAAGAAGGATTTTTATCAACCCATGATAGTGTATAGTATTATCTATAAATTGAATTCTCTTCTGCACATTTGTTGAAATTATTTTTAAGATATTTAGTAAAAATAAGGAAATATTTATTCCACCATCCTCTAAGAAATTCATTAACAACCGAATATGATACACATACATGCAACCAAATCTTCCTTCATAGGTGATAAATTTCTGTAAAACTAAGAGCATGTTCCTCCATTTATTTTTAAGTGTTGAGCTAGGGATACCCTTTCTGAAAATAGAAATATCCATACCTAGGTTTTTGAGGATAACTTTCCATGATTCATTGTGAAATTCCTTGTTTTTGAACCACCTTTATCCAACCCTTGGGATTTTTGTGGCTTCGGCTTTGAATGTCTCAGTAACTGTGAGCTTGATGTCTCCAATTTCAAATTTTGTGCCATCAAAAGACCTAGCAAAAGACTTTGTGATATCTTTATGGAAACCATCGAATTTCTCTAAGAATTTGAGCCATTTATATTTCTGCAACATCTCCTTGATCTGAGGATATCCTTCCATATATTTTTTTCCCACCGGTTCTGATCTGACTATCAAACCCATACTTTCTGTTGTAAAGAGTCTACCTTTAGAATTATCCTAAGTGAATCGGATTACGGATCTGATGAAAGGCATCGAGGGTTTTTAGGAATAAATAAGTGAGATGGATTGGGGTTTTGAAGAAATGTAGATGGATATGTCACGTCAATAGGTCATGATTGTTAATCATGAGGGAGTCTATTGTGGATCGTTATGAAACATAATGCAGATGATGTGTTTGATCTAGATATGATGAAAGTACCAATCAAATCAAATGATGACATGTCATGGTAACATATGATTATCTATGCTATACATGCAAATGTTTTGACCTTGTTATTAAAATAATTTTTCACAACTTTACCTTTAGAACTAACCTTTCGTTGTCGTTTCTTTGGTGTTGATGCTTCAGGTACTTTTAGCACAGTGGTCTTCAAATGTACTCCTTCAATTTTTTGTATTCTTCTTCATTTTTATTTGTAGACTGCACTGATGTGTCAAAGCTACAGAAGAGAATGTACTTGTAGAAATGAAATATGGCTACAGAATGTAGAATCAGTTATAGAATCGAATGGTATGGAATGTAGCTGCAGAATGTGAGTTAGCTACACAATGAAATATGATTGTGGAATAGAATGTAGTTGTAGAATGTGGAATAAACTACAGAATGGAATATGATTGTGGAATGGAATATAAGCTGCAAAACGATATTTTATTGTAGTATTGAATGTAGTTTTGTACTACTTATTAATAATTTTTAGAATATAAAGGAAACAAGATTTTTCTTTTGAATTTTTATAAATGGAATGGAAAATATAGGATGTCAAAACTTCTTATTTTCATCTTATATTTTCTATATAAGGATGCCAAACATTGATTGGTTTTCATACTTATACATTTTTGTTGTTGTTGTTGTTGTTGTTAGATAGATAGATAGATAGGAAAAATAAAAGCTAAGTTAGGGAAGAAGAAGGATTCTTCTTCACTAACTTCATATCAATATTATCCTGAAAATTTTTGATAAACTTTTCTCTTGAAATTAGCTTATGATAGACTTTTAATCGATGTCCATTAACAAGAAGAGGTACCTTTTCTTCATCAATGGTCCTTATCCTGACTTCTCCATTGTGAAAGACCTTTTCAATCTCATAAGGCCCAAGCCAATGAGTCTAAAAATTTCCTTGAAAGTATTTGAACTTTGAATCGAACAAAAGTGCCCAATCCCCTTCTTGAAACTTTTTCTCCTTGATATATTTATCATGCAATTTGTACCTTTGCTGCTAGACTATATTGGTTCTTGAACTGCATCTTGCCTGATTTCATCAAACTCATTAAGTTGCTCCAATCTATTCTTCTAAGCTTCTGATAAATCAAGTCCCAATTGGACTGCCATCTTGAAGGTTTGAATATGAAATTATATAGGAAATAGGACTTGCTTCCCATAAACAAGTTCATAGGGAGTATGTCCTATTGTGTTCCTCCATGTGGTTCTGTAGGCCCATAAGGCTTCAGGAAGCCTTTCTTCCCAATCTCTTCTGTGTAGATGTACAGTCTTAGTGAGAATTCATTCAATCACTTTATTGGTGGGCTCTACTTGACCATTTTCTTGTGGATGATAAGGAGTTGATTTTATGTGCTTGATCTTGTAATCTTCCACGAGCTCTTTCACCAAATTGGATGTAAAATGGGATCCCTGATCTGTCGCAATTTTTCTTGAAACACCAAAATGAGTGAAGATATCCTCAAAAAGAAATTTAACTACAAAAAGTTCATTAGCTAAAGGTAGTTCTTTAGCTTCTACCCATTTAGTGACATAATCAATACATACCAAAATATATTTATTTTGATTAGATTCCAACAAAATCCAAGGCCCATTTTTCAAACGATTCGATGAGTACCTAAGGTTGTAATGGCATTTCATCTGAAGGAACAGGTTTCCCCATTATTTGGTAGTTGTCACACCTTTTGACATATTCTTTGGTATCTCTAAAGATGGATGGCCAATTATATCCTAAATGACGGATTTTATAGGTTGTCCTCTTGTCAGCAAAGTGTCCACCACAAGGTTCATCATGACATGCCTTAAGAATTTTAGGCATTTCATCTTCTCGAACACATCTTCTGATAATGAGATCTAGACCTGTTTTATACAGTTCATTAGTAATCCATGAGTAATTTTCACTTATTTTAATAATTCTTCTTCTCTCTCTAGAAAACAAATGTGAAGGTAATTTTCCTGTGACTAAGTAATTAGCAATATTTGCAAACCAATGAGTTTTAGTAGTTATTGAAAAAAGATATTCATCAGGAAACTTATCCTCAACTGGAGTATCATTTTTGATATTTTGAATTCTAGATAAGAAATCGACAACTGTATTTTGTTTTCCAGGTCGGTCTAGAATGGTGATATTGAATTCTTGTAAGATTAATAACCATCTTGTAACTCTTCCATTAGTAATAGATTTATTCATTAAGTATCTAATTGCAAAGTTATTTGTGTGAACAAAGGTTTCATAGCCTATAATATAATGTCTAAATTTGTTGATAGCATGATCAATGACTAAAAATTATTTTTTAGTTTACAATGTAATTTAACTCAGTGGGAGTCAAATTCTTGCTTGTGCAATAGATGGCATAGGGGATCAAATATTTTTGTCCTAATATAGCTCCCAGAGATGTATCTGAAGCATCTGTTGAAATATGAAAAGGTAGTTTCCAATTTGGACCTCTTAAGATGGGTTCTTTAGAAATTTTTGTTTTTAAAGTTTCAAATGCCAATTGGCAATCAGGATTCCAACTAAATTCACAATCTTTGGTAAGTAACTTGAAGAGTGGGGATGTTGTTTTAGTGAATTTTTCTATAAATATTCTATAATACCCTATGAATCCTAGAAAAATTCTAACATCCTTTTGACAACTTGGAATTGATAATTTGGAGATGACTTCAACTTTAGATGTATCAACTTTAATTCCATCTCCTGAAATGTGATGTCCTAAAACAATCCCTTCTGTAAACATCATAAAAAAAATTTCATGACTTAATGAAAGATTTGATTCTTTACATATTTTAAGAACCTTTTCCATATTATCTAAAGCTTCTTCAAATGAATTCCCATAAACCGTAAAATCATCCATATATACCTCTACACAATCATGTATTAGATCAGAAAAAATTCCTAGTAACTCCCTTTGGAATGTTGCAAGTGCATTACATAAACCAAAAGGAAGGACTCGGTAGGCATAATTTCCCCATGGAAAAGTAAATGTGGTTTTATCTTGGTCTTCAGGTGCTACTTGAATCTGGTTGTAACCATTAAAACCATACAAAAATGAGAAATACTTCTTTCCGGCTAGTGTATCCAATACTTGATCTATAAAAGGTAAAGGAAAATGATCTTTTAGGGTGGCTTTGTTAAATTATCGATAACCAATGCATACCCTCCACTTACCATTATTTTTGGGTACAATCACTAAAGGGGAGACTCACTGACTGTCTGAAATTTGGTAATTGAAGTTCACATTCAACAATTTTTGCAACTCTTCATTCACAATTTCCCTAAGATTTGCACTCATCCTTCTTTGAGGTTGTCTGATAGGTTTACAATTTTCCTCAATATATATTTGATGTATATAACTCTTAGGACTAATTCATTTCATGTCAGTGTATTCCCATGCATATGCAGAAGAATGTTGTTGTAATGTTCTAATTAACTTTTCTTGTTGTAGTCTTTCCAAGTTTTTGTTTATGTTCAAAGATTTTCCTAGAAAGATTTCAACTGTAGAGTTACCAAATTCTTCTATAGAGTATAGAGAAATTTTTCTAGATGAAAAGTATTCAATATTTCATTTATCTTGAAATTGATCATGTTCATATTCTGAAGATGATTCAAAGTTTTCTATTGAATTTAAGATTTGAATATTTTCACTAATGTTTGAAATAGTAAAGAGGGGTTGTATATCATCATCAATCCATTCTTTGTCATCTAACTCTGTGATTTTTTTTGCTGGAGGATATAGAGTGAATTTATTTGTTGAGTTACCATCAGAGATATACATGTCACCAGATCTACAGCTAATGAAAGCATCAGCTGTAGCCAACCAAGGTCTTCCTAATATAAGTGGATGTCCTCCTAGATTGTTTTTGGGAGTTAAAATCATAAAATCAACAAGATACTGCAAAGAATCTAGAGATACTGAGATATATTTTAATACACCATCTGGATTTATTAGAGATCTATCTACTAATTGTAGTAATGTAGGTGTATACAGAAGGTTAGGAAGTTTGAGTTGTTACATGGGTTGTTTTCTCATGATGTTTATAGTTGATCCTAAATCAATCAATGTATTTGGAATTTCAACACCATTGATATGTGTTTTTATAATTGGACTTCCTGGATCTAAATATTTTTTCATGGAAATTTTTCCCATCATTATGTTTGCAATTTTTCCTACTAGTTGAATTCTTTTTATTTCTTTTGTTTTTCTCCCTGGTTTCTTCATTCTCAACTCTTTTATTGTTTTGGTTAGAATAGTAATTTATTTAATGGCCTGTAACAAAGGTATTTTGATACAGACATTTTTTAGTTCATCTAGAAAACCATAATTAGGTAACATGATATGTTTTTCTACCCCTCTATCAACTTGTATCTTTCAGGAAACGGATGGTTATAAATAGATACTGATGGTTTCTCTATGGTAGAAGTTGAGTTTATTGGTTCTTTTTGTTTTTCATTTTTAGAATCCTAGTTTTGAAGAGATGTAACTTCTTCAAAAATTTTATTTGGTTGTAGAGAATCTTCCTCAATATTATCTTGTTCTTGAATAACTACAAAAGGCTTTTTCTTTTCTAGTATCCTACCATGTCTAAGTTGGAAATAATTAAGATCTAGTGGAGTAATAATGTAGGTTGGAAATTGTTGTCCTTCTATCATGTAAGTATTTTGAGGATTTTTATTATTGGGGTTTGGAAATGGCTGGGCAGGTAGTTGATTTGGTCTATGTGGAAATGGTAATGAAATTTGTGGTTTTTGGTTTTGGAGCTAGGGTTGTTGATTTTTTTGACAAATTTGTTGGGGAGGATAATTTGGATAAGATGGAGGATATTGGTAGTATTGAGAGTATATACCATAGGGATTTTGCATTCCTTGTGCCCAAGATTGAGGTTGGGTCCAAGGTAGTTGCCAAGAATTCCAATTATTTGGTGGAGGTTGAATGTAAATTTGGTTGTTAAACCCTAAGTTTGTAGCCCCTGCCATTGTCATATAGAGACAAAGAAAAGAGATTTCGTTGGATTTGAAGTTGCTTCTTCTTGAAAAACAACTTTAAGACCTAGGATTGAAGGGAAACTTTTAGTTTCATGATTTTCTAAGTAAATCACACATGTCTCAATGACTTTTGCATCAAGAGGACATTCCCTTAAAGCATGCTTCTTTCTGCATTTAGGAAAGAAAATAGCTAAAGCATCAGTCTTGGCTTTCTACTTTTTTTGTAATTTAAGGGTGTCTATCTGTTCACTAAGACTCCCTAATTTTTTTTATTTTTTTTAATTCATCAAGCATATTTCCAATTTCTTCTCTACTTATTGTTCCATTTGCAGATTTATTTACTCTTGTAAGAGAAGGATCTCTTGGATTTTTCCAAATATTTGATTTCCCCCTTGAAAAATGAATACATAATTCAGTAATGTCAGGTAACGGGAGTTGAGAAATATCTCCCTTCCCCATCATATTGAGAATATCTATCCACTCATCTCTAATGGATTTTAACAAAAGAGCTTTTAAATTATCTCGATCTAGATTATCCATTTTAGCTCTTTTTATGTTATAAATGAATATTTCAATTAAATCCTCCAAATTCTCATCTTCTCTTTGTATCATTTTGAATACTTCTTCCTTATGATTAATGGGTATGCAATAATCAAAATATCTCTCTAAAAATTCTTTCTTCATGTCATTCCATGTCCCAATAGAATGTGTGACTAAACCCATGAACCATTTTAAAGTTACTCCTTTAAGTGTTGAAATAAATAGCTTAATTTTTTGAGAATCTTGTAAGTAATAATAAGATCTACACAAAACTTAAAATTCAAAAAAAAAGGTTTCAGGATCTTCACTCTTTAACCCATGGAAATTTGGAAGAACAGAGGGTGAGATATTTTTCATTGTGGCATTTATATCTTCATCAATTACAGGAAATCCAAAATAATTATGATTTACCATGTTTCTTCTTTTTTCATCACCTCCTCTACCTCCTCCCCTACCTCGTCCTCCACCTCTTCCTCCTCCAAATAGTCCATTTAGAATTTCCCCCTCTCCTTCTCCTCCTTCTCCTCTTTATGCTATTATAGATTCCTCAGAGCTAATATAAGGTTCTATCTATAAAGTTAATTTCTCTTCCTATAGCTTTTCTATTAATGGAATATTGAAGAAAGGTTCTTCTTCTTCTTCTACACTAGGAATTTCTAACTCTTCAGTTAAAATGTGTTCCCCTATAGAGGTGAAAAGGTTACTCCTTCTGTTGGAGATCTAGGATCCTCTTCCTCTATGAATGCCTTAGTGGATGAAGTAGGAGATCCTCCTGATTGGATTTCTGACCTTAGGACTTCAGGAATTCTATGTTTAGTGAAGCATGGAATATGAGTTTGAGATGGTGGTGTATCACTATGTGGTCTAGGTGGAGTGAGTGGTGTTATTGGAATTAAACTCCCGCCTCTAGCTATGAATATACCCCTAGAATCTCTTTCTCTACACATATCATTTTTTAGATGTAAGAGATGAGGTTACCTAATTACACTTCCCTGGAAATGGCGCCAAAGTGTTTATCCAATTTAATGTCTTAAATTTCTTACATAAATTATCAACCGAGGTTTGTAATATGATGAAGTGTGGTGCACTATATGAGCTTAGTTAACCTTCTTCTTACTTCATTGTATGCATTTTTATGTTGTTTTGGGGGTTTTATGCTTTATGTCCAAATGTTAATCTAAGAAATAAATATTGTGAAAGGAATAAACTAAATCTAGTGAAATTTAAATGTGAAAAACTAAACTTTAAAAAAGGAAGAAAAGGAAGTGTTCTTAACTTAAACTAATTTGCATAAAAATGAACCAAAACTAGTAAATGATTAAAATTTAATTTGAAAAAACAGAGTGTTTATGCTAATGACTTCCGATTTAATGTTAGTCTTATTCCATGGATATAAATCTTATGACTGAAAGTTGAATTGCAATGCTACTCTAATTAAAAGAAAATCCAAAGATAAGACAAGCTAATGTATGTTTGATTACTCTAGCATTCAATATGAAGTATGATAAAATCACCCTCTTGAAATGATGTGTAAGCAACCAATTATACCTTAGTTTTGAATGTTCTAGAAAAACAAGTGAAGTGTGCAAAGAAAAACTCAATAATTGCATAAATTAGATATTCGAGCATTCAGTTTAGAAATATGATAAAATCACCTTCTTGAAATGATCTTTAAGAACACCCAATTATACAATTGAATGAGGATCTAAAAAATAATGTAAAAGCATGTAAAAGTAAAGCTCAATGATTGCATAGGTTGAACATTCAATCACCCAATTCGGAAGTATGACAAGTCACCTTCTTAGCCTGATCTTTTAGGAACATCCAATTATACAATGAATTGATAGTTTGATCTAAGAAAGTAAATAACAGAACATTAAAGGAAACTAAACAATTGTGAGCTCTATTTCCTCAAACTTAATCCAATTGGAAAATAGATAAATCTATCCTCTTGAAATGTTTTTAGAAAATAAAATATTACACAGTCATTCTATTGTTGATGCTAAGAAGACATTAATGACTTAATTCTATGTTACTGATAAAAAACTGTAATCTAATATTAATCTACTCAGAAAATTGACAAAATAGAGTAAAGAATTTAAACTAAAACAATGAACGAAAAACCTCCTCCTGTGCAGGGGCCCTCTGCAGCAGATTTGGTCAAAATCCTAACTAGTTATATGCACACTAAGCAATCATTGGAACCATGAACACAATTCTTTTATTATAATAGAAGAGAGTTTCAAAACAATACACAACATTTCAGCAAAATTACTACTTGTCTTTGGTTCTATACAACCGGTATTTAAATAAAACTAATCATAACTGTAATGAGTTGATTATGCCTATAGGTGGATATCTTAACCGAATTATAGAATTAGAGTTTGACTGTTTAACTCTTGATTTTCTACATCAGAGAAAATCAATATTTCTTCGCTTCTCAGCTTACATCCTTTGACCATGATCTTAGGCATCCTTTTCTATCGATTTTGATTAAGTAGATAGGACGAAATCCATGTGTGAATTATTCTGGAGATGCCCATGTGGCTCATTTCTCCATTTTATCCTTGGAACCTTCCAAACCATGAAAGTAGCTGCGAAACCAAATATTAGCTGCAGAATAGGTTGCATTCTGTAGCCAAATTACAAAAATTCATTCAAATAACAAGAACATCAGAATATAACATAAAAACCATTTAAATGCATTCCCTGAGACAAAACATGAAATTTATCATTGATTGGAGTGTATGGACTTATGAGAAAGTAGAAAAATGGATGAGAAAGGATGTCAGAGAAGGGAAAATTATTAGGTTCAACAATAACCATGAATTCCAAATATAGCAAGGAAATCACACATACAAATTGATACCTGCAAGTAGACCCATTGTAGCCATCTTATCCTACTCTTCCTTTATTGATCTTTACTTCCTCTTTTCCTTCTTTTAATTTCTTAATCCAATGATGAAGTGCTCCAAGAAAATTCTAAGTGTCCAAGAGTGAGAGATAGAGAGAATAGAGGGAGAGCTCCAAAACTGAACTGACAAAAGGTACCAACTGATCCTCAGAAGCCTTTTTATTAATGAGGCCTCTATTTTCTTCAATTTTCCATTATTTTCTTTAATTTTCCTTCTCACATGCACCCTATGACCTTTCACCTTCCTTTTCTCCTAATTTCCATTATTTTCATAAATAAATTCCAATTAATGCCACTTTGCTTTTCCAAAGTCATTGTCATTGTATTTTCCAGTTTCCTTGGCCATAATAAGCCAAATGAACACCCACACTAGGATGTTTTTCCCAAAATTTGGCTTGGAATAAGTGTCCCATAATCATGTTTATTAGTTTTCCTTTATTAACTTTTATTACACGGAATTTTCACCAAGGTTGTTGCAGGACCCACCCCCTTGGGGTAACACCATCCTTGGTATTCAATAACATCTACAACAAATAAGATTGCTGAAAGAAAAACATCATACCCATGGATATTTATAATAGAGCTCATTACATTATGTACAATGACATCCTGCTGAAATCATGACAATCATACCGTTTACTAGAGCTTTATAACACAACCCATTATGGTATTTACAATAACAACCACATATACACATATGTACATTTTCTTCAACCAGTAAATAATCATATTGTCTATGGAGCTTTATAAATTCAGCTCGATATAGTATTTACAATAATATACATATATGCACATTTTATCAACTAGTAAATAAAGGATATGATTCATGTATCCATGACAAGGGAATCCATAGTTTCACACCTCCACCATCAAAATTAGTACCATGATTCACCTCCTTCCGAAGAAGTCCAAAATCCATTGTCAAAATCAAATTTTCATCCAATATCCAACGCTACAGTCTAGCGTCACTTGTCCTCTTGGTGAACAGTTATCGGCTCATTGTTCCAGGGCACACTCCCATGGTGCATCTGATTCCATCTAGAAATGCTAATTATAAAAACAAATTAATTCGCCGACCTTCCATTCTCTGTTACATATTCCCTCAAGCCATCCAGTCACCCCCTTGGGTGCAGTTACTCACTTTCCAATTTCCCTGACATCCACTCTCCCAGGCAACCCATCCCTTGACAGGGCTTCCTCATATCGGAAGGCCAAACAACCAATACATATACCTACCTCAAACCATCATACCATGCTCATAGAAATCAATGGAAATTGTTTGGTACCAATGTCCCACAATGGCCCTACTCCTGAAGTGCTTTACGAGCATAATGTCTCTTATTCCAATTCATTTTGTTGTTACTACTAATTCTTGGAGTCAGTTTCAACCATCTCAAACTGGCCATTGCATGCTTTCTTGTACCAAGCACATAATTTCCCTTAGATTCAAAATAAATTGAAATAACTTCAAATCATACCTCATTTGTGGCTCATTAATAAGGTACACCTACAATTATGTTCACTTCCTTACACAACAAGTAAAATTAGTTGTTTTATTAAATCATCATGCATAAACATATCATATCTGGTTAGCTCAAACGCAACCATCATAAATTAAAATCATAAATCACATCTAACCATCATAAAACGACATCATAGATCACATAAATAATAAAATTTAAATGAAATATTAATACTTATCCTTTAATCTATCCTTTATCATTTCTGTACACACACTGTATCAGTTGCCACACCCGACAAACACCCAGAGCCTTCTCTTCAACCACATACACATGCACATAGTGTACATCACACGCATACAACAACACATGACATACAACACCATGAAATACATCCATCTACACTTGACATAAAACACATACATATACATCCAATGTATGACACGACACATACACCTACCTTGGTGTACAACACAACACATACATCTACACCTGGTGTACAATACAACACATACACCTGCACCCGGTGTACAAACATGACACATACACTTGCATCCAATGTATGACACAACACATACACCTATTCCCAGTGTACAAAACAACACAATACATATACATACACATATTATAACCCAACGAAGACACATGTTGTGATACCACAACTACGCAATGCACATACACAGTACCACACATACACCAAACAACATGTACAACATTCATACAGTACCACATGTGCACAACACAACATGTATGATATGCACACAATACCACATGTACACAACACCACTTACACAACATGTACACAACACCCACTTCACAGCGTGTATAGAACACCACATGTACACAGTGCCACCTACACAACGTGTACACAACACCACATGCACAATGTGTACACAGTGTCATGTGTACACTGCGCCAACATGTACACAATACCACATGTAAACAACACCACATGCACAATATGTACATGACACCACATGTACATGGTGCCACATGCATGACATGTACACATCACCACATGTACAACATGTACACAACACCACTTGCACATAGAACCACATGTACAATCATGTACACAACACCATATGTACATAGTACCACATGTGAAATCTACAAACAACACCATATGTACATAGCACTACATATACAACATTTACATAGCATCATATATACACAGCACTGCATATCCAACATGTGCACAACACCATATGCACACAACACCGCATATCCAACATGCGCACAATGCGATATGTACACAACACCACATATCCAACATGTACATAGCACCATCTATACCTATCACGACATATGCAATATACACGCAACACCATATATACAACAGGCATACAACACCATAGGTTCAAACACTGAATAAACAATATGCACAACATATACACAACAATATTACTGCACACCTAGAGACCACATTGTCTCTACCAAGTAATATTTCTTCTAGTGTCCTTCCACTATCCATGCTTATCCCAACATGTTGCAGATCATACTGATTTCATTCCACATTTGTATATTTCAGTATTTCCTACCATAGTATAAACATAAACATAATACAATCACATAATATTAAATCATATCCACGTGATACTGACCTCATAATTTTTCAAGGCTACTCTTCCCACTTGATTCCCCATAAGACCATGAACCTATTTCATGTCATTCACCTTCATAAACAATAATTCCTCCATAAGAATTATCCCTAACAACCCTATCAAACAGTGACATTGATACATACATACATACATGCATATATATAATCATTAGCATAAAACAATCATGATCATATCAGACAACGACATACATACACACATATATACATATAACATTAGCATTAAACAATCATGATGCATGATGACCCTCTCAGACTCAACATACATACACATATACATATAAAAATTAGCATTAAACAATCATGATCCATGACTACCCTTTCAGACGCGACATACATACATATATACATGTATACATATATAAACATCAGCATAATCATGATCACAACATAATCACAAAATAGCATAAGTTCAAGGTTAATATAACTCCCTTTATCCATGCACAACATTGAGAACAACAATTCCTAACTTAGCTAGAGCATATGACGCCTCAAGTCCATTTACCTCAACGGACCCAACCAATCCAGTCGGTGGTCATACTCTTACCTTAAACTACCCTTATACATGCAACAAGTTTCATCTGAGTCTTCCATTACCTGTTGGGTTTCATCCAACTCTTCCTGAACTCCATTAACTTTCCTCTTTCCCAACCAATTCTAAATACTCTCAAAACATAATAGGCAAGAACAACAAAAACCAACAAGAAGAAAACCATGAAAAACCAATAGAAAAACGACACCATAAACAAATTGGTAAGGCATTACATCATACATTATCAAAACCCACAAATCAAGCTCAAAAAAATCATAAAATACCAAAAAAACAAAACTAGCAACAAACACTATGACACAACCCCATGGTTCCCAATGCTTACAAGGGAAATCTCAACCCGAGCCTTTTTTGGGCACAACCCAACTTGGCCTATATTTTGGCTAAGTCTTTGCATTTTGAGAATCAGAACGCGAAGTATGTCAAGCAGCAAATAATTTTGGATATATCGCACGGTATCATAGGGGCTTAGGGTGGGTCGAAGCCCCTCTTTTTGTAATGGATTTCGAGTTGTATTTTTCTTGTTTTGATAATCCCATGATATTTGGACCATGGTATTGTGTCTATGTAATTTCATATAAAGGGATGTAATGCTATGTTAGAATCAAATATAGAATGACAAGGATGTAGTCAAATGATAGATGTTTAAGGGCTACTTTTGTATATGTATTTTGTAGCGAAGGGAAGGCTATGCAACTAAGTGCATAGAGACCTTGGAAGAGTCTGCAGCTTAGTGCGCAAACCACCTACAATTGTGTGCGTAGGTCGGAGAGTTCATTGTACTTAAAATATATATCACAATAAAGAAGAATATTTTTTGTGAATATATTTTTTGTTCTTCTATGTTTCTTGTCTATTTTCTTAATATCAGTTATTGTGAATTAGTTGTTATAGTTGTGCATTATGACAATGTAGTTTATGATGTTGTATAATGTATTATATCTAATGTGGCGAAATAAGTGAATGGTTTTATACAACACAATAATTTTATGTTAAAAATATAATAGAAACATAGTAGATTGACCGCATCATGTAGTCCCTCATTACTGCAGAAACCTAGTTCTGTAACCACCCATAGTCACCAAGGGTGAGACTAGGATCTGCTTACAGGTCGTTGCCAAAAGGGTTGGTGATCAAGGGTTTTGTTGGTGCAAATCATAGATCGAACTTGGGTCAAGCCCAAGTATAAGCCCTACCCCTCCTCTCCCTCCCCCTCCATCCAAAAAGAAGTATGGATTATGACATTAATCTACATTTTTTCAGAGTATTTGGATTAGAGGATCCAGAGCAGTTTTGGTTTCTAGCCGAAGTTGTATGGACAACAAAGAAGATAGATGGCGAAGATATAAATAAGGCGCAACTCATTACGACGTTGTGAGATAGAGCGCTGACATGGTATATGAATTATTTGACCAGTCACAATGGTACATTTGCAAATATTAATAAATCATTGATACACGAGTTCAATAATCTGAAGTCTCAATTGCAATGCATTACTGAGTTAAAGGAGATCAAACAAAAATTTATTGAGTTTGTTTGGGAGTTTAATCAAAGGTTTAAGGTATTATTGGATCAATTAAGCTTCAACATACCCCCCAGAGTAGCATAAATAATGGTTTATAGTTGTGTTGCTTTCACATATGAGGTTTCCATTAACACAATAGAGGATAGCAACTCAAGCTGAAGCTTTGGAAATTGCAATGAAGTTGAAAGCCTTCCCTATATAAGACACTAATGAAGGTATGCAATAGATTCAGAGTCAGCTGGAAAACCTAACCTTGCAATTGCAGGATATCAAGAAGGTTAAAGAAGGTAGATAAGAAGTGTGGCATACAAAATATAAATCAGAGGGCCCTTCTAAGGAACAATGCCTTGTTTTTCAGAGATTATTTGGCTAGTGGAGCACCTAACCAATTGAATACAAGGTCGAGCCTGTGGTGTGAGATATGAAAAAAAAGAGGCCAACATTTCCCAGAAGAGTGTTATTTATTTCAAAAATATGTGTAGACCCCAAGAAATCTCTTTTGAAACTTTTGTAAGTATGTACGACATTATGAGAATAAATGTTGAAGTTATGTCCTGATGATAGAGCGCAGTGTTGATACTTACAGAATGCAAGAAGAAGAGTGTGCACATGAGGACAAGGGACATTACTGTTATCAAGGTCAAGGAGGTTATCAAGGAATAGGTTGAGGAGGTGGATTTGGTCGAGGAAAAGGACAGGTCATTTTCTATAACTGCGGCCAAGCATTTCATTTTGTAAGAGATTGCTAGAATCCTACTATGACATGTAAGTATTGCAAATATTTTGATCATATAATTGAATATTGTCTTATACTTATGGTGTATATGAAAGAGAAAAGGAACCATCATCCCACACAGAACATCCAAATGATGACTGCTGAAAGGAGGATCGATGAATCTTGCATTAATATTGTCACTAGAAGTGGAGTTATGACTCAAAGTGAAAAAGTAGATGAAAATAAGGAATTTGAACATATAGGTGCATGGGTTAGAAAGAAACCAGAGAAAGTTCCTATTTTTTATGTTCAGAAAGAAAATAAAGTGTTTATGAAATCGAAGCAAATTTTTATGGATGTGGGAGCTTCAACTTCTACCGCACAGACAAGGCCTAGTAACTGTGACATGTTATTAGTTCTGACACAAAACCAAGCAACAATGCAAGATCAAACTTTGCAACAAAATTAAACAAATCAAGTAATTAATTTGAGATATTTTCTGTAGACTTGTATGAAGTTGTTAACAGATAAAAATGATGTAGAAGAGCTTCAGGAATTAATAAATTCCTGTGCATCAAAAGAGACACTGCAAAGTGAGGTGTGTGCAGTTAATAACATACATCGACAGAAGAGAATTGGCAAAGAGATGATACTTTGTGAAGAGATAGGAGAGTATGAAATGGACTAGGTTATTCTGTATTTGGGATCTGATGCTAATGTCTTGAAAAAACATAAATTAGTAATAATGGGTAATATGAAGCTACAATGGTCAAATATTCAGTTAAGAGTGGAAAATCAGCAAAAGATATTTCCTATGGGGAGACTATCGGTTGTCATAGTAGATATTGAAGGAGTTCACACTATTTTTGATTTCTAAGTAATAGAAATTTTTGATGACACTAATCCATGCTTTTATTGGAATTGATTGGGCCATTGAAAATTTTTCCATCATCAGCCTAAATAAGAGGCAAATTATATTTGAAGGAAGCAATATGAGGGTGATTGTTCCTTTAGATCCATCAAAAGGAGTAAGATATACAAATCCAGTAAGAGAAGAATACATCATAGAATACATTGATAAAATCTATCAATTGACAACAAAGGAAGAAGATTATATTAACCCTAATATGGATGGCAAGTTGAGTTGGGGTCATGATATTACCTGCACATCAGACTGAGAAAAAGAACTAGAGAAATGGCTAAACAGATTGCATGAAATATCCACAAAGTGTTGTGCAAGAACAAGGAAAGTAGTTTGTTGTATGACATCTAAGGTATGTAACCTGCCTGTTGTAGCTCCTACAACACCCTCCAAAAATACATAAAATCATAACACACACTTCAAAATTTTTGGAGCCCCTTTGAAACTAAAGAAGGAAAAAGCCAAGTAAAGTTTTAGAGAGCAAGTCGCTAAGTCGCAGATCCATGATTTGCGACCCATGCGACCTATGCGACTCTGCGACCCTAAGGTCGCATAGGTCGCCAGGTCGCAAGAGCCGGAAGTCAATCAATTTGCGACCTTGCGACCCAGCGACCTTAAGGTCGCAAGGTCGCAAAGTCGCAAAATGAAGTTTTTAAGGAATTAGCGACCCAGCGACCTTTGCGACCCAGCGACCTTAAGGTCGCAAGGTCGCAAGGTCGCAAACTTACAACTTGCGACCTCATTAAGTATTTGCACGTGCGACCTTTTTATATAAGGTCGGGTCGCTAGGTCGCATTTGTAGCTCTCAGCGAAAACCGTGGAATTGTTCTGACAGGTCGACTGGCGCGTTTTCTTCCGGGTAAGTTGCCTTTTCCTCCCTATGTTTCCTTCTTGAGCATTTCTTGCCATTTTTTAAGCCTCCCTGCGGTCTTATTTACTTGCTATTAAGCAGATAGGTTTTCAAATTGAGTTTATTTTTTGTTTTGGTTCCCACAAACCCCTAGGTCACCCGTCTCTAGCCCAAATCCTCATGGCTATGACTTGTTGTCAGTTTAGACCCTTTCAAACCGTGTACTTTTCCCTGTAAGTAAAGTTTAGCCGCGAAGCCGCGCGCGCGCGAAACCTCCCGACAGGCTCAAGTGCGACCTGCGACCTAGCGACCAGGTCGCAAGGTCGCAAGGTCGCAAAACTCCCTTTCAGCGACTCTACGACCCTGCGACCTAGTCGCAAGGTCGCGAGGTCGCGTGTGAGTCCCTTTTGTGTGACTCCCAGAGAACAGTCAATTAAACTTTGTATGTGTGGACTTCATTTTAGCTGTTATCATCATGCCTTTCTTATCCTGGGATTCTGTCTTGAATGCAGCAGGTGAATTCAGAGCAGACACAGTACCGGTCCTCTCCGACTCTAGCAATATGGCACCCCGGGTATCCCGAAGGAGAAGTAGGCAGGTGGTGGAGGAAGAGTCAGACACAGACATACAAACATCTCTGCCGCCAATATACAGAGACACCCTTTGCACCTTCGCAAAGGAGGATAGCCTTAGGTGGTATGAAGTATACCGTGAGTTCGCCATACCAGAAGAGGAGTTCCCAGAAGATCTCCCGGACCGTGAAGTATACCTGAAAGTCAAGAAGTCCAAATTACATCTAGCAGGGTCACATCCCGCCATCTTTCCGTGCCCAGAGATGTTGGACTAGATCATACAGAAGACAGATCCGAAGAACTTCGCAATCCGAGATAGTGCAGGAAAAGCTTTCGCAACATTGGAGAGTTCAAAAGCACAGGTCTACTACTCGCTACCCAAACCAGAGGTGAACTTCACCCCAAGATGGTTTGCTGCAAATGAAGTGCCGATGGTTGATACAATCAGAAAATGGTGGGCAGAACCAGACAAATTTAAGATAAAAAAGGACCAGGAGTACCCGGTGGCCAGTCTGAGGAAGGTGTATAAGTTAGTGGCTGCCATGCTGTGCAGAATATACGGACGTTCGGACGCCACCACCTTCAACGGAACATGGGCAACCATTATGGAACACGTAACAGTACACGGCACTCGTTTCAATTGGGCTGGTATATTAATGGGCTCCATGCACACAAATTTGGCTTCAGCTTTAGCCCCAGATGAGGGAGCGCCATCGGAATTCTACATGGCTTCGTATCTATTAGATGTTGTCTGTGCCCAGATGCATGTTGAGGGATGGCCACATAACTGGGACCCCGAACAGACCCAGGCAATACATTTGCAGACCAAGGTATTCTGGGAATCCAGGTACAAGTCAGACATCGAACAAATCTCTCATATATTCATTTCCGCCCTATACGGGAAACTATTTGGTCAAGACACCCCCTGCATGTCTTGGCGAGCAATGGAGACACTAGGTCAGGTGGCACACTGGTTCCCATTCGCCGAATTCACAATCATCCGAGTATTTGGCTCGTTTAAAGCACCACATGCTCTACCTAAGTTTATTACCGATAAGGTGCTCATGCAGGAGGTGTGTTTCCAGATGACCTCGGGCTTCTCTAACGTCCTTTCCAAAGGGAAGAAGAAACCTTGGCCCGCTCTACCTCTCACCATTGGTGCTTATACAGTCAAGGACTCCAGAGAAGTAGGGCGTGAAGGGGAAGAGGTGAAAAGTTATCACTTCGGAAATCTGGATTGCCGAACTTACGACCCAGTCAGGATAGTTCCTGAACATTGTAAAAGGGCCAATTTTAGATGGAGTTATCAGCATGTCGAGCGCCCGGCAGAGGACGAGAAAAGAAACTGGTATAACGCAAACAGGCATCTCGTTCCAGGAATCGACTCTGACCGAGAAGAAGAAGAGCACCAGAATTTAGGAGAAAGAAGCCAGAAGCTTGGAGGCTCTTCTTCCTCCAAAGATAAAAGAACACAGACCGGTACGGGGCCTGACACCGCAGATCAGCAAAGGGAAGCAGAAGCCCAAGCCAAGAAGGAAGAGGAAAAGAAAATGAAGGAGGATGAAGAGAAACGTAAGAAAGATGCCAGGACGGAGCGAAAAAAGAAAAAGGAAGAGGAAAAGGAAAGACAGGAAAAGGAGGCACAGGCGGCGGCAGAAAAAGCACTTAAGGAAGAACTCGACAAAGTCGATCGTCAAAAGAAGGCAGAACAAGCCGCCGCGGCAGAGCGAAAGAGAAAAGCTGAAAAGGAAGCAGAGGCAGAGGCAGAACGCAGGAAGAAAGAAGAACACGACAAGGCGGAAGCAGAACGCCGGCAAAAGGAGAAAGAAAAGGGTCAAACGCAGGATGAAGAGGACGAGCTAATAGATGACATTGACCTATCTCCCCTGGATATCCCTGCAGGTGGCACGAAAAGTACCCTCAATGTTGATGACTTTCCCGGGGAGCAAGAAGAAGAAGTCTTCGACTTGACCAGATTGACATTTGACCAATTCTCTTTCAAGATACGGCAAGAGAAAAGGAAATCTTTAGCGCAAGGCCATCCCGCCATCTCTACGGTCGCCACCGGAAAGGACATAGTCCCAGACACAAGGACTAATCCTGTTATGATAGCGTCAGCAGGCACCGCTTTTTCCGCGGCCACAGAGGAAAATGTCACTAGGATGAGCAGGGAAATTATTTCTTTACAGAACGGGCTAAAAGCGGCAGAGCAGGAAAAATCAAGGCTGGAAAATGAGATGCTGCAGCTCCAAGGTAGGCCCGCCCAAGTGAATGAGGTCCCACTGGCGGTCAGGAAAGAGTGTGATGTGTTGGAGATGACAATGAGGAAAGCATACCAGGAAATGCTCATCCTGAAACAAACAGTGGCCCCGTTAGCAGAGACACGAGAGGAAACCAGGCAGAAACACGAACAGCTCAGGGAAGCCTCGACAGCTTTGGACAAAATGATGAACTGGACAGCGCAGTATCAGCAAGCTCCCGAGCATGTGCCTAGGAAGGATTGGAGTCATACGCAAGAAGCCAAAGTACAAATTCGGATGAGTATGCAATCCAAAGACAAGCTGGCCAAAGATCTGGACAAAGTGATGTCTGCATACAATCACCTAATCAGTGGTATTGACTCCATGAATGCTCTTCATCACATTCTGTCATTAGGGGCACTAAATGAAACTAAAGACTGGGAGCAGGTAGAGCAGGAAATTCAGTCTTTTCTGCAACCCGTAAGACAAGCTGCTGCCGCACCAGAATTCGAGGCATCACAAGAGAACCTGAATCGGTTGCTTGTCACTCCAGTGCAAATCTATACCAAGCTTGCTTCCCTCTCAATGTTGATCTCTCAGAAGAAGGAGACTCTGGTGCCGAATGCCCTAGAATGTATGCATCGAATAAAAGAGGAAAGCCCTCTTGTCGCTCCTATAACAGCAGACTACCAGACTTGGCGAGATTTCCTCAAGGGCAAGAAAGTCGACGTTCCAGAAACCTCGATTGCGCGACCACCTCCATAGTTCAACCGCTGGGTCGCAGGTCGCACCTGTGACCAGGTCGCAGGTCGCACTTGCAACCAGGTCACAGGTCGCGATTTTCAGGTCGCAGGTCGCAAGTGTGGCAAAGGTCGCAGGGAAGCTGAACCGTCGGGAAGCTGAACCGTCGGAAGGCCATAAGTGCGTCTTTTGAATCTATAAATACCCCTGTGGGGCACATTGTAAAGGGCTGCTCTTTTTTGGACTGAAAGGCTTTATTGCATTGTAACTGAAGAATCATACTCTTGATATATGAAATACAATACATGTTAAAACCCCTTTGATTGGATGATGTGTTTAGCTGTGACAACATTGTGTGTATTCTGCGTGCAGTTTCAGAATATCTTCTGATTAATGAATCTGTGTTATTAATAGTATCATTCATGCACCATAGCTATCTGTGATTGTGTTGATGATGCTCAAGTTTGTTATTTACTTTATGATGAATGTTAATGAACTGTTTTATTAGCATTTCGTTATATCTTTCGGAAAGTTAAGGGATATTCTTGCCATAAAGAACTGTTTCTTTGGCGGTTAGATTATCCTGCATGCATACCTCATGGATGTGTTGCTAACGACACTTCCTGACTGTATGCATTCTGTCTATCACCTTGCTACGCACAGTGTCATATATTGGTTTTATACATCAGTCATGTATTCTGTATCGTGTGAATAAGTGTATGTTTGCAGTTTCAATCAGGTTGCTCGAAACCGAAGAGATAGTCATTTAAGTGGTAGCCGGACCCACACCCCGGAATGGATCCCTACTCCAAACGGTTCAAAGTCTAATTGGGACTTTCTACCGGGGAGATCCCCTACTGTTGGCCGGACATATTTTCCCGTCAACAGATTTTGGCGCTAGAAGGAGGGCCATGGCATCCTCCCAGCATACAACAGACATTCCATCACAAACTCCCCACCGCGAGGTCATAAATAACGAAGTTACCCTTCCCCCTTTAGAGGATATTCCAAGGGAGGAAACCCGATACTTTGAAATCACTAATGAACAGCTGAGAGCCTTACGCCCAGTTGCCCGTAATCTCATCAGGGATTTACGGTATGCCCCTATCATGGAATTCCTAGCCCACACTAGGACCCCTACCGATAACATCACTCGCAATGGCGTGCTATTTCGCACCATACCTGAACTTGTGAATACCATGATTGAAGACCTCGCACGGGCTGTCCAGGAAAATGACCCCGTTCTCCAAGATAGTGAAGGTTTCCCTGATACGGAACCTTTCCCCGAACCGCAGCCTGACTTACATCAGTGGACCAACAACCAAGTGTATTCCCCATGAGAAGGAGAAGGGGAAAGAAGGAACGAAAGAGAAGGTAACATAGCCCGAAGGAATGCAGAGGAAGGAAATAGGCCTCGAAGAAATGAAGGTGGAGTCAACAGGGGTCACGGTCGTGGTGGTAGAGGAGATATGATTCGCGGCCTGAGACACCACGCCAACCATAATCACCACCAAAACCAAAATAGACCCCCTCCTTACAACTGGGAGCTTCTTAAAAACGTGAATAACCGTGAAAGACACCGAGATGAACACTCTCGTCATCATGAAGGAACATCGGTGTCAGGGACGGGAAGTGAGTCTGAAGCAGAAACCCGACATCATCAACACCCTAGGAGGGTGCAGCCTCTGGCCTGGATGGCTCAATCCCCTTTGGCCCTCTTAGGTCCCCTCCATGATATGCCCAGACACCCAGAGAATCATCTTCCTAAGTTCGATCCAGAGAAAGGCACATCGGCAGAAGACCATATTAGTAGTTTTTATCTGTCTCTACAAATCATGAGAGTTCAGTCCGATGATGTTGCATGTCGACTTTTCCCACACACTCTTGTAAGCCAGGCAGCTACCTGGTACCGCTCCCTGCCCAGTGCGTCTATTACTTCATGGGACCAGTTCCGTCGTGTGTTCCTGCAAAAGTTTGCAGAAGATAAAACACCCTCTATGCTCCTCACAGAACTAAGCACCATCAAGTGTCATAGAAAAGAGAAAGTTAAAGACTTTAACCAACGCTTCGCCACCATATTGCAAAAATTCCCTCCAAACTTAGCATTGGACGATTCTATCACCATCGACTACTATACTAAAGCCCTCCCTAGGGATATTGCCGTTTTCGTCAAACGTGAGGCCCGCGCTACTCTTACAGCAAATTACGCTGCTGCTCTCGCGGTAGAAAAAGACATGTTGTCGATAGGAGTCATGGACCATGACGGAAAGGATGATCACAAACCAACCACTAAAAAGGGTCAGTCTTCCACCCCAAATAGAGAGAGAGAAACTTTTGATTTTGAAAGTATGGCCAAGACCCTCAAACTATTAACGAATGAGGTCTCTGACTTAAAGAGAAAAGGCGTTGAAACCTCAACTAAAAATAAACCTCCGAAACCCTTTTTCAAGAAAAGCAATCCCAACACCAGCAGGCCTCTGTCAAACACCAGTGCCGCTCTCAACGTGGAGGAGATAGGGAAAGAAAATTTTTGCTCTTTTCACCAAGCTGCCCATTCTGAAAAAACGTGCCCGCAATGGATTGGCAGCATGACCGCAGTGGTTAACCAACTTTTGGATGATCAAACTCCAGGAAGCCCGGCAGAGGATGAAGTCTCTGATCGAGATGAGGGTTCGCTCCTAGATGGGGAATCAGGAGCCTCTGTCTTAACTTTCGATGTAATCCGCGGGGGAGAGAGTCTTGCTCCCATTGATATCAACATGATTCAATGGAGATTAACCCGATTACACATCAATTTCGAATTTCATGCATAACACATAATCTCATCTACAATTAATTGTCACATGCGGAAATAATAGAAGCGATAGCACATCAAATCATCACACACATTAACACAGTATGTATGGGGAAAGCTTATAGCTTAAAACCCCGCAGCTATAGTATATTATAAATGGAGAGAACATGCAGCAAATACATAGTACAAACTCCTCACAAGTACTCAGTACTATCTCCCAAAGCTACACAAAAACTAGCTTGGTTTTGAACAAGTCACAGGTTCAAAACACACCCACTACTTCTCTCCTCTATTGCGCAATCAAGGCTGGTCTAAATAGAGATCCAAGGTTCGAATCTCCTTGGATTCACTGCGCAATTTTCATTGGTAATTTCCTCCAAGTGTAATGCAAATCCCATGCAAAACTGATCCTCCAACTGATAGCTATACTCACCCTTTCATCTACCTCTTTCACTGGTCTCCACTGAACTGTCCATGCACTGAGTTAAACTGATGTGTTGTTTAGTTGAATAATGAGTTAATATCAGTGAATTAATTAATAATTAATTCACCCAACTCATCTCTAGCATAATCACAAGTTAAACTGATCATAACTAGTTAAACTAGTTAACCGGAACACAATCTCCATTAACTCCTCAATCAACTCCACCAAAACTCTGCCACATGAGTCTAACTGAAGTCAACCATGCAATAACTAAACTAACCCATAGGAAATTCGAATTTCCTTATGTTAGCTGCATGCCCCACCTCTGGGGGTCAAACTGAAGTGCTCCAAGAGAGTAAACTGCTGTTTATAGTCTAAATATTATTAAGGGTAAATAATATTTGACTTCCATATTTTTAGGAGAGGCAGTCTAAAAATAGCCTGTGACCTAAAAATATGAGTCTCATCTATTTTTACCAACATATCGCATACTTCAAGAATCTCCAACTGGAATCCCCGAATCATGCTCCGTATGTCTAAAAATAGACATAGTCTAAAAATAGACTTTTCGACAAAAATCACATGTGTGGTCCCCACCTAGTTTAGGTGATCACTTTCCAACTAGGATCGGGAAAGATGTTTCAGGAGGCCTCCTTCACTGTTTCTTGTTGCCATTTTCAACACTCCCTCTCAACAAGAAAGGACTGTCTTTGCATGCGACATGCAACTCCATGCATTCGCCCTGCAACCTTCACAAGCGCCATGCAACTCCATGCATGCGACATGTAACTCCATGCATTCGCCATGCACCCTTTGCATGTGTCATGCAAACTCATGCATGCACCATGCAACTCCATGCATGCGCCTCTGCAACTCCTCTGAAACTGAATAGGCTCCAAACAACTCAATCAGTCTTGATGCATCTAGCATCTATCATCAAAGTCTTCGACTTCTGCTGGTACCAACTGCACATGTCATCAGGAACCACTGCGATGTTGAACTCTCGCACCCATGCACTCTTGCACTTGGCTATCAACTTCGATCCGCGCTCCAGTACCGACACCGTCA
The DNA here is from genome assembly GCA_034641835.2 of Pinus albicaulis. NCBI lineage: Eukaryota > Viridiplantae > Streptophyta > Pinopsida > Pinales > Pinaceae > Pinus > Pinus albicaulis. Next base: position 372,234,933 of record CM076580.1, read on the forward strand.
CTTTGATCTACCCGCATCACTCCAACCGATCTTGTTATCACCAGTGTCATGGCACCTACATAGCTGTGGTTCAACTCATGAGATCCACACCATCTCATGAATCTGCCCAGAAATCTCCTCATGGGATTACTCATGCATGTCGCCCCACCTCATACCTGGTGGTATAGCTGCATGCACTCCCTCTGCCCGTCTGGCATGAAATTTCTCTGCTTGAGTGGTCTCTACCACTCCATGATCCTCTTGTGGCTGCTCCACACTCCGAGGTTCACTATCACCTACATGCAAAACCCGCTCCCTCTCAAGCTTCAATTGCATGTCTTTCTCGCCTGCATGCAACACTTGCTCCCTCTCAAGCTTCAGTTGCATGTCTTCCTTGCACTTCCCATTAGCAGGAAGCTCTGTAGACATCCCATCTACTTCAATACCTGCATGCAAAACTTGCTCCCTCTCAAGCTTCAGTTGCATGCCTTTCATGCACTTCCCATCAACAGGAAGCTCCGTAGACATCCCATCTACTCAAAGTCTGTAGAGAATCTTTGCCCGAATCCAAACCTTCTTCACTTGTCCCCACGCTACATGTTGAGAGGCTCCCTCTCAACCACCAAGTCACTAACCTCTGCTTTGCTCCTCAAAGCTTTTCATGCATCTTGTACCTCAGTGCATGTAGATTCTTGGCTCGCGCACATTGCAATTGTCCCGCCATCGCAAAATTTTCTAACAAAAGAGCTGATTTTAAATCGATGATATCTCCCTCATCCGAGCTCCAATTCGACCGATTTTTTTTTTCAATTTGGGTGTGTTTTCGCAAGGAATCCAAATATGCTATTTGGTTCTGAAAATTTTTCACCAAAATTTTTCAGATATTCCCTACAAACTCGCGCACCCAAAAATTCTCGCTCTCATTCCATGTAGAAAATTATATACAATATGCATGTATATTTCAAATTTTCTCCATCTTGGATGTTTCTTGAGTTTATCTCAAAACTCAATCGTTTCCGATCTACACTTGAGAACAAATTATTTCCAAATCGTAGATCGATCGCATGGGCTTTTACTGCATCTTTCACCTTACAAAGAAGGATGAATATTCAGGCTACCTCGGCGACTGCATGGGCTTTTACCAGACCTTTCACTTTCCGAAGAAAGATGAATCCGGAGGCTATCTGGCCCGTATGCAGGCTCTGTCCGAGGAAATAAGTTTGCAATCACCGTAATAGATCTCGACAATTAATATCCCTCTGATACCATGTAGAAATTTGCTGAATAAATCACTTATTCAATAGAGATTAACTCGATCACACATCAATTTCGAATTGCATGCATAACACATAATCTCTTCTACAATTAATTGTCACATGCGGAAAGAATAGAAGCGATAGCACATCAAATCATCACACACATTAACACAGTATGTATGGGGAAAGCTTATAGCTGAAAACCCCGCAGCTATAGTATATTATAAATGGAGAGAACATGCAGCAAATACATAGTAAAAACTCCTCACAAGTACTCAGTACTATCTCCCAAAGCTACACAAAAACTAGCTTGGTTTTGAACAAGTCACAGGTTCAAAACACACCCACTACTTCTCTTCCTCTATCGCGCAATAAGGCTGGTCTGAAAGAGAGTCCGGTTGAATTACCTCATTCAACTAGCGTCGTTAGTATTTTATAAAGGTAAATTTATAAATTGGATTTAGCTTAGGAAGCATTACATTCTATCGTCTTATTTCTTTACTGTTTCACTGACTAAAATTAAAAAATTATTAACTGATGTTCTTGAAGAGCTAATGAGGTTAGTCAGTGAATACCATACTGCCTGTCCCACTGTCTTTCAGCAAGGGCCATAAGAATTGTCGTGACCAGTTAATCAGCATCTGGTCACGGCCTCATGACTTATGGGTCAGACTGTACTGCCACCATTGCCCATCAGGCCCACTGCCAGCTTCCCCACGACCAGAGGTCTGGCTTAGGCCATGGTTTCACTCGGGGCCAAACTGAAGTGCTCCAAGAGAGTAAACTGCTGTTTATAGCCAAAATATTATTAAGGGTAAATAATATTTGACTTCCATATTTTTAGGAGACACAGTCTAAAAATAGCCTGGGTCCTAAAAATAAGGGTCTCATCTATTTTTACCAACATATCGCATACTTCAAGAATCTCCAACTGGAATTCCCAAATTATGCTCCGTATGTCTAAAAATAGACATAGTCTAAAAATAGACATAGTCTAAAAATAGACTTTTTCGACAAAAATCACATGTGTGGTCCCCACCTAGTTTAGGTGATCACTTTCCAACTAGGATCAGGAAAGATGTTTCAGGAGGCCTCCTTCACTGTTTCTTGTTGCCATTTTCAACACTCCCTCTCAACAAGAAAGGACTTTTATTGCATGCGACATGCAACTCCATGCATTCGCCCTGCAACCTTCACAAGCGCCATGCAACTCCATGCATGCGACATGCAACTCCATGCATTCGCCATGCACCCTTTGCATGTGCCATGCAAACTCATGCATGCACCATGCAACTCCATGCATCTGCTCTGCAACTCCTCTGAAACTGAATAGGCTCCAAACAACTCAATCAGACTTGATGCATCTAGCATCTATCATCAAAGTCTTCGACTTCTGCTGGTACCAACTGCACATGTCATCAGGAACTACTGCGCTGTTGAACTCTTGCACCCATGCACTCTTGCACTTGTTGTCAACTCTGATCCGCGCTCCAGTATCCGACACTGTCACTTTGATTTGCCTGCATCACTCCAACTGATCTTGCTACTGTCATGCTGTGGGCACCTCGTAGCCAGGTTCAACTCATGAGATCCACACCATCTCATGAATCTGCCCAGAAATCTCCTCATGGGATTACTCATGCATGTCGCCCCACCTCATACCTGGTGGTATAGCTGCATGCACTCCCTCTGCCCGTCTGGCATGAAATTTCTCTGCTTGAGTGGTCTCTACCACTCCATGATCCTCTTGTGGCTGCTCCACACTCCGAGGTTCACTATCACCTACATGCAAAACCCGCTCCCTCTCAAGCTTCAATTGCATGTCTTTCTCGCCTGCATGCAACACTTGCTCCCTCTCAAGCTTCAGTTGCATGTCTTCCTTGCACTTCCCATTAGCAGGAAGCTCTGTAGACATCCCATCTACTTCAATACCTGCATGCAAAACTTGCTCCCTCTCAAGCTTCAGTTGCATGCCTTTCATGCACTTCCCATCAACAGGAAGCTCCGTAGACATCCCATCTACTCAAAGTCTGTAGAGAATCTTTGCCCGAATCCAAACCTTCTTCACTTGTCCCCACGCTACATGTTGAGAGGCTCCCTCTCAACCACCAAGTCACTAACCTCTGCTTTGCTCCTCAAAGCTTTTCATGCATCTTGTACCTCAGTGCATGTAGATTCTTGGCTCGCGCACATTGCAATTGTCCCGCCATCGCAAAATTTTCTAACAAAAGAGCTGATTTTAAATCGATGATATCTCCCTCATCCGAGCTCCAATTCGACCGATTTTTTTTTTCAATTTGGGTGTTTTTCCGCAAGGAATCAAAATATCCTATTTTTTTCTGAAATATTATACAAAATATTTTCAGATATTCCCTACAAACTCGCGCACCCAAAAATTCTCACTCTCATTCCATGTAGAAAATTATATACAATATGCATGTATATTTCCAGCTTTCTCCATCTTGATGTTTCTTGAGTTTATCCTAAAAATCAATCGCTTCCGATCTACACTTGAGAACAAATTATTTCCAAATCAGAGATCGACTGCATGGGCTTTTACCAGACCTTTCACCTTACAAAGAAGGATGAATATTCCGGAGGCTACCTGGCCCGCATGCAGGCTCTGTCCGAGGAAATAAGTTTGCAATCACCGTAATAGATCTCGACAATTAATATTGCTCCGATACCATGTAGAAATTTGCTGAATAAATCACTTATTCAATGGAGATTAACCTGATCACACATCAATTTCGAATTGCATGCATAACACATAATCTCTTCTACAATTAGTTGTCACATTCGGAAAGAATAGAAGCGATCGCATATCAAATCATCACACATTAACACAGTATGTATGGGGAAATATTATAGCTAAAAACCCCGCAGCTATAGTATATTATAAATGGAGAGAACATGCAGCAAATACATAGTACAAACTCCTCACAAGTACTCAGTACTATCTCCCAAAGCTACACAAAAACTAGCTTGGTTTTGAACAAGTCACAGGTTCAAAACACACCCACTACTTTCCCTGCCTCTATTGCGCAATCAAGGCTGGTCTAAATAGAGATCCAGGTTCGAATCTCACTGGCTCCAACTGCGCAATTGTCATTGGTAATTTCCTCCAAGTGTAATGCAAATCCCATGCAAAACTGATCCTCCAACTGATAGCTATACTCACCCTTTCATCTACCTCTTTCACTGGTCTCCACTGAACTGTCCATGCACTGAGTTAAACTGATGTGTTGTTTAGTTGAATAATGAGTTAATATCAGTGAATTAATTAATAATTAATTCACCCAACTCATCTCTAGCATAATCACAAGTTAAACTGATCATAACTAGTTAAACTAGTTAACCGGAACACAATCTCCATTAACTCCTCAATCAACTCCACCAAAACTCTGCCACATGAGTCTAACTGAAGTCTAACATGCAATAGCTCACTTAACTCATAGAAATTCGAATTTCTCTATGTCAATCGCATGCTGCATGCCCCACCTCTCGGGGTTCAAACCGGGCGTGCGCCAAGAGAGTAAACCGTTGTTTATAGTCAAAATATTATTAAGGGTAAATAATATTTGACTTCCATATTTTTAGGAGATCAGTCTAAAAATAGCCTGGGTCCTAAAAATTAGGGTCTCATCTATTTTTACCGACATGTCGCATACTCCAAGAATCTCCAAGTAGGATTCCCAAATTATGCTCCGTATGTCTAAAAATAGACATAGTCTAAAAATGTATAGTCTGGAAATAGACTTTTTCGACAAAAATCACATGTGTGGTCCCCACCTAGTTTAGGTGATCACTTTCCAACTAGGATCAGGAAAGATGTTTCAGGAGGCCTCCTTCACTGTTTCTTGTTGCCATTTTCAACACTCTGTTCCTGAACAATCATATGAGGACAAGAAAAGGGCTTTCCTGAGGAAAATTCTTCCTCCTGGAAATGAAGGACAAGCTACACCAGAAAAGCCCATGAATAGTAATAGCAAAGCAAGTCAAAATACCAAGCTCCCGGTGGAACCCTCGAAAACCACCACCGAACCCAGTCCCCAAACCGATACTAGCTACAACATAGTGGAGGACATGAAAAAGACCAGGGCTAATATCTCACTCTACGAGTTGGCCCGCATCACGAACCAAAAGGAACTTATCCTAAAAGCTTTCGCCAACCACCAAAATACGAAGAACGTCAGCAACACGTCTGCACAAACCAGTCCAGATATCCAGTCTATAGTGAACGCTGTCAACACGAATTCGAGAGGATCCACCCCTCCATTTCTCTTATCTTTTGAGATGTTTAATTTCATCGTTCACAATTGCCTCGTTGACTCTGGTGCATCCACGAATGTCATGCCTCTTGTTAGAGACCCGTGATTTGGCCGATTGGCTAGCCAAATGACGATGTAACATCAAACCAAGCTTTGGAGCCCAAGGACCTAGCCTTCCTGGACTCAGAGAGGGCTCTCTCTATAAGTGCAAAAGATGTCAGTGTGTTTACTTGCGATGTTCTGATATTAGGCTAGTTATGAAGTGTGTTTTTGGTTTTTTTTTTTAGTTTTTAAGTTTGTGAGGGATGAAACTGATCAAATACATAAAATGGATGACAAGATGTAGATAAATTGGGCTATGGGGTCAAACAGATCAAGGAAGCTATGAAGTGATGATGTAAAGCTGCTGTAGGGCCGATTTGATTCACAGTAGAAGGGATCTCTGGGAAAAATGGATTAAATGGACAATAAGTTGGTGAAAGACAAGGGATTTCAAATGCAAACTAGATAATAGCAGACATAAACATGTAATAGCAAGCCATTGATCATGCTAGGAATAACTATAAGCTAATCAATACATAGAAATCAAACATTCCAGCCATACATAGAGGTATAAGACCCTCTAACTTCTGGAAAAGGCTATCAGTCTTTGGGGAAAACACATGAGACAAACTAACAACTCATAAACTATGCCGGAACGCCTAAACATAGTCTCTAAGTCATTGGGCACTTGGACAAATAAGTTTTCATAGTTTTAGGCAAAGGGCTAGATCGGGACTAGGCCTCCTTGGTTCAACAAAATGATCAACAAATCAGTCAAAGAGAAAGTTTTATGGACATAACTATGGGCAGCTGATAGGTAGGTAGGGAAAACCATACATCCTACTCAACATACATGGAACTGATGAATAAAACTTAGCAACAATACCTTAGGTTACTAAAGAGCAGCTAAGAATTCTTCAGCATAACTAAGGGAGAAGAAAACATCAAGCTATGAAGATTCAGGGATTTTGAGGTGCCTCCATGGGCATATCTCAAAATCAATCTTTACTGATCTATAGCAGCAAGAAAAATGAATTATGAGTGAAAACTAGAAGACAAAACACATTAAGAAGCACTATACCATTCTACCATGTCAAGGAATCCATCAACAAGCCTTCAACATTCCTCAAAAGCATCCAAGAGGCAGTCCAAAAATCATAACTCAAGTGTATTCTTCAAAGCTCATATGACCAATGCATTAATTCTTCTCTCAAGTTTAGCCTCTTGATTTACAATGAGAACCATGGGATAAATAGGCTTGAGGGAGGAAAACCTCATGGAGCAACTAGCTATCCCATTGGCCAAGTCAAAATATCTAAACTTGTCCTTGAGGCTTTGCAAATCCCAAGGCACAAAATATCCCATAAAATATCTAAAAAACTGCTAAAACGGAAATTATATTGACTTTACATCATTTACCAAGGATAAAAATAGCTTAACGCACATTTGGGAAAAGCAGATTTTTGAGGTTCAAAAATTACAAAAATACTTCATATTTATGCCTGAAAAAGGTCCCCTGACTTGCTGGATGCAAATGGCAGCCTTCCTGATGTCGAAATGAGGCTCATGATGGCTCGTTGGAAATCTCTCTGTGTCTGCTTTCCGGCGCAAGTGGAATCATCTCAATCTGATCTCTGAAAGTCCCTCAAAACTGTACCTGTGCGCAAAAACCCAGAAAATAGCAGACTGCTGATATGGCGGGCAGAATGTGCAAAATGAGGCTGTTTTTCGTCAATTTGAGGGGGCGAATGATCTTCAAATGCCCTGAAAATCGCTGGAGAGCTGCTCATGAAATTATGGCATCCATTGGTATCACCCTCCTCCCTTGACGACTCATCAAACTGAAATGGCGCATTTATGAGTTTTTGGCCAAAAACCCAAAAAATGCCAAAAAACAAAAAGTTTCCGAAACAGGCCCAAAATTGGCATGCATGACCCTCAAGGGTCCACAGAAACATGCTCTGAAGCTGAAGCCAAAATATCGAGGGCTGATGTGCTTTTTGCTTCTTTCCGTGCTAGGCGCCTCTCCTTCAACTTCTTCAATTTTTCTTGTGCTACCTTCAATTTTCGCCTGGCAAACTGATTTAGCTTCTGAAAGTGAAGAGTCCTTTTTCTCTGTAGCTCAAGATCCCTGTTTGCCTTCTCAAGCTTTGTTTCCAAATGTTGGTTAGCCCTCTCAAGCCATGCTTCCTTGTTTTCCTCAATTTCTTGCTCAAAGAGGGCAGTGAGAGGAAAGGCTTCGAATTGAGCTTGTTCTTCTGCTCTCTATTTCTCCAAGGCTCTTCTAAGCCCGATGGTCCTAGGCCTCTTTTGCCTAGGCTGGTCCTCCTCCTCTTCATCATATAATTCGCCAATAAGCTCTTCAATTCTTACTTGCGCCTTTTCTGCCTCCTTTTTGTACTTGATGGCCCTTGCCTCATGAATGGCTGCATGATACTTCATTTGTTTGTTTTCAACCTCCAAGAAATGGTTGAAATTCCTCGCCCTTTGAAGATCTTCTTGTAATACCTCAATTTGCCCTTCTTTGTGAATGAGGAGGTTTTCAAGGATGCGGGCCTCATTATCACTGTCATCGCTTGGGATAGGGATGACAGCTGATTTACCTCCATGTTTGGCACTTTCTCCAACTGCACTTTTGCCTTTGAAGGCCAATCTAGCGCTTTTTCTCCTTGGCAAGCTAGAAGTTGTCTTTTTGGGCAATTTCCTCTTTTTAGGAACAATTTTGGTCACTGTCAAGGAGGCAGCTTCAGCTTGCTGTCCCTCCTCAACATCCTGTCCAGCTTGTGGCTCAAAAGATGCTTCAATTGTTTGCTCAACCTGCTGCTCTTCAACCTCTGTCTGCTGCTGTTCCTCTTCCTGTACTTGCTGCTGTTCATCAACCTCTAGCTGCTGTCCCTCTTCCTGAATTTGATGCTGTTCATCAACCTCTAGCTGCTGTCCAATGATATCCAACTGCTGTTGTCCCTCAAAATCTGGCTGCTGCTGCTCATCATCCTCCCTTTCTCCCTGTGGCTCACTGCCCTCTCCTTCTCCCTGTTTACTTGGCTGCCCAGTGGTCATCTTGAGTTTTTTAGGGGTAGGCCTACTAGATAAAGGCACTGGGCGATGGACAGGCTGAGTAGGAGACACATGAACAGGAGGGACAGTGGCGAAATCGGCATGGCTAATGAATGAATCCCATGAAACCCATTTCTTCTCCAGCTGGTGTAAGAAGATGATTTTGATCAAGGAATGGTGAAAGAGAGAAGGGATTTGCTGAGGTGGAGTTTTCTTTTGGACAGTAGCTGCCATTTTCTCTATGCTTTTGGACAAAAAGTATGGAAGGTTTAATTGCCTGCTTCTAGTAAAATGCATCAACAAGCGAACATGATAGGAAAAAATTTGGCTAAACCTCCCTTCACAAGTGAAATATCTCATTATGGCCTTCATCAGCGGAGCATAACTGTCAAGAAGATAGGAGAAAGGGAAAATAGCAGTGATGGTTTCCCTATGTTCAGGCTTGATGAAAGGTTTATAATCCTCTAGATCAAGATGCGCTTGTTTAAACCACTTTTCACCATGATACGTGATCTTGGTAGCTTTGGATACATACCTTGGAGAGATTTTGAAGTCAAGACCTGCTAACTGGAAGTGTTTGTCCTTGAATCTCAAAGCGCACAAATGTGTAAGTGGCGAGAAACTCTTGACTTCTTCTATCCTCTGACAGAATTCAAGACAGCCTACTTCATGGAAATTGAAAAGCACTGATGGGTGAGCATTGATTTCTTCTATGGAGATAGGCTCATATCTTTTATGTTGTCCGCCTTTGTGATCTCGTTTTGGAGGCATTCTGACTTTGAAACAAGCTTTGGAAGAGGCAAACTGCCTTCACTATATGAACAATGCTCTGTTGGATTGAAACTGGCCACTACACTGTTTGGATAGTTTAGACAATGTGGTTTTGAATAAAATGTAATAATGCTTCCTTGAATAAGCCACCTCTGCACTTATTAACAACAGTCCTTCAAATCTGGATACACTTCAACTATGTAACCTTCTTAACAATGGTACCATGTGTAAAATATGAGGTAACTGCTTTGTAGATTCCCTGTGCACAGTTTTGAACAATCACCCCTCTTGTGACTTTGTTAGAGGCCAGCTTACACTTGTATTTGTGTCTTCAAAACCAAACTTCAAAAATTAACACCCTGCTCTTCAGATCATTCATCTTGAAAAATACCTCTGTTAGCAGATTTCTGTAGAGACCACACAGTGGAAAAGAAAGGAGACCTTTTGGTTAGGTGAAAAATTAGCCCACAGTGTTAAGGAAAACACCCTCCACTCATGAATTTTGAGAAGTCAATCACCATCTTTGTACATCTGGCTTCAATGTAAACTTGATCATCAACAACTGCCCAATCACTAACAACCCTACCTTCTAGAAAATGGCCTTGTTTCACCTTTAGAAAAACTCTGTTCAACAATCTTCAGAATGATACAATGTAGTGCAATGAAAAAAGGCAGACTTAGTTTAGGTGTAAAATCAGTGCAACAGTGGTTTAGGAAACACACTCTCTGCTTTGTGAGTTTAAAAGTCCACCAACACATCTATACCCCTGCCTTTGATGTCAAATCCAACATCAACAACCTCTGTCCTTCACTATGCTGTTTACTTTTGAAAATCTCTGTCAATAAGTCTTCAACATGATACAATATGTTTTCGGTATAAGCAGACCTAAGTTAGATGTATAACCAATGCACCGTGGTTTTTAGGAAACATACTCTCTGCTTGTGAGTCTAGGAGGTCAACATCATACCTGTACTTATGTCTTAATCTTAACTTCAAACACCAACAACTCTGCCTTTTTAGAAAATGACTCTGCACCTTTGGAAAGTTTTGAGAAATACAATACCACTTTGGTATCTCTGCCTCCAAAGTTTAGAAACCCATCCACGAACTATGCTCCTCAGTATACTGTTCACCTTGGGAAACTTTTTTTAACAAATTTACAGTGGGAGAATATAGTGAATGAAAAGCAATCTGCTTAAATAGTGTACTGTGAGAAGATGCCACTGACTACTCTGATTTTAAAGTCTTTGATGTCAACCTTAACACAAAAAACTCCCTGTTCAAGGAAACTTTCAAACATCCAACAATTCTGTCCTGTGCAAGAGTGTGTCCTCCTTTCACTGTTTGTTCATCAAGCAAATCACCATACACAGGTCTAGACAACAAGAACACAGGGCTGAGGTAAAATGACAGAGCTTCTAGAAGACTAACAAGCTATTTAGACAGAGATTACCAGAGTCTTCTCTTTCAAAACAATAAAAATGTCAAACCCCCTCACTGAGTACACTTCACTGTTTTGGTAGTGTGGAAATGTATGGATGATAGTGTGAAAGGTTCTTCATTAGAATTAGGTCTGTATTTCTGCAACGAAAGTCCTCTTTTAATTTAAAACACAGTCCTTCACAAGACAACCTCTGCCCTTAGATTGATTTGAAAATGAAAAAACTGGTTCTCAACCATAAAACCCCGTATTGCAATTACCTCATCTCACTGTGTAGATAATAATGGCAAGGTCCGAGGTTTTTTAAACATTCTTGTTACTTATCAACCTCTTGCAATCGATGGGGAATTCGTAAAATACCTTAAACTTTGATGGACGCCCGCTTGAAAGGATGAAAGAAGCGCCGGACACTCTGGACAGTTGCGCGGCAACCTTTGGAGAAAACCCGTCGCGCAGAGAAAACCGTGTCGGGTCGGTCTGTCGTGTGGTCGGGCGGCCTTGTACAGGCACGTCGTGCCCACCTACAGGCACGTCGCGCCGACAAAGAACCCTTTGTAAAAATCTACCCAGGCACGTCGCGCCAAATTCCAGGCACGTCGCGCCGCATCTGAGTGCAAATTTGTGAATTTTCGCCCGGTTTTTCTCGCTTGTTTGATGCTGTGGATGCACGGGGGTTTTAGTTTTGAATTTGACAATACTCTCCCTTAACTTCATTCCTTTATATCAATTCAAAACAAGCCTTTAACGGTCCTCAAACTTTGGGAAATGAAATTTTGGTTTGTTTTGACCCTGTTTTGTCTTAAAACAGTGGGTTCGTCATTTTAACATATAAACCCAAATATTTACTCTGACCCCGAGCTGAAAATTTGACAAACAATTCAACCAACATCACCACTTCTGCTATGGTGTCTCAATAACACAGGTGATTTGTCATTTTGCTTTGACAACTCCTTCATTTTTTACCTATAGTGGGTTTTCAAATCTCTGTTTGTAGGTGTAGTATACAGTACTCTTTTTTCCCTCAAAATAAAGGTTGCGCTTTCTTCCTTTTAAACTATCCAACAATGATCACAGGCTGAAAGACCTTTGGAACACAGTGAATAATAACTTTAAAGGGGAAATCTTCTTGGTGACAAAGTTTTTAAAAGGTCTTGTCTGCAGGTCCTTTTTCCATGCAGTTCTGTGCTACATCTGCCCTCTGGAATGGTAACAAGTGTGTTTGTTATAAGACATATAAACAGTGATAATTCATCAAAACAAATTCCTTCTGCCTAATCATAAGATCATATACCCATTTGCCTCCCCATCTGAAAAGACAAGCTTGTAGAATATGAGAACAGGGCTTTTTGATACACAGTCCTTATTTTGTTCTGATCAGTGTGTTAAACCCTTTTTTGTCAATAGAACCATTTCATGACTGAACTATGTTCACTGTTTCCCTCTCTTGGTGATTGTTAGCAAGGAAGGGCTATTCATAATGCACCAAAAACATTTGAAAAGCTGTAAACACCATTTCTTGAAGGGCGCTTCTTTGGACCTTAGGTATATGATATTGTTTTGTTGCTTGACCTTTTCCTTAAGGAGAAAGTCTTCTTTTTGGTATCAGTGGCACACATATATTCAATATTGTCTCTTTCCTACTGTAGGTATAGTCTGACAGCTAGTTCTTTGAAACAGGAGTACCAATACCTTTGCATTATCAGCACTATCATTCATCTGTGTAATGACCTTTATTCCTTTTTGGTATCCTTCCACTGGCTTTCTTGTATCAATCAGTTTCAGCAACCTGCAGTAGCTTTGGCCCTCTACTCATGCATGGAGGAGGATCTTCATCAGATAAGGTGTCCGGAGACTTTTTTACCATTAGGTTCGACACAGCCTTTCTCTGAATGTGGTGGTAATCAAACTTCTCGAAAAACACCAATCTTAGCATCTTTACTTGCAAGCATCACTGTGTTTTTAGAAGAAAACCCTAGCCACAGTGACACTGTTCTAAGGGTGACTGAGAAATTTATCATTTGGATTGTTTATCTCATGACCTGTTCCTTGACAAAAACTCTTTGTGACTATGAAGGTCAGTGCATTTGAAAAAGCTAAGGGCTTTCTTTCTGCCTGTGTAATGGCATTGGTTAACAGCCTCTATTCCATTTGATCTTGAACAAAACAGGCCTCTTATGATTTGGATGTTTACTGATGACAGGTCCTTCTAAAGTTCAACAATCCATATGGTTTGCAAGTTTGAAATGAGCTCCTTTATCAGGCCAAACTCCCCTTTCCTTTGAGCTTATCATATTTCCACTATATTCCTGTTATGGTCATCAATTACATTCATGAAACCTGAAGATATTGTTTCATTGTTTCAGTAAAGGCAAACCTGGACTTTTGAAACCTTCTGAGTCAACACTGGCCTACGCCCTCTGCTTATGGATGAAGGAGGCGCCCTAACCCTCTGCTTGTAAATGAAGGAGGTTCTGGGCCTTGACAATTTACCATTTTGCTGAGACAGTGGCGACCCTTTCTTACTGTGATTTTCATGCTGGAAAGAGCTGTAAGGTCCTGATGAGTGACTTTTGTTTTGCAACTTCATCTCAGGCTCATAATACATTTAGAAGCAGCTGTTCCTCTAACTGTAAACTCAAACATTTACTCCATGAGATGAAATATATTTCCTGTCTTTGTAGAACCATAGAACACTGTGAAAAACCTACTAGTCAGCTTGAGATTGGGCTTTATGCAGTGCTGAGATCTAGGGGTTGTGAGTGGCGCGACTTAGGGCTGTTTGTCAATTTCATTTGCAAAGTAAGGGATCATTCATGGTAGGTCTGCTGCAGATGGAGGCTTCTTGGCTTTTTGATGATTGCCAAAGGTGAAATGTCCTAAAACGCCACTTCCTAACATAGGGGAGACTATTGAAACAGATGCGGATTTTCCTTTTAAGGCTGATGGGTAGACCAATAAGGCTGAAGCTGGATAGGATTGTGATATGAGGTTTTTGATGTTGCCAGGGGTGGACTGAATAGGTAGAAAGGCGAAAAAAATTTTGGGAGGGTTTTCTGGATGACATATTGACATAAGGAAATCAGTTTCTAGAAAACTCAGCTGAAGATATAGTCATCACTAACATGTAAAAAATAATGATGGCTAACAGTGGCTCCATTTGGGGAGGGCAGCTCCTCGTCAGGAGGTGTCCAGAATTCAGATTTTTGGCTTATGAAGACCAGTGCCTTATCCATTGGCGCAAAATTTACCCTTCTCTTGATGTCATTTCTGAAAAGTGACAGCATGGTTAACATCAATGATACTTCTACCTACCCCACTATCTTTCCTAACATTTTTTCTTCTCTTCGGCGCATTTGAACTAGCAGCCTTTTGACAATGCATATTTTTCTTTTTGAAAAATGAAACTATCTATTTCTACTCTTATATCTGCCGGGAGTTCAGATTAAGCTGATGAACTCCTTTCATCTCTCTACCTAAAACTAGATCGACTGTCAAGATTAAGCAGTTTGACAAGATTTCATTCTCTAATCTACAACATGAACTTTAAAAATGATCAAATCAGGATTAAGCAGTTTGATTTGTCATGCATTTGCGGCATAAAAGACAAGCTGCACACAAATGTTATTTTGCAATAAAAGGAAACTAGACAAGCGGGCTAAGATGTACAATGTGTTTTTCATCCCTTGCTTCTCTCTTAGGTTCTGTTTTAGGCATGTAGAACCAGAATCTCTCCCTAATCTAAGCTCTGTGATAAGTCAATCTTACACAATGTTGACTATCTTGGTGCTCACTAACTTATCAGCAAATAAATTTAAACATGCTCAGCTATGATTAGGCTAGATAGATGAACAAGACATTGAAGCACTAGTAGCGGCATTTAGACTTGCTCGCTTTCTGAAAGACTATTTTTTGGAACAAGGGGCCTTTGTTTTATCTTCACTTGCCCTCTTTTCTGCTTTTTGCTGTTTTTGACTTTCCTATCTTTTACTGTTTTTGATTTTTTTTATTTTTTCAATATTTCAAACAATGGTATGTACAATGACTGAAAATGTTTCAAACTCAAAAATCTTGGAAATGACAGAATTTCAGCATCTTATCCTCATAAGGATCTCCTCTCACCCTTGGCCCACTCAACTCTTGAAAAGAGAAATTTGGGAAATTTTCTCTCTCTAACATGACATAGGGATTCATGCAAGAATCTCTAAACAGCCCAGTATCCTCCCTCTGTACCTCTCTGAATATCTGATTTCCACTCCTTTCCTTACTGTATGCTTTCTTCAGGTAATGTATGTACTCTTGATAATTCTTGAAATAGATAGTGACATCATCAAGGTATGCAACAACACAGAAATTTAAAACCGGGAACATGGCCTTTATGAACAGATTTCTGATATTGGGTGGTTTAGCAATTTTGAACTTGAAATCAGATTTACCTCCCGCAAACTGGAAAAAATCTTTAAGTTGTCTACTTTGCAAAGGAATCTGATGTTTATGATCTGAAAGATGATCTTGCAAGAATACATGATTAGAAACATTTTCAATTGGTGAATCATGATCTTGAGTAGAAAAAACCTGATTTTTGTTATATGGAGATGCGTTATTATTTCTAAAATCAAAGCAAATTCTATGGCCACTAGTTTTCTCCTTGATCATTTCAGTTTGTCTCAGTTTGCTGTGTTTGCTTTTGTTAAAGTTGTTCTTTGAGGAAAAGGTAGTGATACAATGTTTTCCCTTGTTTTTTCTGTAGAAATTAGTA
Organism: Pinus albicaulis; assembly: GCA_034641835.2. Classification (NCBI taxonomy): domain Eukaryota; kingdom Viridiplantae; phylum Streptophyta; class Pinopsida; order Pinales; family Pinaceae; genus Pinus; species Pinus albicaulis. The sequence continues at coordinate 372,250,507 of CM076580.1, forward strand.
CTTTGCATGAAATTCCTGTTTTTGGCATTTCTGAGTTCTTCACGAAAAGACAAAATATGAGCCAATTTCAGTAGTTCAGGTATGCTGGGATTATAACTGTCATCCTTGCTCATAAGAAGTTCATCTGGCATTTTCTCAGGATGTTGAGTTACTGAAGTTATGGTCAAAGTTTCATTTGCAGTAGGAGGGTCACATGATGGTAAATCTTTGAGGTATGGTAGAAACATCGAACTCCCTTTCTCCCGGGTTCCAAATAGGTTTATGATGTGAAGGTATTCTAAAGCTTTTACCCGGAAGAAATTTCCACAAGTTACTGCTGGTGTTTGACTAAAGCTAGAGAAATTTGCTTGATAGTACATGAGATTTTGTGCTTCTTGCTCTAACCTCACTTTGGAGAGGGGAAACTTACTTTCCTCAAGACACAGTTTTTCATGATCATGGTAGTTTTGAGTGTCCAGCTCATCATAAGGTACCAAGGACAACTGATGTGGTGGATCTAAGTCTATATCAGCTTCTTCTGACTCTTCCTCCAAGTTTACATCAATATGCATAATGAAAGAGTTTAAGTCGGAGCGCAAAGAACACATTGGAATGTTATCGGGCCTATCTTGACTGCTAATCATGTATTTCATGTGTGATTCACGGTAGAGTATCCTGTTCTGACCAAACACAGGAATGGTGGCATATGACATGTCCAGTTGAATATTCCCTTGGAGTTTGGCTCCCCAAGATCTAGATAGAAGCATCCCATACTTGGGAGGAATGTCTGCCACTACTATATCCATGATTAGATGTTTCGCGGGTATTTGGGCCAGACTAAAGCAAAGGTCTTTGATCAAACCTAGGTATTGGACTCTGCTTGAATCAAATGAGTATAAGTCTTTGTAAACTCTTTTTTGTTCTCATCACCCTAGCAAAGTGTTGAAACAAATCTAGGATACTTTAACAAACCATAGGCTGCACATAAATTCAGAAAATCCAAAACATTCTCAGATTAGTCTTGGTGGTAGACCATAGCTATCTTCACAAAAACAATCCATTTCCACCTGGCGACTCCACTAATCCATCCCTTCTATTTTTGACCATCCTTCGCCTTAGTATAACTTTAGAGAAATCACTCATCCAAAACATTCACCAATATCATTCTCTCCAAGCTCTGGATCTAAAAATCTGGCTTCACGAAGAATCAATACCAGATCCCACCCAGACCCAAATCCCCCTATCATAGTAGATGACCCAGAAAATATTCTGTGGAAAGCTTCTAAAACTGATCATCTAGCTACCGATAGATCCATCCGTAGAACAAGATCTGTACCTAAAACTCGCAATATCCTTCTAGATTCACCTTCGGAACTAGAGTCATCACAAGCTCTTCCCCGAAGCAAATCATATAGTAAGATAAACTTCGACGATCTTGAACCCCTGAACCCACCACAGAGTCCTATTAGAGAAGATTCACCCACCACTCCTCCTGATTTCCAGCTTCTTTATCAATTTGGCTCCTATCATCCTAGATCTGCTCAAAACCAGATCACTAGTCCAAGTTCATCCGCTACACCTGTTCAAACCACTTCATTTCATCCTACTAGTCCTCATCTTGTACATCATCCATTAGCTCCAGTCATGGCAGCCTGGTACGCACCTTTGGTGTTGCCACCACCTTTAGCTCCTCTCCCAAACAAATATCAGGACAAGATCCCACACTTTACCGGAGAAGACACCACCACACCTCAACAGCATATAAGTAGAATGACTGATGCTTATGAATACCTAGAGGTACAAGACGAGACTGTCCGAATGAGAATATTTGCCCAAAGTCTTGGTGGTGAACCCAAAGCATGGTTCAAAAGCTTAGCTCCAAACAACATCCATAATATCCCCGAACTGCATCAAATCTTCAGAAATAGGTGGGAAATCCGAAGAAACCCCATTCAAATCCTGTCAGAATATAACAATCTAAAACTGGAAAATGGGGAAAGTGTCCAAGCTTACTGTACTAGGTTCAACAGTGTATATAACTCCCTCCCACCTCATTTCAAACCTCCACTTGGTTTAGCTTTGGCAAAATTTCCTGAGGGTTTTGATCCGGACATGACATATCATCTGAGAGATAAGGATCCCCCTACCTTGGAGGAAATGCAACAAATAGCTATAAAAGCAGATGCCAACTTAGCTGAAAAAAGAGCCAGAACTAGATAAGAGAGAAAGGTCACATATAAAGATGAGGTCTCCACTTCGTCACCTTCCCTAGATCCCAGAATAGATGACTTAGTCAAATCCATGGCTAAAATGTGGGAAAAGATCAATGAAAAATCTCCTGTTAGAGACAACCAGCCAAACCCTCCAATCAGAAACCGAAACCAAAACTTTAGGAGGGAACAGCCCCAAAACAGACCAAGGGATAATGACCAACAGATCAGGCCACCATTCAATGAAAACTATGTAGAAGAAGATGATAGAGACTCAGAACCTCTTGATGAACATCATTTAAACCTCATAGGGTCTGACAATGAAGGTGAGGTGTACCTCACCAAAGAAGAACAAGCCTTCTTTTCGCCTGATCAAGATGAGACCAATTATGAGGATCTTGATGACCCGGCCATAGAATTTCAAAATGCTATTGAAGAAGCCCACAGGCAATATGACCTTAGGAGCAAGAGAAACCAAGATAATGTCAAGAGAGGTAACTCTGATACTGCTAAAGCTCCAGATACCATCCTCAAAAAAGCATCAAGCAGTGACAAAATCAAGGTTGAAAAGACTGATCAAAACCAAGCTAAAGTTACCCAAACTAGTCCTCTCTCATATACTCCTGATACTTATACCAAGGTCACCAAAACAACTATGGCAAGCAAAACCCCTAAACAAGGTCAACAAACTCAGAACATAGACAAGGTCTTAGCTGAAAAAGCTGAAACAAACATATCTAAACTTCAAGTGCCTTTTAGCTTTGAAGGCGAAATCGCTAAGATCAAAATCACCATGCCTCTTACTGAACTCATTGCCCAAAACTCTTATAAATCCCAAGTACTAAAGGTCCTAAATCTGGGGAATGATGCAAACACTGTTAATCTCACTGATGACATTCCTGAAGTATTGTTTGGTCCAAAGATAGAGGGAAAATTCCAAGAGGGAGCTACTCTTCCATTTTACATCAGCCTAAACATCCACGACCAAATCCTCCACAATGCCATGCTGGACTCCGGCGCCTCGCATAATCTTATGCCGAAGGTAGTTATGGAAAGATTAGGCTTGGAAATCACAAGACCATACTCTAAAAATGGGTCTATGGACTGCTTGCTTGTTTATGGTACCTAAAGACCAAAGAGTCTATAAGAGTTTGCTAGACTGTCATGTACTCAGTGTCTTACCATCTCCCGCTATGTTAGTGAGTGATGGGAAAGGTCTATCGGAAAGTAGCCTAGAGTTTGGTGAAATAGTAAGGCTTACTAGAGTTTAGTGGAGTCGCCAGGTGGAAAATCAGTTGTTTTGAGATATATTTGTATGGTCCACCACCAGTACTTGACAAAAACCAATCTAAAGGAGTTTTTTTTTTGGGGTTTTTCTGAGTTTTATGTAGTTCTGAGGTTTGGAAAAGTGTCCTACAGCTGAATCATCATTTTGCTAGGATGGTGAGACAACCAGATTCTACTCTTCTAAGTTTGACTGAGATTTTGAGAGTTCCTAAGGGATACCTAGGATGCTTTGACTCAAGGTCCCACCGTGATCGCCATTATGTTAGTGAGCGGTGGGATAAGTCAATCAGCTAGTAATCTCACAAAGTCTCTAAAGATGAGGGAAACCAAGTTTTTAATCACTCAGAGTCCCACCGTGATCGCCATTATGTTAGTGTGGCGATGAGGTGGCAAAATCAGATGGTATTCTAAAATTTAGCAAGGTAGTAAGGCCTACTGGAGGCTAGTGGAGTCGCCAGGTGGATTTTTAGTTGTTTTGAGGTATATTTGTATGGTCCACCACCAATACTATCAAAAACCAATCTAAGGGAGTTTTTGTGGTTTTTTCTGAGTTTTATGTGCAGCCTAGGATGTAAGAGTGTTATAAAACTGATTCATCACTTTGCTAAGATGGTGAAACAGAGAGTTTACACTAAATGATTCTAAAGGCTGATGGTCTGAGTTTAGGATTGAAGGACTAAAGAGTCTATAAGAGTTCGCTAGACTGTCATGTACTCAGTATGTCCCACCGTGATCGCCATTATGTTAGAGACCCGTGATTTGGCCGATTGGCTAGCCAAATGACGATGTAACATCAAACCAAGCTTTGGAACCCAAGGACCTAGCCTTCCTGGACTCAGAGAGGGCTCTCTCTATAAGTGCAAAAGATGTCAGTGTGTTTACTTGCGATGTTCTGATATTAGGCTAGTTATGAAGTGTGTTTTTGGTTTTTTTTTTTAGTTTTTAAGTTTGTGAGGGATGAAACTGATCAAATACATAAACTGGATGACAAGATGTAGATAAATTGGGCTATGGGGTCAAACAGATCAAGGAAGCTATGAAGTGATGATGTAAAGCTGCTGTAGGGCCGATTTGATTCACAATAGAAGGGATCTCTGGGCAAAACGGATTAAATGGACAATAAGTTGGTGAAAGACAAGGGATTTCAAATGCAAACTAGATAATAACAGACATAAACATGTAATAGCAAGCCATTGATCATGCTAGGAATAACTATAAGCTAATCAATACATAGAAATCAAACATTCCAGCCATACATAGAGGTATAAGACCCTCTAACTTCGGGAAAAGGCTATCAGACTTTGGGGAAAACACGTGAGACAAACTAACAACTCATAAACTATGCCGGAACGCCTAAACATAGTCTCTAAGTCATTGGGCACTTGGACAAATAAGTTTTCATAGTTTTAGGCAAAGGGCTAGATCGGGACTAGGCCTCCTTGGTTCAACAAAATGATCAACAAATAAGTCAAAGAGAAAGTTTTATGGACAGAACTATGGGCAGCTGATAGGTAGGTAGGGCAAACCATACATCCTACTCAACATACATGGAACTGATGAATAAAACTTAGCAACAATACCTTAGGTTACTAAAGAGCAGCTAAGAATTCTTTAGCATAACTAAGGGAGAAGAAAACATTAAGCTATGAAGATTCAGGGATTTTGAGGTGCCTCCATGGGCATGTCTCAAAATAAATCTTTACTGATCTATAGCAGCAAGAAAAATGAAATATGAGTGAAAACTAGAAGACAAAACACATTAAGAATCACTATACCATTCTACCATGTCAAGGAATCCATCAACAAGCCTTCAACATTCCTCAAAAGCATCCAAGAGGCAGTCCAAAAATCATAACTCAAGTGTATTCTTCAAAGCTCATATGACCAATGCATTAATTCTTCTCTCAAGTTCAGCCTCTTGATTTACAATGAGAACCATGGGATAAATAGGCTTGAGGGAGGAAAACCTCATGGAGCAACTAGCTATCCCATTGGCCAAGTCAAAATATCTAAACTTGTCCTTGAGGCTTTGCAAAGCCCAAGGCACAAAATATCCCATAAAATATCTAAAAAACTGCTAAAAACGGAAATTATATTGACTTTGCATGATTTTCCCATGATAAAAATAGCTTAACGCACATTTGGGAAAAGCAGATTTTTGGAGTTCAAAAATTACAAAAATACTTCATATTTATGCCTGAAAAAGGTCCCCTGACTTGCTGGATGCAAATGGCAGCCTTCCCGATGTCGAAATGAGTCTCATGATGGCTCGTTGGAAATCTCTCTGTGTCTGCTTTCCGGCGCAAGTGGAATCATCTCAATCTGATCTCTAAAAGTCCCTCAAAACTGTACCTGTGCGCAAAAACCCAGAAAATAGCAGACTGCTGATATGGCGGGCAGAATGTGCAAAATGAGGCTGTTTTTCGCCAATTTGAGGGGGCGAATGATCTTCAAATGCCCTGAAAATCGCTGGAGAGCTGCTCATGAAATTATGGAATCCATTGGTATCACCCTCCTCCCTTGACGACTCATCAAACTGAAATGGCGCATTTATGAGTTTTTGGTCAAAACCCCAAAAATGCCAAAAAACAAAAAGTTTCCGAAACAGGCCCAAAATTGGCATGCATGACCCTCAAGGGTCCATAGAAACATGCTCCGAAGCTGAAGCCAAAATATCAAGGGCTGATATGCTTTTTGCTTCTTTCCGTGCTAGGCGCCTCTCCTTCAACTTCTTCAAATTTTCTTGTGCTACCTTCAATTTTCGCCTGGAAAACTGATTTAGCTTCTGAAAGTGAAGAGTCCCTTTTCTCTGTAGCTCAAGATCCCTGTTTGCCTTCTCAAGCTTTGTTTCCAAATGCTGGTTAGCCCTCTCAAGCCATGCTTCCTTGTTTTCCTCAATTTCCCGCTCAAGGAGGGTAGTGAGAGGAAAAGCTTCGAATTGAGCTTGTTCTTCAGCTTTCTGTTTCTCCAAGGCCCTTCTAAGCCCGATGGTTCTAGGCCTCTTTTGCCTAGGCTGGTCCTCCTCCTCTTCATCATCAAATTCGCCAATAAGCTCTTCAATTCTTACTTGCGCCTTTTCTGCCTCCTTTTTGTACTTGATGGCCCTTGCCTCATGAATGGCTGCATGATACTTCATTTGTTTGTTTTCAACCTCCAAGAAGTGGTTGAAATTCCTCGCCCTTTGAAGATCTCCTTGTAATACTTCAATTTTCCCTTCTTTGTGAATGAGGAGGTTTTCAAGGATGCGTGCCTCATTATCACTGTCATCGCTTGGGATAGGGATGACAGCTGATTTACCTCCATGCTTGGCACTTCCTCCAACTGCACTTTTGCCTTTGAAGGCCAATCTAGCGCTCTTTCTCCTTGGCAAGCTAGAAGTTGTATTTTTGGGCAATTTCCTCTTTTTAGGAACAGTTTTGGTCACTATCAAGGAGGCGGCTTCAGCTTGCTGTCCCCCCTCAACATCATGTCCAGCTTGTGGCTCAAAAGATGCTTCAATTGTTTGCTCAACCTGCTGCTCTTCAATCTCTTTCTGCTGTTGTTCCTCTTCCTGTACTTGCTGTTGTTTATCAACCTCTAGCTGTTGTCCCTCTTCCTGAATTTGCTGCTGTTCATCAACCTCTAGGCTAACGCTCCCTCTTCACTGGTGCTTATTTGTTCATAAACCTCTGCTTCTTTGTCCCTTTGATTTCAAGCTATTGCTTATCCCTCCAAAATACGGTACAACTGCTGTCATCATCCTCCTGTTCTCCCTGTGGCTCACTACCCTCTCCTTCTCCCTGTTTACTTGGCTGCCCAGTGGTCATCTTGAGTTTTTAGGGGTAGGCCTACTAGATAAAGGCACTGGGCGATGGACAGGCTGAGTAGGAGACACATGAACAGGAGGGACAGTGGCGAAATCGGCATGGCTAATGAATGAATCCCATGAAACCCCTTTCTTCTCCAGTTGGTGTAAGAAGATGATTTTGATCAAGGAATGGTGAAAGAGAGAAGGGATTTGCTGAGGTGGAGCTTTCTTTTGGACAGTAGCTGCCATTTTCTCTATGCTTTTGGACAAAAAGTATGGAAGGTTTAATTGCCTGCTTCTAGTAAAATGCATCAATAAGCGAACATGATAGGCAAAAATTTGGCTAAACCTCCCTTCACAAGTGAAATATCTCATTATGGCCTTCATCAGTGGAGCATAACTGTCAAGAAGATAGGAGAAAGGGAAAATAGCAGTGATGGTTTCCCTATGTTCAGGCTTGATGAAAGGTTTATAATCCTCTAGATCAAGATGCGCTTGTTTAAACCACTTTTCACCATGATACGGGATCTTGGTAGCTTTGGATACATACCTTGGAGAGATTTTGAAGTCAAGACCTGCTAACTGGAAGTGTTTGTCCTTGAATCTCAAAGCGCACAAATGTGTAAGTGGCGAGAAACTCTTGACTTCTTCTATCCTCTGACAGAATTCAAGACGGCCTACTTCATGGAAATTGAAAAGCACTGATGGGTGAGCATTGATTTCTTCTATGGAGATAGGCTCATATCTCTTATGTTGTTCGCCTTTGTGATCTCGTTTTGGAGGCATTCTGACTTTGAAACAAGCTTTGGAAGAGGCAAACTGCCTTCACTATATGAACAATGCTCTGTTGGATTGAAACTGGCCACTACATTGTTTGGATAGTTTAGACAATGTGGTTTTGAATAAAATGTAATAATGCTTCCTTGAATAAGCCACCTCTGCTCTTATTAACAACAGTCCTTCAAATCTGGATACACTTCAGCTATGTAACCTTCTTAACAATGGTACCATGTGTAAAATATGAGGTAACTGCTTTGTAGATTCCCTGTGCACAGTTTTGAACAATCACCCCTCTTGTGACTTTGTTAGAGGCCAGCTTACATTTGTATTTGTGTCTTCAAAACCAAACTTCAAAAATTAACACCCTGCTCTTCAGATCATTCATCTTGAAAAATACCTCTGTTAGCAGATTTCTGTAGAGACCACACAGTGGAAAAGAAAGGAGACCTTTTGGTTAGGTGAAAAATTAGCCCACAGTGTTAAGGAAAACACCCTCCACTCATGAATTTTGAGAAGTCAATCACCATCTTTGTACATCTGGCTTCAATGTAAACTTGATCATCAACAAGTGCCCAATCACTAACAACCCTACCTTCTAGAAAATGGCCTTGTTTCACCTTCAGAAAAACTCTGTTCAACAATCTTCAGAATGATACAATGTAGTGCAATGAAAAAAGGCAGACTTAGTTTAGGTGTAAAATCAGTGCAACAGTGGTTTAGGAAACACACTCTCTGCTTTGTGAGTTTAAAAGTCCACCAACACATCTATACCCCTGCCTTTGATGTCAAATCCAACATCAACAACCTCTGTCCTTCACTATGCTGTTTACTTTTGAAAATCTCTGTCAATAAGTCTTCAACATGATACAATATGTTTTCGGTATAAGCAGACCTAAGTTAGATGTATAACCAATGCACCGTGGTTTTTAGGAAACATACTCTCTGCTTGTGAGTCTAGGAGGTCAACATCATACCTGTACTTATGTCTTAATCTTAACTTCAAACACCAACAACTCTGCCTTTTTAGAAAATGACTCTGCACCTTTGGAAAGTTTTGAGAAATACAATACCACTTTGGTATCTCTGCCTCCAAAGTTTAGAAACCCATCCACGAACTATGCTCCTCAGTATACTGTTCACCTTGGGAAACTTTTTTTAACAAATTTACAGTGGGAGAATATAGTGAATGAAAAGCAATCTGCTTAAATAGTGTACTGTGAGAAGATGCCACTGACTACTCTGCTTTTAAAGTCTTTGATGTCAACCTTAACACAAAAAACTCCCTGTTCAAGGAAACTTTCAAACATCCAACAATTCTGTCCTGTGCAAGAGTGTGTCCTCCTTTCACTGTTTGTTCATCAAGAAAATCACCATACACAGGTCTAGACAACAAGAACACAGGGCTGAGGTAAAATGATAGAGCTTCTAGAAGACTAACAAGCTATTTAGACAGAGATTACCAGAGTCTTCTCTTTCAAAACAATAAAAATGTCAAACACCCTCACTGAGTACACTTCACTGTTTTAGTAGTGTGGAAATGTATGGATGATAGTGTGAAAGGTTCTTCATTAGAATTAGGTCTGTATTTCTGCAACGAAAGTCCTCTTTTAATTTAAAACACAGTCCTTCACAAGACAACCTCTGCCCTTAGATTGATTTGAAAATGAACAAACTGGTTCTCAACCATAAAACCCCGTATTGCAATTACCTCATCTCACTGTGTAGATAATAATGGCAAGGTCCGAGGTTTTTTAAACATTCTTGTTACTTATCAACCTCTTGCAATCGATGGGGAATTCGTAAAATACCTTAAACTTTGATGGACGCCCGCTTGAAAGGATGAAAGAAGCGCCGGACACTCTGGACAGTTGCGCGGCAACCTTTGGAGAAAACCCGTCGCGCAGAGAAAACCGTGTCGGGTCGGCCTGTCGTGTGGTCGGGCGGCCTTGTACAGGCACGTCGCGCCCACCTACAGGCACGTCGCGTCGACGAAGAACCCTTTGTAAAAATCTGCCCAGGCACGTCGCGCCGCCTCTGAGTGCAAACTTGTGAATTTTCGCCCGGTTTTTCTCGCTTGTTTGATGCTGTGGATGCACGGGGGTTTTAGTTTTGAATTTGACAATACTCTCCCTTAACTTCATTCCTTTATATCAATTCAAAACAAGCCTTTAACGGTCCTCAAACTTTGGGAAATGAAATTTTGGTTTGTTTTGACCCTGTTTTGTCTTAAAACAGTGGGTTCGTCACTTTAACATATAAACCCAAATATTTACTCTGACCCGAGCGGAAACTTTGACAAACAATTCAACCAACATCACTACTTCTGCTACGGTGTCTCAATAACACAGGTGATTTGTCATTTTGCTTTGACAACTCCTTCATTTTTTACCTATAGTGGGTTTTCAAATCTCTGTTTGTAGGTGTAATATACAGTACTCTTTTTTCCTCAAAATAAAGGTTGCACTTTCTTCCTTTTAAACAATCCAACAGTGATCACAGGCTGAAAGACCTTTGGAACATAGTGAATAATAACTTTAAAGGGGAAATCTTCTTGGTGACAAAGTTTTTTTAAAAGGTCTTGTCTGCAGGTCCTTTTTCCATGCAGTTCTGTGCTACATCTGCCCTCTGGAATGGTAACAAGTGTGTTTGTTATAAGACATATAAACAGTGATAATTCATCAAAACAAATTCCTTCTGCCTAATCATAAGATCATATACCCATTTGCCTCCCCATCTGAAAAGACAAGCTTGTAAAATATGAAAACAGGGCTTTATTGATACACAGTCCTTATTTTGTTCTGATCAGTGTGTTAAACCCTTTTTTGTCAATAGAACCATTTCATGACTGAACTATGTTCAATGTTTCCCTCTCTTGGTGATTGTTAGCAAGGAAGGGCTATTCATAATGCACCAAAAACATTTGAAAAGCTGTAAACACCATTTCTTGAAGGGCGCTTCTTTGGACCTTAGGTATATGATATTGTTTTGTTGCTTGACCTTTTCCTCAAGGAGAAAGTCTTCTTTTTGGTATCAGTGGCACACATATATTCAATATTGTCTCTTTCCTACTGTAGGTATAGTCTGACAGCTAGTTCTTTGAAACAGGAGTACCAATACCTTTGCATTATCAGCACTATCATTCATCTGCGAAATGACCTTTCTTCCTTTTTGGCATCCTTCCACTGCTTTCTTGTATCAATCAGTTTCAGCACCTGTAGTAGCTTTGGCCCTCTACTCATGCATGGAGGAGGCTCTTCATCAGATAAGGTGTCCGGAGGTTTTTAAAACAATTCTTTTCGAGACAGCCTTTTTCTGAAGGTGACGGTAAATAAACTACTTGGAAAACATCAGTCTTAGCACCTTCTCTTGCAAGCATCATTGTGTGTCAGCAGGAACTCTAGCTAGAATAATACTGTCTCCCTGCACTGTCCTAAGGCTGATTTAGATATTTGGCTTGTTCATCTCATGATTGATTACTTTGACAAATAGCCTTTGTGACTATGAAGGTCAGTGCTTTCTTGAAAAACCAAGACCTTTCTCCTGCTTGTGTAATGGCATTGGTTAACATCTGTTCTATTTGATTTTGAACCAAAACAGGCCTCTTATGATTTGGATGTTTACTGATGACAGGTCCTTCTAGAGTTCAACAATCCATATGGTTTGCAAGTTTGAAATGAGCTCCTTTATCAGGCCAAGCTCCCCTTTCCTTTTAGCTTATCATATTTCCACTATAATCCTGTTATGGTCAGCAAATACATTCATGAAACCTGAAGATATTGTTTCATTGTTTCAGTAAGGGCAAACCTGGACTTCTGCAACCTTCTGAGTCAACACTGGCCTGCGCCCTCTGCTTATGTATGAAGGAGGCGCGCTAACCCTCTGCTTGTAAATGAAGGAGGTTCTGGGCCTTGACAATTTACCATTTAGCTGAGACGGTGGCGACCCTTTCTTTCTGTGATTTTCATGTTGGAAAGAGCTGTAAGGTCCTGATGAGTGACCTTTGTTTTGCAGCTTCATCTCAGGCTCATAATACACTTAGAAGCAGCTGTTCCTCTAACTGTAAACTCAAACATTTACTCCATGAGATGAAATATATTTCCTGTCTTTGTAGAACCATAGAACATAGTGAAAAACCTACTAGTCAGCTTGAGATTGGGCTTTATGCAGTGCTGAGATCTAGGGGGTGTGAGTGGCGCGACTTAAGGCTGTTTGTCAATTTCATTTGCAAAGTAAGGGATCAGTCATGGTAGGTCTGCTGCAGATGGGGGCTTTTTTGGCTTTTTGATGATTGCCAAAGGTGAAATGTCCTAAACGCCACTTCCTAACATAGGGTAGACTTTTAAAACAGATGTGGATTTGCCTTTTAAGGCTGTTGGGCAGGTCAATAAAGCTGAAGCTAGATAGGATTGTGATATGAGGTTTTTGATGTTGCCAGGTAGGTAGAAAGGCGAAAAACGTTTTGGGAGGGTTTTCTGGATGACATATTGACATAAGGAAATCAGTTTCTAGAAAACTCAGCTGAAGATATAGTCATCACTAACATGTAAAAAATACTGATGGCTAACACCTCTATCTGTGTGCAAGAAACTCAACATCCTCCCAGAGAAAACTGACGCAAAAATCATTCAACTGGACAGATCACAAGTACCAGCAGTTGGAGAATTAAACAATGTCATCATCCGCCTCTCATCCGACTCTAGGGTTCATCAATGTATTGATATTGTGGTTGTTGACATCCCAGAAGCCTATGGTGTACTGCTTAGTAGAGACTGGTCTAGCAAATTGCAAGGATACTTCGCCACTGATTGGTCTCACTTATGGCTACCTTACAAAGGGAGAAACAACCAAATCAGAGTCGAAAGTGAACCATACATGAAACACACTGTAACTGATTTGGATGCCACAAATGAACCCATCAGCTTCGCCCAGGAGGAACTTGGTATGTGTTTTCTAGATTCCATTTTTGGATGTTATCGACCTCCCCAGTCTGCAGTAGGCCCCGAGGTCCTTTCTGAAATGACACTCGTCGCAGAGGAACAAGCCCAAACTGTATCACACCAAGCCGAAATTCCTCCGCAAACCACTGCCCCCAAGGACCCGGAAAATGATATATGGACATTGTATTACGACGGTTCCAAGAATCTCGATGGTTCTGGCGCTGGCTGCGTTTTGCTTGATCCGCATAAGAAAAAATTCTTAGTCTCTTGTCGACTCGAGTTCCAATGCACTAACAACACCGCTGAGTATGAAGCTTTGATCCTTGGGCTTAAAAAGGCGCTGGATTTGAAGGTAAAATGCTTGCGGGTCATTGGAGACTCCGAGATTATCACTCGGCAGGTACGCAACACTATTCATTGTTTGTCTCCACATTTGAAGGCGTATCAGCAAGAGGTATGGCGATTAATTTCTGCTTTTGACGCTTTTGGAATTAAGTCTGTTCTAAGAATGCATAACGCAGCAGCAGATACTCTAGCTAATGCTGCCGCCAAGTTTACCCCTTTGAGGGACGGGTTTTCTATTGAAGTTATGTATAAACCATCCGTGCCAGACAATATCACTAATTTGCGTGTTTTTGATGATGATCAACAGGTGCTGGAATTTATGTGCAACTCAGAGATATTCAAAGACGCTGCTATAGATGAAGATGAGCACGACCAAGCTATGCAAAAGGAGTACGAGCAAGTCAAAGGAAACCCCATGCCTAAAGGGGTGGTATCACTGGAAAAGCTTTTCGATCTGCAAAATCGGTTCCGTGGGCCCCCAAATGCAAACGTACAGAGCTCTATTTTAGCTCATCAACAAGTGAATTTGGGATCAGAGGATAATCCTAAATTCGTCAACCTCGGGAAGGACTGCACCCCCCAAGAGGCCCAGGATTTCACCCAGCTATTTCGCAAGTATCGTGACGTGTTCGCTTGGACATATGAGGAATTACGCACATACGATACGCGAATCATACAACACGTGATACCGATCAAAGAAAATGTAAAACCATTTCAAAAAAAGCTTAGGAAAGTACACCCTAAGATTGAGCCACTGATTCTAAAAGAACTCAAGAAACTTTTGGATGCCCGCATTATCTTCAAAGTTCGCCACTCCACATGGGTGTCCAATTTGGTTCCGGTACGGAAGAAGTCAGGTGAAATTCGCCTATGTGTAGATTTCCGAAACTTAAACCGGGCCTCGAGTAAAGACAATTACCCAGTTCCCCCTATGGAGCAAATATTACAGGCAGTGTCCGGGTCAGAGATGTTCTCTCTATTGGACGGATTCTCTGGTTACAATCAGGTACTGGTGGCCGAACCAGATAGGTTAAAGACTACCTTTCGGACTAAGTGGGGAACTTTCGCTTACAGGCGCATGCATTTTGGATTAATCAACGCAGGAGCAACATTCCAAAGAGCTATGGATATAGCATTCAGGGGCCTGATAGGCCAAAGTGTGGTAGTCTACTTGGATGATGTTACGGTATTCTCTAAACGCCGAGGGGATCATTTGCGTCACCTCAGACAGATCTTCGAAAGATGCAGAAAATACGGTATCTCGCTCAACCCAAAGAAAAGCATTTTCGCCGTAGCAGAAGGAAATCTACTAGGTCACATCATAACTAAACAAGGCATTGTCGTTGATCCAGAACGTGCGAAAGCCATTGCTCAGATTTCTCCCCCCAGCAGTAAGAAGGCAATGCAGTCCTTTTTGGGAAAGATCAATTTTGTACGTAAGTTCATATCAGATTTCGCCCAGATAGTGAAACCACTACAGGGAATGATAAAGAAAAATGCTACCTTCAAATGGAATCAACCCGAAAAGGAAGCTTTCGACCAGATCAAGAAAGCTATAGCCGAAGCGCCTTCCCTCCAGAGCCCAGATTTTGGCAGAGATTTCAGCCTGTACACGTTTGCTTCAGACTCATCCCTGGCAGCCGTACTCACACAAAAGGACATAAATAATGACGAGCGTCCCATTTCGTTCATGAGCACTGGTCTGCAGGGAGCTGAATTAAATTATCCTGAAATCGAGAAACAGGCTTATGCGGTATACAAAGCGGTCAAACATTTCAGACCGTACATCTTGAAAAACCATGTCACAGTTTACGTTCCCCACCCAGCTGTTCGCTCACTGTTCATGCAGAAAGAGTTGGGCGAGAGAAGAGGGAACTGGGTGGCGTGTATGCAAGAGTACGACTTAGAGTTTAAGCCGGCACGCATAGTTAAAGGGCAAGGTTTATGCCAAATGGCTGCAGAGGCCGCAGGTTCCCAAAAGAGTGAAGAAGATAATTGGGAGCAAGAAATTGATATGTACCAAACTGACGTCATGCCTCAGGAAAGGAACCCGTCTTGGTACTCGGATATCTCGGGATATTTGGCACACGGTGTATTAGACTCAAATCTAGATGCCCGGTAGAAACGTGCAATCAGACTCAAAGCCGCGTCTTACCAGTTAATCCAAGGGAAGCTCTTCAAGAAACATTCCAATGGAGTCATGTTACGCTGCCTAGAACATGATGAAGCTCAGAAAGTCTTAACCGAGCTACACGATGGACCAGCAGGAGGTCATTTCGCCGGGGATACCACTGCCCATAAAATTATGCGTGCAGGTTATTATTGGCCAACCCTTTTCAGAGATGCCCACGCATATGTTCGGAAATGCGTTCAATGCCAGAAATTCGCAAGCCGAGAAGCGCGTCCGGCCGCTCCTTTGTTGTCAGTAGCAGTAGAAGAACCGTTCCAACAATGGGGTCTAGACGTCATTGGCGAGATCCTACCCCACTCTTCTAAGCAACACCGGTACATCCTAACAACCACTGATTACTTCACCAGGTGGGTTGAAGCAGTACCATTACGCCAAGTCAACGACCAGGAGGTAATGCAATTTGTCATTCATTCCATCATTACCAGGTTTGGCGTTCCGACATCCTTGGTTTTTGATAATGCAACATATTTCTCATCTTTTAAATTATATGATTTTGCTTTAGAAAATGGCATCGTCCTTAAACACTCTGCAAAATACTATCCCCAAGGAAATGGTCTAGCGGAATCAACCAATAAAAATCTGATTCGCATCATTAAAAAAACCTTGCTGTCTCACCAACGCAACTGGCATAATGCTCTCCAAAATGTGTTTTGGGCCGATCGTGTCACCCCTAAGTCCTCAATAGGCACCTCACCATATTTTCTCGTGTATGGGAAAGAAGCTGTCCTCCCACCCAATTTGTCTCTTCCCGCTCTACAGTTGTCTCAAGAGTGTCATGGTACCCCTTGCCCCACCTTGCAAACCCGCATTGACACCCTGCTGAAACTAGAAGAGGAAAGGCAGAAAACCCGGGAGAAATTCGCCATCCACCAGAGTCAGATCAAGAAATGGTTCGATAAAAAGTCTGCAGGAGATAAAAAATTTGAAGTAGGAGATCTTGTCCTAAAGTGGGATAAAGCACACGAAGAAAAAGGAAAACATGCCAAATTTCAAGCACTATGGATAGGTCCCTTTCAGGTTAAAGAAAAGGTGGGTCCCCATACTTTCCGATTGCAGACTCTGGAAGGAAAAGTTGAGGTCCTCCCGGTAAACGGGCATGACCTCAAACACTATTTTACTTAAACCCCTTACAAAAAAAAAAAAAAAACTCTGTCTCTAACTCTTCAAATAAGAACCTTGTCTAAGCTGCCCGCAACTGGCTCACTCCTTGAAGAGGTTCTATGTTGATGAAAGGCCCTTTCCCGCAAAACACGGGGCAATCATAACTCGCTTGTAATGGGCACCTAAGGATGGTACATGGCCTTACTAGAGCCTTCAAGCATAAGGAGCCACCTAGCAGCTTCAAAGGGTGCAGGCAGAAAAGGTCTTGCATAGCAGCAACCGGATCGTGAGGGAACAGGGCTAACTCAAGAGAGCTGCAGGTCACCCGGGAAAAACCCAAGTCCTCAATATGAGACCAGGAGCAACCTCTCTGCAAGCAAAATAAGTCGGGATCCCTCATCCGCCCAGGCAAAATATGCCCATCTAAATAAGTGCCACAGGCACATTCTCAAATAAGTGCAATCGCACACAAATAAAGGGTAAAGGATTGAGAAAGGCTTCCTGCGCAGAGAGGTGTTGTAACGACTCCGCCGGGGTACTGACCAGGTCGCTGGCAGCGGAGCAACGTTCACGATTCCTTAGGCAGTGACTCCGCCGGAGCCGAGAGGTTCGCTGGCAGCGAAGCAACACCATGAGGACGAAATAATTGTACCGGACCCTGCAGTTGTCCAAGGTTTCCCCGAACCTCTCGATCCTGGAGCGTGAGGAATTAAAATTCGGTTGATCTGCACCCAACAAGCCAAAAGGGCAGGCAACTATGCGGAGTGGCAAAGGAAGGAAGGTGTAAACTCTGAGGTAAAAGAACAAGCAAGTTTTAGACCCCTCCCTCCTCCCTCATCGACCCTTCATCAGCAGAGACTCTGAATTCATCCAGTGAATCGCCATTTGTTGTAGCTCCTACAACACCCTCCAAAAATACATAAAATCATAACACACACTTCAAAATTTTTTGGAGCCCCTTTGAAACTAAAGAAGGAAAAAGCCAAGTAAAGTTTTAGAGAGCAAGTCGCTAAGTCGCGGATCCATGATTTGCGACCCATGCGACCTATGCGACTCTGCGACCCTAAGGTCGCATAGGTCGCCAGGTCGCAAGAGCCGGAAGTCAATCAATTTGCGACCTTGCGACCCAGCGACCTTAAGGTCGCAAGGTCGCAAAGTCGCAAAATGAAGTTTTTAAGGAATTAGCGACCTAGCGACCTTTGCGACCCAGCGACCTTAAGGTCGCAAGGTCGCAAGGTCGCAAACTTACAACTTGCGACCTCATTAAGTATTCGCACGTGCGACCTTTTTATATAAGGTCGGGTCGCTAGGTCGCATTTGTAGCTCTCAGCGAAAACCGTGGAATTGTTCTGACAGGTCGACTGGCGCGTTTTCTTCCGGGTAAGTTGCCTTTTCCTCCCTATGTTTCCTTCTTGAGCATTTCTTGCCATTTTTTAAGCCTCCCCGCGGTCTTATTTACTTGCTGTTAAGCAGATAGGTTTTCAAATTGAGTTTATTTTTTGTTTTGGTTCCCACAAACCCCTAGGTCACCCGTCTCTAGCCCAAATCCTCATGGCTATGCCTTGTTGTCAGTTTAGACCCTTTCAAACCGTGTACTTTTCCCTGTAAGTAAAGTTTAGCCGCGAAGCCGCGCGCGCGCGAAACCTCCCGACAGGCTCAAGTGCGACCTGCGACCTAGCGACCAGGTCACAAGGTCGCAAGGTCGCAAAACTCCCTTTCAGCGACTCTGCGACCCTGCGACCTAGTCGCAAGGTCGCGAGGTCGCGTGTGAGTCCCTTTTGTGGATCAGCGACCCAGCGACTCCCAGAGAATAGTCAATTAAACTTTGTATGTGTGGACTTCATTTTAGCTGTTATCATCATGTCTTTCTTATCCTGGGATTCTGTCTTGAATGCAGCAGGTGAATTCAGAGCAGACACAGTACCGGTCCTCTCCGACTCTAGCAATATGGCACCCCGGGTATCCCGAAGGAGAAGTAGGCAGGTGGTGGAGGAAGAGTCAGACACAGACATACAAACATCTCCGCCGCCAATATACAGAGACACCCTTTGCACTTTCGCAAAGGAGGATAGCCTTAGGTGGTATGAAGTATACCGTGAGTTCGCCATACCAGAAGAGGAGTTCCCAGAAGATCTCCCGAACCGTGAAGTATACCTGAAAGTCAAGAAGTCCAAATTACATCTAGCAGGGTCACATCCCGCCATCTTTCCGTGCCCAGAGATGTTGGACTGGATCATACAGAAGACGGATCCGAAGAACTTCGCAATCCGAGATAGTGCAGGAAAAGCTTTCGCAACATTGGAGAGTTCAAAAGCACAGGTCTACTACTCGCTACCCAATCTAGAGGTGAACTTCACCCCAAGATGGTTTGCTGCAAATGAAGTGTCGATGGTTGATACAATCAGAAAATGGTGGGCAGAACCAGACAAATTTAAGATAAAAAAGGACCAGGAGTACCCGGTGGTCAGTCTGAGGAAGGTGTATAAGTTAGTGGCCGCCATGCTGTGCAGAATATACGGGCGTTCGGACGCCACCACCTTCAACGGAACATGGGCAACCATTATGGAAGACGTAACAGTACACGGCACTCGTTTCAATTGGGCTGGTATATTAATGGGCTCCATGCACACAAATTTGGCTTCAGCTTTAGCCCCAGATGAGGGAGCGCCATCGGAATTCTACATGGCTTCGTATCTATTAGATGTTGTCTGTGCCCAGATGCATGTTGAGGGATGGCCACATAACTGGGACCCCGAACAGACCCAGGCAATACATTTGCAAACCAAGGTATTCTGGGAATCCAGGTACAAGTCAGACATCGAACAAATCTCTCATATATTCATTCCCGCCCTATACGGGAAACTATTTGGTCAAGACACTGCATGTCTTGGCGAGCAATGGAGACACTAGGTCAGGTGGCACACTGGTTCCCATTCGCCGAATTCACAATCATCCGAGTATTTGGCTCGTTTAAAGCACCACATGCTCTACCTAAGTTTATTACCGATAAGGTGCTCATGCAGGAGGTATGTTTCCAGATGACCTCGGGCTTCTCTAACGTCCTTTCTAAAGGGAAGAAGAAAACTTGGCCCGCTCTACCTCTCACCATTGGTGCTTATACAGTCAAGAACTCCAGAGAAGTAGGGCGTGAAGGGGAAGAGGTGAAAATTTATCACTTCGGAAATCTGGATTGCCGAACTTACGACCCAGTCAGGATAGTTCCTGAACATTGTAAAAGGGCCAATTTTAGATGGAGTTATCAGCATGTCGAGTGCCCGGCAGAGGACGAGAAAAGAAACTGGTATAACGCAAACAGGCATCTCGCTCCAGGAATCGACTCTGACCGAGAAGAAGAAGAGCACCAGAATTTAGGAGAAAGAAGCCAGAAGCTTGGAGGCTCTTCTTCCTCCAAAGATAAAAGAACACAGACCGGTACGGGGCCTGACACCGCAGATCAGCAAAGGGAAGCAGAAGCCCAAGCCAAGAAGGAAGAGGAAAATAAAATGAATGAGGATGAAGAGAAACGTAAGAAAGATACCAGGACAGAGCGAAAAAAGAAAAAGGAAGAGGAAAAGGAAAGACAGGAGAAGGAGGCACAGGCGGTGGCAGAGCAAGCGCTAAAGGAAGAACTCGACAAAGTCGATCGTCAAAAGAAGGCAGAACAAGCCGCCGCGGCAGAGCGAAAGAGAAAAGCTGAAAAGGAAGCAGAGGCAGAGGCAGAACGCAGGAAGAAAGAAGAACACGACAAGGCGGAAGAAGAACGCCGACAAAAGGAGAAAGAAAAGGGTCAAACGCAGGATGAAGAGGACGAGCTAATATATGACATTGACCTATCTCCCCTGGATATCCCTGCAGGTGGCGCGAAAAGTACCCTCAATGTTGATGACTTTCCCGGGGAGCAAGAAGAAGAAGTCTTCGACTTGACCAGATTGACTTTTGACCAATTCTCTTTCAAGATACGGCAAGAGAAAAGGAAATCCTTAGCGCAAGGCCATCCCGCCATCTCTACGGTCGCCACCGGAAAGGACATAGTCCCAGACACAAGGACTAATCCTGTTATGATAGCGTCAGCAGGCACCGCTTTTTCCGTGGCCACAGAGGAAAATGTCACTAGGATGAGCAGGGAAATTATTTCTTTACAGAACAGGCTAAAAGCGGCAGAGCAGGAAAAATCAAGGCTAGAAAATGAGATTCTGCAGCTCCAAGGTAGGCCCGCCCAAGTGAATGAGGTCCCACTGGCGGTCAGGAAAGAGTGTGATGTGTTGGAGATGACAATGAGGCAAGTATACCAGGAAATGCTCATCCTGAAACAAACAGTGGCCCCGTTAGCAGAGACACGAGAGGAAACCAGGCAAAAACACGAACAACTCAGGGAAGCCTCGGCAACTTTGGACAAAATGATGAACTGGACAGCGCAGTATCAGCAAGCTCCTGAACATGTGCCTAGGAAGGATTGGAGTCATACGCAAGAAGCCAAAGTACAAATTCGGATGAGTATGCAATCCAAAGAAAAGCTGGCCAAAGATCTGGACAAAGTGATGTCTGCATACAATCACCTAATCAGTGGTATTGACTCCATGAATTCTCTTCATCACATTCCGTCATTAGGGGCACTAAATGAAACTAAAGACTGGGAGTAGGTAGAGCAGGAAATTCAGTCTTTTCTGCAACCCGTAAGACAAGCTGCTGCCGCACCAGAATTCGAGGCATCACAAGAGAACCTGAATCGGTTGCTTGTCACTCCAGTGAAAATCTATACCAAGCTTGCTTCCCTCTCAATGCTGATCTCTCAGAAGAAGGAGACTCTGGTGCCGAATGCCCTAGAATGTATGCATCGAATAAAAGAGGAAAGCCCTCTTGTCGCTCCTATAACAGCAGACTACCAGACTTGGCGAGATTTCCTCAAGGGCAAGAAAGTCGACGTTCCAGAAACCTCGATTGCGCGACCACCTCCATAGTTCAACCGCTGGGTCGCAGGTCGCACCTGTGACCAGGTCGCAGGTCGCACTTGCAACCAGGTCACAGGTCGCGATTTTCAGGTCGCAGGTCGCAAGTGTGGCAAAGGTCGCAGGGAAGCTGAACCGTCGGGAAGCTGAACCGTCGGAAGGCCATAAGTGCGTCTTTTGAATCTATAAATACCCCTGTGGGGCACATTGTAAAGGGCTGCTCTTTTTTGGACTGAAAGGCTTTATTGCATTGTAACTGAAGAATCATACTCTTGATATATGAAATACAATACATGTTAAAACCCCTTTGATTGGATGATGTGTTTAGCTGTGACAACATTGTGTGTATTCTGCGTGCAGTTTCAGAATATCTTCTGATTAATGAATCTGTGTTATTAATAGTATCATTCATGCACCATAGCTATCTGTGATTGTGTTGATGATGCTCAAGTTTGTTATTTACTTTATGATGAATGTTAATGAACTGTTTTATTAGCATTTCGTTATATCTTTCGGAAATTTAAGGGATATTCTTGCCATAAAGAACTGTTTCTTTGGCGGTTAGATTATCCTGCATGCATACCTCATGGATGTGTTGCTAATGACACTTCCTGAGTGTATGCATTCTGTCTATCACCTTGCTACGCACAGTGTCATATATTGGTTTTATACATCAGTCATGTATTCTGTATCGTGTGAATAAGTGTATGTTTGCAGTTTCAATCAGGTTGCTCGAAACCGAAGAGATAGTCATTTAAGTGGTAGCCGGACCCACACCCCGGACGGGATCCCTACTCCAAACGGTTCAAAGTCTAATTGGGACTTTCTACCGGGGAGATCCCCTACTGTTGGCCGGACATATTTTCCCGTCAACACTGCCTTATTATGATGGCTTGGGTAATGTATAAACTTTTCTTAATTAATATGAAAAGCGGGTACTAGAAGATAAAATATTGTTATCTTTGAATACATCCCTAAGATATACCCCTGCTAGATGGCGGGGCACACACAAGAATAATATAGGAGATTGGTAGGTGTTGTAGATTATTTTTTCTTATTGGATGTGGACCATGAACCATAAAGTAGTGAATTATGCCTCAAGGGGTCTTTCAAGGTTTTAAAATATAAATCCATCATGTAGGGATTCTGTTTCATTCAATTCCATGAAGCAAACAACTATCTATATCTTAATATCAAGATTTAGAAGTCAAAAAGGTGGAAAAATATCTATCAATGCATCCATACTTTGATTTCTCTTATCAAGAAATATAACAATCCATGTGAATCAGTACACATGAGAAAGACACCAATGGAGGGTATCAAAGCTTCTAGTTTTTTGGAAGAGATTGGTTGGATTGGATTTAAAATTTCAAATGGAGAAGCTCTCATTAAGATAATAAGTATGGGAGATCATGAGGAACAAGACTGGTATGCTAGAGCACTGTGAAGAATGTTGTGCCCACCCAAGTTAAAAGAGTGTTGGAGCTATGATTTGACGTTTTCTTAAACTGGCAGTTTTAATCAGTGGCTAGTGTACTTTGATATTATTGGATGGAGTAGAGTTTAGATGAAAAAAAATTATAAAGGCATTTTAAGAACTGTGTGAAGATGAGAATTAGGAACAAATGATTGCACATCTATGAAAACGCAAGTGGACCAGGATGTGAATTTTGATTGCTTATTGCAGGAAAACGAGGAAAAATTAAATAAATCTGCGATATGGGTTTCGTACAGAATGACCCCAATTGACTTCTTGTTGTGCTATGCAACAACACCCCCCATTTTTATTTTCAAAATCATCTAGACCTTTGATAAATATAAATAGGGACCCTTTTTATAAATGTATTTTTTTCTTTTGATAAAATCAAACTCCAAAAAACATCAATGCTTTTTAGTTAATAAAAACATAAAAAAACAAAAAAATAAATTAATAAAACATCCTTATTGCAAATCTCATTTTCACACAAATCTTTTCTTATTAGAAATTAAAACAATAAACTAGCGAAATCTCGATTTTGCGATCACCGATTTGAATTTTCGCAAGCGACATTATAAATCTCATATCGCAGATTTACGTTTTAAAAATTTAAGCAATTCTTACCAAAACTCTGATATTGTGATGTTGTGATATTGCGATACTGCGATTTTGGGATTTCACGATATCGCGAAATTGCATATCGCATAAACAAAAGGTATTACGCTTCATTAAGACAGGTTCAAAGGGTGCGATGCGATTGATTTGACATGTTTGAATAAAGGTTTTACACGAAAATAAATCATGTTAGAAAGTATTAATTGTGTTTTATCATCCCAATGCAAACAATTATGAATTCGTCATGATTAATTAATGATATAGTTGTTTCCCGGATTTTTTCTTTCAAAAGAGATCATTTCAATAGATCTTCAATCATTTTAATCATTTACTCTGTCTTTAATAGGGATTATCCTTCAAAATATGTCCATCCGAAAAGTGATTCAGAAACACAACAAATAGATTGTTACAGAACTGGAACAAACAGAAATGTCGCCTATAGTCTCTGATTCGGTCTGCACTACCGATGGAGGAGCTACTAGGTGGCAAGATATTTACACTATACTCGAAGATGAAGAGCCAGAAGTAGTGGAAGTCTCGGCAACTTCCGATGATGCAACACCCTCGAATTTACAGTTCAAAGATATTGCATGCTCTTTCCTCCATAGGATAGTAGCAAGAGCTACTCTTCTACCCTATACCGACATGATTAGATGGGTGCTCGACAATTCAACAGTCAAAGACAGACAATTAAGAATCTTCAAGAATGAGATTCTAGGTTCTTTCAGAGCTGAAGATCTAAAGATCATGTATAAGCTGCCCAACCCGCAAGACATCTACAACAGTTAGTTTATTGCAAAGTTTGCTAAGAAGAACAAAGACCCGTTCAAAGCAATTCAAGGTTGGAGGAAACTATATATCAAGTTTAAATATGAGAAAACATGTATGTATCCTATCGCGTCACTTGCGAATCCTTATAATTTTGCAGCAAAAATGCTATGCAGATTATATGGTCTACATGATAATACTAAGTTCTCCATAAATTGGCTGCCCCTAATTAATTCATGTGTTAATTCCCATATAATGAATTGGGCGACTATCCTTTTTGATAATCTAGTTAAGGAAATTAATGAATATCTCCAAACAATAACTTCCTCCAAATATGTTCCCCAATTTTTCATCAGCACGTATATTTTTGATACCATCTGTTTTTCTACCAACTTTCCAGTTATGGGATGGAAATGGACCCCTGAAGATCCTACCCCAATTCATTTGAATCATAAAGAGATATGGGAACATAATTATGTACCACATTTCCACAGGCTATGTTATGGAGTTGTACTACCATTGCATCAACTAATGTTTGACAGAATGAGACCTAGGTTCACTAAAGAAGCCATTTCAATCCTTCAAATGATAGGGAGATATTTTATTGAAGAGTCATTTTCATATATCAGAATTTTTAGAAGCTCTGCTCCCCCGCATGTTCTTCCTTTATATGTTTCAGATAAATTTATGGCAAGGGAAGTCACTTACCAAACTGTTGGTAATGGACTCACTAAATCTTTGAAAGACAGTAAGAAGTCTTTATGGCCGAGTTTCCCAATTTCATATGGTACATTTACACTCGGTAATTTCAATCATGCATTGAAAGAATGTTAGAAGATTGAGCTTTTGAAGCTCCCCGTTCTACCCTCCGGGCAGTTCAACCCAGAAAATATTGCTAACAAATTTACTCTGTCAGTCAAACTCAAGCCTATCGTACACATTGATGACAGATTTGAAGATATTTTGCAATCCGTTGGGACTTTTGAATAAGTCCAAAATTTTGTTAATTTGAACTTAAATCTAGAATAATTACAAAGATTCAATGAGTTCAAAGAATAAAGACTTAGATGTATCCCCCAAGATGTCTTGATTACCAGTTATATCACTGAAGCAAGCCAAGAAATCAGAGCAGAACAATCAGATTCACAAAATCAAAGTGAATCAGACAAAATTTGGACCTCATTCAGAAACACATTAAAAAATACTCCAGAGGCATCATCTTCACAGAAAAATACAGAATTTCAAACTCCACAGGGACAAATAGTTTCAACAAAAGAATTCATTGAAACTCCTGAGACAATCTCTCAAGACACAGAAATCATTCCTAAAATTCCTATTGATGATATTTTCCTCAAGGTGACTGATATCCCCCCACTGGATGTGTTCTACAGCCCTCCTCATAAAGTTGTAGTAAGGAAGCAGAGGAAAAGAAGAAGAATTGAAACACCTCCAGGAAATGAAATTATGGAAGTAGTATGGAAAGATACTCCATCAAATCCAATTGAAAATATGACTCGACTATCTCAGTTCGCTAGTGCATACACCACTGTAACAATGGATAAGGTAGTAGAAGTATCTGTTTTGGTTAAGGAAAAGGATGACAAAAACATGAAGCTACAACAGTAGCTAGATGAAGAAAGAAACAGTTTAAATCAGAAATTGGAACAACAACTCCTCAGAGTATAGCAAGAGATGGAAATGCTTAAGATAAGTCATAAAAATGACTTATCTAGAAAAAAATCACTGATTGAACAATTGAGAGAAGATCTTACCAAATATGAAGGAATTCCTACTGCAGAGGAATTCATAAAAGAAGCATTGGCATTAAATGCCTTACTCTCAAAACAACAAAACCTGTTTGTTTTACAAATTTCAGATATAATTCCACACTTGGAAACCATTGAATAGTTGACCAATACAATCATTGATCAATGAATTGAGTTCAATGAACTCAACAGAAAAATCTCTGATTATATTGAATGACAGGATTCAGAAGAAGGAAGAAAATCAGGCCTCCCAAAGATCAAGGAGACTTTCAAAGATATCCTCTTTACTGACTGGGATGCACAAGTGAAACAAGCAGAATTGGCCATAGCTAGAGTAGTAGGTATATCCAAAAATATGGTCAAAATTATTAACCACATATTGCATACTTTTGGGCTGATCAAAGAAGGAAATCACAAATATATTCCTGATCTCAGAGATTTAGAGCAAAGTTGGAAAGACGCAGGACAACTACGAGAAGAAGCACTTACACAGCTGGAAAAGACTGATTGGTAAGCATACTGGTAGCTATTGGTCAAACCTCAAAGTCAGATGATGACACTGAATTGTTCTTTGAATTCCATTAGGAAAATTCAGCCACTTTTACTAGATGCTATATTTGCTGCACAAATGAAGGAACAGTTCGGAAAACCTCCACAAGTCCTGTTGAAAATGGCAACAAGAAACAGTGAAGGAGGCCTCCTGAAACATCTTTCCTGATCCTAGTTGGAAAGTGATCACCTAAACTAGGTGGGGACCACACATGTGATTTTTGTCGAAAAATCTATTTTTAGACATATGGAGCATGGTCCAGGGATTGCAGTATGTTATTCTTGGAGTATTGGTCATGTTGGTAAAAATAGATGGACCTCTATTTTTGTACCTATAGGTCGAAGTCTATTTTTAGACTGCCTATCCTAAAAATAGGGAAGTCAAATATTATTTACCCTTAATAATATTTGGACTCTAAACTTCAGTTTACTCTCTTGGAGCACTTCGGTTTGACCCCCGGAGGTGGGGCATGCAGCTGCCAGAAGGAAATACGCTTTTCCTATGGGTTAGTTGAGCTAATGCATGGTTGAATTCAGTTAGAGCTCAAGTGGTGGAGTTCGGTGGAGTTGATGCGACAGTTAATGGAGGTGGTGTTCTGGTTAACTAGTTGAACTAGTTGTATTTAGTTTAACTGGCTAATACACTAGAGATGAGTTGTGTGAATTAAATATTATTTAATTCACTAATTATTAACTCATTATTCAACTAAAGAACACATCGGTTTAACTCAGAGCATGGACAGTTCAGTGGCGACAAGTGAAAGAGGTAGATGAAAGGGTTTAGTTAGCTATCAGTTGTGCATGAGATTTGCACCACACTTGGAGGTAATTACCAATGAAAATTGCGCAGTTGAAGCCAGGGAGATTCGAACTTGGATCTCTATTTAGACCAGCCTTGACTGCGCAATAGAGGAAGGGAAATTAGTGGGTGTGTTTTGAACCTGTGACTTGTTCAAAACCAAGCTAGTTTTTGTGTAGCTTTGGGAGATAGTACTGAGTACTTGTGAGGAGTATTGTGCTATGTATTGCTGCATGTTCTCTCCATTATAATATACAGAATAGCTAAGGGGTTTTCAGCTATAAGATTTCCCCATACATACTGTGTTAATGTGTGTGATGATTTGATGTGCTATCGCTTCTATTCTTTCCGCATGTGACAATTAATTGTAGAAGAGATTATGTGTTATGCATGCAATTCGAAATTGATGTGTGATCAGGTTAATCTCCATTGAATAAGTGATTTATTCAGCAAATTTCTACAAGTCCAACCAATGTCCGATATTTGTGAGAAAAAATTCAAAGTTGGCAGTAACTTATCATTGGGTATAATTATTAGTTAGTTTGTTTTTATAATTTCAATTTTTAGCAATTAGATATTAGGAATGAGGGAGGTTGTTTGAAACCACCTCATACAATATTTTGTATAATCTATTTTTGTAAGTAATTAGTATAGTATTTAAACCCTTCTCATGCATTTAGAGAAGGGTCCATAATTTTATTGAGAACATTTGAAAAGAATGCTTAACTGTAGTAAGTTTGTGGATGCCTTGATAAAATAATGGAACATGGCCTTTTCCGTTATATATCATTTTGTTGATCACTATTGATACACTTTTGTATTCTTTGAAAGACTTATTGGTATAAGAGTTGAATGTGGCCTATTATCATTGATTAGATGAATAGAGCAGTACACATCTGGTACTATTATCATGTATGCTAATTCTGTTTTTGAATATTGGTGATGAATCCATCTTTCATGAATTATATATGAAATCAATTGTTTTTGTCTGAAATATCAGTTGCACTATTGTACCATATAAAGATAGAAATTGGTTTGTTTTATATATGGTCATCATATATATGCGATATATTTCTCATTTTATTTTGATTAACTATTTTTTCAAGAGAATCATCTTACAAAGTTTTAATTATATTAAATTTTTTATGATCTTAATCATCACAGATTGAATAGATATCATTCTAGATCGCATCAAATTAGAGTAATCCCGAGTTAGATTAGATTAGACTTAATTCAAATTTTTGCATTTTAGAATTAATTTGTTTTAGTTTTTATTAATTCTTCATGCAAATCCTTTGGGAGAAACCCAACAATCAAAACAAAAAACCAACTCTAGGAAACTGGTCCCATTATATCCAGTCGGAGCCACTATCCCAAACAGAAAAGGAATTGTCTTAAGGTCTAGACTGGGTGGTTATCCCCCTTGTTGTTGCCACAGATTTATGAGGCATCAACATTTTTGGTGCTAGAAGGAGGGCCTGACTATGAATGGCATATAAGTCTAAACCTAAAACTAGAAGCCCTCATAAGAGTCAATCTCCCCAAAAGCATTCTACAATTTCCCGATCACATTCTAGATCACCAACTCAGAAATCGGAAATAGTAGAAACATTTCCATCATCTCCTAAAGTATCTTGATAGTCATCTGCTTTAGAATTCACTCCCGAGTCTCCCGAAGTTCAGTCTTTAATTCAGAAATTAGAAGGAATATCTATTTCTGCTGAAAAGCATGTTAACCCAGAAGCTTCTGAAGAAAGTGTTACTTCTCTATTTAGAGAAACTGGTATATTAACTAGATCTAAAAGTGAGAAACTTGGAATTCCGCCTTTTGAATTTCTAATTGAATCATTTCGCAAAAAAGTTTCCATATCCATATCCAAGTTAGATACAAGTGAAGTTACATCAAATTTTCCTTCAGTTACTTCTTCACATCCTCTTACTCAATATGTATCTTCTCAGTCTCCCATTTCCTCTACTCAAACAATCAATGCTATTACAAGTAGTACTGTTCCATTTGTAAGTTCTTCATTCATTCCCCCTACTTCTGTAACTACTTCTATAGCTTCAAAAACATTAAATCCAATTATGTCTAATTGAACTTGGACAAATCTTGGTTCCATATTAATAGAAAATCCAAATCCTCTTCCAGATTATCTAGAAAAATGGTTACCTAAATATAATCCAGATGATGGTCTTCCTGCGGAAGAACATATCAATAATTTTATGTTAGCCATGAATCTAAACGGAGTTGCCCATGAAGATAATGTAGTTAGATTGTCTCCTTATACTTTACAAGGATCTACAGGATCCTGGTACTTTTCACTTCTAGCAGGATCTATTTTTGATTGGGAAACTTTCGAGCAAGTTTTCCTTGCAAAATTTGGAGATGATAGAACTGTTGCATCCCTAATCAATGCTCTTTCCAATATTAAAACAAATTTAGGGGAAAGAATCAAATATTTCAACTCCAGATTTAACAAGTTATTAAAAAAAATTCCAACTGCTTCCAAACCTATTGTTGATGTACAAATAGAGTGGTATATTTCTTCTTTGCCTTCTAATATAGCTATTTTTGTAGATAAACCTAGTAAACCTACCCTTTTAGAGAACATGAAAGAAGCTCTTGTTGTGGAGAAAAGAACCTTAGCATTAGAAAAATGTTTAGAAATAGAAGACAGGAAATCCAAGAAAGTGATATTTACTCAAGATTCAAAAAAGAAGGTCTTGAAAGATCCATTTGGTCTTGAAGGTCTTCAAAAAGTATTAAATACTATGTCAAACAATATGATGGATTTAAAGAAATAGGTTGCTGAAACCTCAACCCCTAAGAAATCATTTCGCCCATTTAAGAAAAACCTTTCTTCAACATCTCAGCCTCCAAATGTGATTTCAAATGCTCAATCTGATCAAGATACTGAAGATCCCTCACCATCAGAAGAAGAACTAGAGTTTGTGGAAGAAGTTGAGCTAAATGGTTTATGGGATTTCATTCTCCCCAAAGATGAAGAAAGTGAAGCTATGCCTGTGTCTACAAGAAGTAAATCTTCTTCTGATTCAACTATATCAAATCAAAAATAGAAATCTCTCCCCACCAAGGAGAAAACAACAGTTAGAAAATCTAAAACTGTTTAGACAGATTCTATTCCACTATATCCTAATACAACTTCTAAAACTTTGATAGTTTTAGATACAGTGGAAAATAATATAGTTGAAGATATGAAAAAGATCAAAGCAAATATTTCATTACACGAAATGACCAAACTCAAACAACAACAGAAAATTTTTCTTAGAGAACTCAAGGCAATCCCTGTAGAGCCTGTACAACCACTAGTTATAGCACAAGCTTCTAAAGATATGGGAAAACCTCCATCATCTTCAAATAAAGTAAATCCCAATGATCTTGTTTTAATTGGTGATAGATCTATTTCTCACACTCCTCCTTTACTTTTGACTTATGATATTTTAAAAACAAATGTTCATAAATTTCTTATTGATTAAGGAGCCTCTTCAAACATTATGCCAACAACAGTGTGTACAAAATTTAATATCACTCCTCAAAAGTATGCTATAAATATAGTTCAATTGGATAGAACAAGAGTTGAAGTTATTGGAGAAATGTTGTCAATATCTATTAGGCTATCATCCAATCCAAAGGTACTACAAGTAATTGATATTTTGGTTGCATACATCACTGAATTTTATTGCCTTATTTTAAGTAGGGATTGGTTTGAAAAGCTACATGGATATTTTGCTACCGATTGGTCACACATGTGCTTACCACACAATGAAAAACCAAATCAAATCAGAATTGAACGTGAAAAATTCATGAAACATACAGTCATTGAACTAGAAGAATCAAATCAACCCGTAGCCTTCACCAATAATATCATAGGAAATTATTCAGCTGAATTGTTTCTTGGATCATTCAATGCCCAGATTTCACCTTTTTTAATAAACAGTGCTATTTCTCAAATTTAAAAATTTTCTCAAACAAACACTTCTATATGTGTTAATCTTAGCAATCAAATTCCAAAACACTCTTTATTTTGGACTCTATACTTTGATGGTTCAAAATCAGAAGATGGTGCAGGAGCAGGCTGCGTTTTAATCGATCGACAAGGAGAGAAAACAATTCTATCTTGCAGAATTGAGCTCCAACGCCCAAATAATACTGCTGAATATGAAGCATTGATACAAGGTCTGTATAAAGCTATAGGATTCAATGTTAAATATTTGCAAGTATATGGAGATTCTAAAATAATTGTTAGACAAGTCAGAAATATAATTCATTGTATTTCTGGATGTTTGAAACATTATCAAAATTTAGCTCAGAATATTACTTCCCATTTTACTGCATTCAATATCTCCACAGCTCGTAGATTACAAAATGCAAGTGCTGATTTACTTCCTAATGTAGCATCTAGACTTACGCCATCCGAAGAATTTAGCCCAGATATATTTTCAATTGAGTTAATTTTTACATCTTCCATTCACGAAAATGTAACAAATTGCAGAGTATTTAATAATGATGCAGATATAGTATACTTTCTTACATCAGATAGAGCTTATTAAGGTCAAATCATAGATGAACATGAACATGATTTACAGATTGAAGATAAACCAAATACTAATTCAATTCCCAAATCTGTAGTCAAAATGGAATATCTCTATGATTTAGTTGATAGGTTTAAGAAGATGACCAATTCAAAAACTCAAAGTTATACTTTAAAATTTGAATTGATTGATCTTGGTACACTAGAAAAACCTCAAAACATCAACTTAGGCCTTGGTTTAAAACCTGAAGAAAAGATGTCATTCATTAAGTTTCTGAAAACATATAAAGATATATTTGCATGGGATTATTCAGATATTAAAACATATGATACTTCCATAATTCAGCATACCTTACCTATGATCTAAGATGATAACCCTATTCAACAAAAACTTAAAAATTTCATCCAAATTTAGAAAGTCAAATTAAATCTGAATTAAATAAAATGCTCAAAGCCAAAGTCATTTTTCTTGTTAAACATTAGAAATGGGTGTCAAACATGGTCCCAGTTAGAAAGAAGAATTAAGATATTAGGATTTTTATAGACTTTAGAAATTGGAATAGAGCTTGTCAAAAAGATAATTTTCCCTTGCTTACCATGGAACAGATATTACAATCAGTTGCAGGATCTGAATTGATGTCTTTTCTCGACAGATTTTCAGGATAAAATGAGATCATGATACATCCTAATGATAGATTAAAGACAATATTTAGAACAAAGTGGGGAACATACGCATATCAAAAAATGCCTTTTGGTCTTATTAATGCTGGTGCTACATTTCAACGTACTATGGATATAGCTTTCAGAGGACTAATCAATAGCTTATTTGTTATTTACTTAGATGAAATTACTGTTTACTCTAAGCATATAAATAATCACATTAATCACCTAAAAAATATTTTTGGAAGATGTAGAAAATACGACATTTCCTTGAATCCTAAAAAATGTTATTTCGCCTTATCAGAAGTTAAATTATTGGGGTTTATTTTCTCTAAACAAGGAATCCATATTGACCCTGATAAGATTCGAGAAATTGAAATTATTCCTCTACCGCACAATAAAAAAATGATGCAATCATTTTTAGAACAAATTAATTTTGTAAAAAGGTTTTTTCCCGATTTTTCCCAAATCATCTTACACCTACAATCAATGATCAAGAAAAATTCATTTCTTAAATGGGGAAAAGAAGAGAGAAATTCTTTTGAGTTGATTAAGAAAGCCATCATTGAAGCTCCTTCTTTAATACCTCCTGATTTACTTAAATCATTTGTATTATATAAATTTTCTTCTGATACATCATACGCATCAATTTTGACACAGTTAAATGATCAAAACATTGAAGCATCGATTGGTTTTTTTAGTTCTAACCTTCAAGGTGCTGAATTAAATTATTTAGCCGTGGAAAAACAAGCTTATGCTATATTTAAAGCTTTGAAACATTCCAGACCTTTTCTCCTAAAAACACATACTAAAATAATAGTACCTTACTCAGCAATAAGGCAATTATTAATCCAATGAGAAGTACGAGAGAAGAGAGAAAATTGGGTCACCACACTTCAAGAATATGATGTAGAAATACATCCTGCTAAAATTGTTAAAGGACAAGGTAGTTGAAGGATGTTGACTGGAGCCCCTCATTTACTAGCAGAAGAAGATCAATCAAATGAAATACAATTGTCCGAGGTAAGCCTAAACGATTCTCAATCACAATATGCTGATCGGAATTTTTTCTTGAAAAATGGATATGCTCCATTATATATCAATTGTACACCAAAGCATGCTCTGAGACTTAAATAAAATCAATATCAACTCATAGACAATGTTTTATTTAGGAGGAATTATGGTTCTATATTATTGATATGTTTAGAAAAAAAAGAAGCTAAAAAAGTAATGCAAGAATTACATGATGGACCAGTTGGAGGTCATTTCGGAGGAAACACCACAGCTCATAAAATACCACTACATGCTAGATATTATTGGCCAAACCTATTTAAATATGCACATGAATATGCGAGACAATTTAAAGTACATCAAAATACAGTGGGAAGAGAAAGGAAAGTAGCATTTCCACTTCAGCCAGTAAATATCCAACAACCATTTGAACAATCGGGATTAGATATCATAGGTAAAATAAATCCTAACTCTTCAAAACAACACAACTATACTCTAACTGCAACTGATTACTTCACAAAATGGGTAGAAGCTATCCCATTAAAGGTGGTTAATACACAAAGTATTACATATTTTATTGATCAGTTCATAATCACTAGGTTTGGTCTCCCATCATCTTTGATGTTTGATAATGCATATTAATTTTCCAGAAATGCCATGATAGAATTTTCTTTGAAAATAGGTTTTAAATTAAAATACTCAGTTAACTATTATCCACAAGGTAATTGAGTAGCTTAATCTACAAATAAAATGCTTATCAGAATAATCAAACGAACTATAGAACAAAATCATAAAATTTGGCACAAAGAACTATTATTTTCTCTTTGGGCAGATAAAATCACCCATAAAGTCTCAATAGGTACTTCTCCATTTGTGTTAGTTTATGGGAAAGAAGCAGTTCTACCCACAAACATAACAATACCTTCATTTTCTTTAGTGCAGTTTATTGATGAAAATAATTCATCTTCCCTTCAGCTTAGACAAGATCAAATTTTTAAAATGGAAGAACAGAGAGAAAAAGCCAAAGCTATACATGCTCATCATCAACAAATAGTGAAAGCCTCATTTGACACAATATCCACCAGCTCAAAATCTTTTGAGATTGGATACCTTGTTTTGAAATGGGATAAGGCACACGAGGAAAAAGGTAAGCATACCAAATTCCAAAGATTATGGCTTGGTCCATTTCTAATCATTGAGAAAATAGGCCTATTCACCTTTTTATTGCAAGACTTATTAGGAAAGAAAGGTTCCTTTCCCGTGAATGGTGAAATTATCAAAAAATATTTCTCTTAGGAAATGAAGCTTTTAAATTTTATTTTTCTTTAGGAAAATAAGAGTTGAAAATAGCATCATTTTTGGTTGATTCAAATTTTCAAAATTTCTGATAAATTATTTTGATTTTTCGCTTCTATAAATAAGTAAAGTTAAAAGATGATTATAACTATGAGAATTGAATAAACTTTATTTTTTTGAAATAATTTGAAATTTACTAAAGGGATTTTCTTTCTGAAAAAGACTCTAAATATCATAAAATATAGTTATTATGTATCAGTCAAAAAAGGAAATTTTTAACTTAGCAAGGATTCTCTATAAAAAGGTATCTACCAACTCTATAATTATCATCCATAACTCTTAAATGAGCTAATGGTTCATCCCATCTGATAAAATCTCTTTTTCAAAGTATAATTCAAAAGGATAAAAGAAAAATATACAATGAACAAATTCAAAAGAAAAATAAGTCTCATCACGAGCTTGTTTATCATGATCATAGAGAAATAATCTAGACTGATATTACCAATATTGCATACTATAACAGAGTAATAGCTAAATGATTATAAAAAATCAATAGAAAAGGGGTCTCATCATGAGCTAGCTTGTTCAATCTAAATTGCTATTAGTGAATGACATTGCCACTATCAAGCCACCAAACCTGGACAATGATTTTGAAAATATGTCAAGAAAAAAAAAGTCAATGATATGTTGTAAATATATTTTTTAAATAAGAAATAAAATTCAGATGGGACCATGAATCATTATTGGTTAAAAGATAACCCTGTTGAGGCTATAGACGCCTGCTGGAAACAGTGGCTCTATCCGTGATAAATGAGTAAAAATCTATGAAACCAATTTTAGAGAATACCTACATTATATTTTTAAATCTAAGTACCGACTGATACAAATACATATGTATTATCACTGAAGGGGTTAATTAAGAAGAAATGAGATAGGTAAATAGATTATATTCTGAAAAAATATTGTTTAATTCATGAATCATATTATTTTTATTCTTATTTCTTTTTCTTGCTTTGAAAGTTTAGGAATGTCAAAATAAACTAATCAAAGATATCTGGTTCTCCCAAGTGAATCGCCAATTTTTGTGCTATGCAACAACACCCCCCATTTTTATTTTCAAAATAATCTATACCTTTGATAAATAGAAATAGGGACCCTTTTTATAAATGTATTTTTGCCTTTTGATAAAAATCAAACTCCAAAAACCATCAACGCTTTTTAGTTAATAAAAACATAAAAAAAAAAAACAAAAAAAGCAATTAATAAAACATCCTTATCGAAAATCACATTTTCGCACAAATCTTTTCTTATTAGAAGTTAAAACAATAAACAAGCAAAATCCCGATTTTGTGATCGTCGATTTGAAGTTTCACAAGAAAAATTATAAATCACATATCATAGATTTACGTTGTAAAACTTTAAGCAATTCTTACCAAAACTCCGATATTGCGACATTGCGATATTGCGATACTGCGATTTTGTGATTTCGCGATATTGCGAAATCGCATATCGCATAAACAAAAGGTAATACGCTTCATTAAGACAGGTTCAAAGGGTGTGATGTGATTTATTTGATAGGTTTGAATAAATATTTTATGCGAAAATAAATCATGTCAGAAAGTATCAATTGTATTTTATCATCCTAATGTAAACAGTTATGGATTCCCATGATTAATTAATGATATAGTTGTTTCCCGGATTTTTTCTTTCAAAAGAGATCATTTCAATAGATCTTCAATCATTTTAATCATTTAATCTATCTTTAATAGGGATTATCCTTCAAAATATGTCCATCCACAAAGTGATTCAGAAACACGACAAACAGATTGTTGCAAAACTGGAACAAATAGAAATGTCACCTATAGTCTCTGATACTCTCTGCACTGCCGATGGAGGAGCTACTAAGTGGCAAGCTATTTACACTATACTCGAAGATGAAGAGCCAGAAGTAGTGGAAGTCTCGGTGACTTCCGATGTTGCAACACCCTCGAATTTACAGTTCAAAGATATTGCATGCTCTTTCCTCCATAGGAAAGCAGAAAAAGCTACTCTTCTACCATATACCGACATGTTAGATGGGTTCTCGACAATTCAACAGTCAAAGACAGACAATTAAGAACCTTCAAGAATGAGATTCTAGGTTCTTTCAGAGCTGAAAATATGAAGATCATGTATAAGTTGCCCGACCCGCAAGACATCTACAATAGTCACTTTATTGCAAAGTTTGCTAAGAATAATGAAGACCTGTTCAAAGCAATTCAAGGTTGGAAGAAACTAGATAACAAGTTCAAATATGAGAAAACAGGTATGTATCCTATCGTGTCACTTGCGAATCCTTATAATTTTGCAGCAGCAATGCTATGCAGATTATATGGTCTACCTGGTAATACTAAGTTCTCCATAAATTGGTTTCCCCTAATTAATTCCTGTGTTAATTCCCATATAATGAATTCGGTGACTATCCTTTCTGACAATCTAGTTAAGGCAATTAATGAATATCGCCAAACAAGAACTTCCTCCTCCAAATATATTCCCTAATTTTTCATGAGCACGTATATTTTTGACGCCATCTATTTTTCTACCAAATTTCCAGTTATGGGATGGAAATGGACCCCTGAAGATCCTACCCCGATTCATTTGAATCATAAAGAGATATGGGAACATAATTATGTACCACATTTCCACAGGCTATGTTATGGAGTTTTCTACCATTGCATCAACTAATGTTTGACAGAATGAGCCCTAGGTTCACTAAAGAATTCGTTTCAGACCTTCAAATGATAGGGAGATATTTTATTGAAGAGTCATTTTCATATATCAGAATTTTTGGAAGCTCCGCTCCCCCACATGTTATTCCTTTATATGTTTCAGAGAAATTGATGGCAAGGGAAGTTGCTTACCAAACTGTTGGTAGTGAACTCACTAAATCTTTGAAAGACAGTAAAAAGTATTTGTGGTTGAGTTTCCCTATTTCATGTGGCACAATTACACTCAATAATTTCAATCATGTATTTAAAGAATGTCAGAAGATTAATCTTTTGAATCTCCCCGTTCTACCCTCCAGGAAGTTCGACCCAGAAAATATTGCTAACAAATTTACTCTCTCATTCAAACTCAAGCCTATCATACACACTGATGACAGATTTGAAAATATTTTGAAATCCACTAGGACTTTTGAAGAAGTCAAATTTTTTGTTAATTTGAACTTAAATCCAGAAGAATTACAGAGATTCAATTAGTTCAGAGAATAAATACTCATACGTATCCCCCAAGATGTCTTGATTACCAGTTATATCACTGAAGAAAGCTAAGAAATCAGAGTAGAACAATCAGATTCAAAAAAACAAAGTGAATTAGACAAAATTTTGACTTCATTCAGCAACACATTAACAAATACTCCAGAGGCATCATATTCATAGAAAAATACAGAATTTCAGACTCCACAGGGACAAATAGTTTCAACAAAAGAAGTCATTGAAACTTCTGAGACAATCTCTCAAGACACAGAAATCATTCCTGCAAATCCTACTGATGATATTGTCCTTAAGGTGACTGATATTCCCCCACTATATGTGTTCTACAACCCTCTTCATAAATCTGTATTAAGGAAGAAAAGGAAAAGAAGAAGAATTGAAACACCTCTAGGAAATGAAATTATGGAAGTAGTATGGAAAGATACTCCATCAAATCCAATTGAAAATCCGACTTGGCTATCTTAGTTCGTTGGTGCATACACAACTGCAACAATGGATAAGGTAGCAGAAGTATCTGTTTTGGTTCAGGAAAAGGATGACAAAATCATGTAGCTACAGCAACAACTAGATGAAGAAAGAAACAATTTAAATCAGAAATTGGAACAGAAACTCCTTAGAGTAAAGCAAGAGATGGAAATGCTTAAGATAAGTCATGAAAATGACTTATCTAGCAAAAATTCACTGGTTGAACAGTTGAGAGAAGATCTTACCAAATATGAAGGAATTCCTACTACAGAGTAATTCATAAAAGAAGCATTGGCATTAAATGCCTTACTCTCAAAACAA
Source organism: Pinus albicaulis (assembly GCA_034641835.2). Lineage (NCBI taxonomy): Eukaryota > Viridiplantae > Streptophyta > Pinopsida > Pinales > Pinaceae > Pinus > Pinus albicaulis. The sequence goes on from CM076580.1 coordinate 372,289,604, forward strand.
CAAAATGTGTTTTTTGTACAAATGTCAGATATATTTCCACACCTAGAAACCAGTGAACAGTTGACCAATACAATCATTGATCAAAGAATTGAGTTCAATGAACTCAATAGAAAAATATCTGATTATATTGAATGACAAGATTTAGAAGAAGGAAGAAATTCAAGCCTCCCAAAGATCAAGGGGACTTTCAAAGATATCCTCTTTACTGACTAGGATGCACAAGTGAAACAAGCAGAACTGGCCATAGCCAGAGCAGCAGGTATATCAAAAAATATGGTCAAAATGATTAACCACATATTGCATACTTATGGGCTGATCAAAGAAGGAAATCACAAATCTATTCCTGATCTCAGAGATTTAGAGCAAAGTTGGAAAGACACAGGACAACTCCGAGAAGAATCACTTGCACAACTGAAAAATACTGATTGGTAAGCATACTGGTAGCTACTAGTCAAACCTCACAGTTAGATCATGACATTGAATTGTTCTTTGAATTCCATTTGGAAAATTCAGCCACTTTTACTGGATGCTATATTTGCTGCACAAATGAAGGCACGGTTCAGAAAACCTCCACAATTCTAACCGATGTCTGATATTTGTGAGCTAAAAATCAAAGCTGGCAGTAACTTATCATCGAGCATGATTATTAGTTAGTTTTTTTTATAATTGCAATTTTTAGCAATTAGATACTAGGAACGAGGGAGGCTGTAGTTTGAAACCACCTTATACGATATTTTTTATAATCTATTTTTGTAAGTAAATAGTATAGTATTTAAACCCTTCTCATGCATTTAGAGAAGGGTCTAGAATTTTATTGAGAACATTTGCAAAGAATGCTTAACTGTAAGTAAGTTTGTGGATGCCTTAATAAAATAATGGAACACGACCTTTTCAATTATATATCATTTTGTTGATTATTGTTGATGCTCTTTTGTATTATTTGAAAGACTTATTGGTAGAAGAGTTGAACGTGGCCTATTATCACTAATCAGATGAACATAGCAGTACACATCTAGTACTATTATCATGTATGCTAATTCTATTTTTTAATATTAGTGATGAATCCAACTTTCATGAACTATATATGAAATCAATTGTTTTTGTTGAAATATCAGTTGCACTATTGTACGATATAAAGATAGAAATTGGTTTGTTTTATATATGGTCATCACATATATGCGATATATTTCTCATTTTCTTTTGATTAACTACTTTTTCAAGAGAATCATCTTACAAAGTATTAATTCTATTAAATATGTGATGATATTAATCATCACAGATTGAGTAAATATCATTCTAGATCGCATCAAATTAGAGTTATCCCGGGTTAGATTATATTAGAATTAATTCAAAGTTTTTTATTTTAGAGTAAATTTGTTTCAGTTTTTAGTAATTCTTCATGCAAATCCTTTGAGAGAATCCCAACAATCAAAACCAAAAACCAACTCTGGGAAATTGGTCCCATTATATCCAGTCGGATCCACTATCCCAAACGGAAAAGGAACTGTCTTAAGGTCCAGACCAGGTGATTATCCCCCTTGTTGCCACATATTTCTGAGGCCTCAACACTTCCTCACAAGAAATTTATAGAAATTTGAAGCGGTTTCGGGGATTTTGTGGGTTCCTTCAAACAATAATTTTCTTAAAAAAATGCAAATTAGGGTTGACTCAGTTCTGCTGGAATTCGATTTGTCTAATCACAATTTTTGTCTTAGAAGAAGACTTGAATGATGAAAATTATTGTTTTTATTAGCTATTTGATGTAGTCAATTATACTGTGTTTGAAGACTTTGGCAATATGGAAGGAATTTTATAGCTACAAAAGTAGCAACTCCTGTGACATTTCCGGGCATATTTCTATAGAAAAACATAAAATCATGCATCAATCACATCCAAATGAGTAGTGTCAACTTCATACTATTCTCAACCAAATACAATTGAGTATGAAATGAATGGAATGGTGGCTTTTACAAGAAAAATTAGAATGTTGGTGGAAGGAATTATACAAGCAAGAAGATTTGGAGCTTGACAAAGTGAATCACAACCATCTTATTTTCTTATTTTAACTGTAAATAAGAAACTGGATAAATAGAGAATTATGTTGATTGATAATGAAGCTTCACAGATGAAGTTGGAGAAAGTGACTCAATGATCCCAACAAAAATTTCAGCTTGTATTAGAAGAACAAATCAAGTTTACTCTTGACATTGTTTCAGATGCTCTAAAATTGAGAGTACTGTTTCAGAGGTCACAATGCTTCGAGTATGAGGAAGAAGAGATCAATGGATCAAATATCTTCAGCCCAGATCCAACGATAACCCGGAAGCACAAATTGCATGGAATGTATGAGAGAGAGTTCCCTCGTAGAGTGGTTTGATCTAAACCACTATTCGCAGATCGATGGTTATATTTCAATGCGGCATCACTGATCCTCATTTCTAGAGACCATCGAAGGTGCTTCCGTAAGCAATTTATGGTTTTGATAGATGACATATGCATAAACAACCACAAGGACCCACATGAGTGTGTATATCCCTTGAAACATTCAACACAGATCCTTGCCTACGCATTTATTATTACTTTAATTTTAAATCCCGACATCCATATATTTAGATTGTGAAATTTGTAAAAGGGGCTCTTATTTGGGTTTTTATAAATACAATTATTTGTAATTTTCAAAATAACGATTTGTAAATTAGATATTTCAGAAATATTAAAGAGATTTAACAGTTTATAACTATTAAAAGAATTAGTTTTGCAAGTAATATTGGGACAGTTATGTTAGGAGGAAAATAAAAGTGAGAAAGGAAGACATTGGATTGGTTTGGAGTTTTGGACCTCTCGAAGACAATATTTTTGTACTTATTTATTTGAAGAGTTAATAAAAGAAGTCTCAAGTTTCCTGCAATTGTTCATGGTGGTTTGTCTTTCCTCTATCATCTTGTGTTATTTATTCTAATGGATGAAGTGAAGTAATGAAGTTGCAGGTCTTTGAATTACATTTGTAAGTAAGAGTTAAATATCCTTAAATGCACTCCTTCACTCCAACTCCTCTCTATTCATAAATTATTTTTGAAACTTAAGTTAATAGATCCTATGTTTACAACATATTATCTAAAGCTTCCTTACAGTTCTTCTTATTCAGTCACATTTCAAAAGTTAAAGGCATTGTGTAATCTTTTATTACTCCAGAGCATTAAGGGTTTTTAAAAACAAATTTCCAAAGAAATAGAACAAATAAAAAATGATAAATATTGTTTTCGTAAAACATTATTAAAATGTCTTAAGCACTGATTCATTTTCACAACCAAGGGATTGTCTCTTAAGAACCAACATTTTTTGGCGCAGTTGCCAGCGACGAAGGCACGAGGTTATTTTTCCCTGGGTATTGAGATCTATTTCTTGATGGTGAACAAGATTTAGATATAAAATTTGGTTGTTTATTATTCACCTGGCGACTCCACTGATGAAGATTTCATTAGATGAGGAATTTTGTCGACAAGAAAATGAGAAAGCATTGTGGAAAAACGAGTATCAGAGTTTAATTTTTTAAAAGGAAGTTCTATTTTTTACTATAATTTTAGTGCTCCACTTTCCCTCGCATATCAAAAATATTGTTTCCTACTTTATTTTCTCAGAATATTTTAAAGCCCAAAGAGTACATTCTTTATTGGAAAAAGAATATTTTTCTTCTTGTTGTATTATTGATCTCGATACAAATTTATCTCCTAAATATGAGAGGAGATATGATTTTTTCATTACAATCCCTGAAGATAATCAGTTACAGTCTCGACATGAAGATGATGATTCATCAACTTTGACAACCACCATTTTTCCTCACAAGCAATCGACTGCTTTTCCGCTCAAAAAATAAAAAATATATTTAAACCCCTGAAGCTGCCCACAATTCTTCATCAATATCCTTCAAAAGGATTCAAATTTATGCCAAGTTTCTCTAGAGAGGAGGAGGATATTTCAGCTGAACAACATATCTTGGAATTTGAGTACTTTCTAGACAAATTTCAAATTATTTATGAAGATGTGGCTTTAAGGATTTTTTGTCATCCATTAAAGCAAGGTGCTCAACAATGGTTCCAGTGTTTGGAAGAAATTTCAATTAGTTCATGGCAAGGCTTTCAAGATATCTTTCTTATATATTGGGGCAAGCACAAGTCATATTAAAAAACACCTTTTGGAATTATATTCTATCTAGAGGTAGAGCAAGGAATCAATCATTGAGTTTAACAGGAAGTGTAAAAAAATGTATTTCAGCATACCAGAATAAATTCGACCTCCTGAAGCTATAGCTATGGTTTAATATTTGAGGGATATTTCTATTGACTTGGATTTTTATCTCAAGGAGAGGAAGCTTTGCACTCTAGAGCTCATGTTTCTTTATGCACAGGAAATTGAAGATAATCTATGGGCTTGTAGGAAAATTATTTATCATAGAAAATCTATTGTTGAATACAAAAATGACTGTCAAGAAAATAAAGGAAATAGTTTACAAGAGAATGAATGGTTAGAGGTAAGGAGGGATTTTCAAAATCTGTTATAGGATTCACATGTTGGTGACACACAAGAATATAAGCATTCTGAGGATTTTGATCAAAAACTCGTTGCAAAAACTGAACTACACATTGAAAATATGGAAGATTATTATAATTTTCATATTTTTAGTGGTTTTGTGAACAAAGGAGAAACTAATGGAGTTCCTCAAGTGTTGTTGAAGGAGGACAAATATTTTTTTCAAGAAGTGGCATTGTATGAAAAGCACTGGCATTATGGGGAACAAACCTAAAATTTCTCTTTTCAGCCTAAATGATTATCTACATAAAATGGAAATCAAGTTCCTCACACATAATTCCAAATTGAGGAGTCAAATAGTGAAATAGTTTTCCCTATTCTATAATATCCCAAAATCGGGACAACTAGCAAGATTGCACTAAAAAATGCATTTCTAGCAATATGTGCTATAAAATAATTAAACTAACTCTTGGATCCTATAGATCAGCCAATATAAAACCTAAATTCAAGAATAGAGATGAAACAAATTAAACTAGGTGGGTTAAACAGATCTCCCACACCTAGGATTGCCAAAAGGAGCTAAAACCCCAAACACTGCAACACAAGAAATAATGCATAAGAGTGACTGCGCAGTCTAAAAGAGGGTTTATACATATAAATTATAGAGACAAATAGATATGGAATTATATTAATCAATATGCTCGGAATAATGAGATCTAGTCTCCCATATACAAAATACAAGATAACCCGGCAAGGGTTTCTTGTCAAACACTCTGAATACAAATGGTGATTTTCAAAAAATTACTAAATAATCATTGCAACTAAAGCACATGAGTGTACAAGGCTATAATAATGAAGATATAATTCATATCTTAACAAGGTTCCTCCCCCATGGAAGAATCCATCCTCCAATCACAGGAAAACTCCCCGAAAGAGCCACAAAAGTCACTGCTAAAACTGCCTTGCAGAAATAATGCAATTCCTCAGTGGAATACTACTGGAAGTGATGGTAATGTGTTGGCCTACTACCAAAGGTCTGATATCAGCCCAGTAATGCTCCAAAATGATCCTCTAATGGAAGGAAACCTCCCTCCTATGCAAAACCACTCCAGAAAATGGGTTTCTCAACCCTCCCCAGGAACACCCTGCAACTCAGCTCAACCTCCTGCAGAAAATGCATTGACCCTGTAGACTGAAGCTTGGCACCAATGCCGTATGTGAGGAATTATGGATCAGATCTCTCCCAAGAGTTACCCAAAGGGAAGAGAAGGAATTCCTGAACAAGAATCCCTTAGTGCTAAGCAGCACTGGCAATCTCAGCTAAACAGCTAAGAGAGAAAAATTCTAAGCAGACATGAAAATGTAATACATAAGCTACCCTCCAAATTTATACCATCATATTCCTTATAAACTAAGTTGTACTTCTCACCTTGGGTCCCAATCAATAGGGTTTCCACCTTCACTCAAATAATCTCCCTCCAAAATTGCGTTGTGCCTTTATTAGAGTCACTCCTCTAATCTGGATTGTTTGATTTGGTCAAAGTTGACCTCTTCAACTTGCTTCAGCCATTTTCACAGCTAAGGATCTTCAATCTAGCTCACATATAGCTATCTAGGCTGAGCCTCATTCACATTGAGCTCTTTTATTTACTGATCCACTCCTCCTACATTTATGTTGTTGACTTGGTCAAACTTGGCCTTGTCCACATGCAAAATATCCATGTTCACACATGAAAGTGTAAAATCCAGCTGGTATTATAATCCCCTTACATAACATGAGGGATTTTATCCTTATTTATGTAATGCATGGGTCTCCTCACCCTTTTATTCATCTCCTGAGTGACAATGGAAAAATTCAATATTCCAAATTATTGCATGCAAATTTTGGAATATTACAGTCCTCCCCTCCCAAATGTTGCTTGTCCTCAAGAAATTGCAAGGATAGGACTAAAGAGCATCCTCTTCTCCCCTGTAGAAACCTCATAAGATAAAATCCTCCAAGGATCAAGGTGTTGCATCATAAATCTATCTCCAAGTTTCCCCTCCCAAGTAAACAAGTTAGCTTTTGGTGTACAACCCAAATAGCTATCATTATGTGACAGTAAGATATCAATGGAGGCAACAATGGGTGGTCTAAAGCCCTTCTTGAGGCATGTGTTCTAATATGTATCAGGATCTATCATCCCAATGTGAATCCCCCATCCCCAAGCTATCATCCATACAAAATGAGTTGCCTCCCAATATGGCAACTCCTGGAAATCCTCCTCCACCTTGAGCTCCTACAAAGTAGGTGGGATGCAATTTCGAACATGGTAGACAGAGTGGCCTACCTCACGCTATATTTCCCTCCACTTAAGATAAGTGCAGATAATTTTCTGACTTTTGGCTGCAATAATGTTTCTCTCAAATGGCAAGAAGGAAACTAGATCTCCAAAGATCCCTTTCCCAGCGCTATGACTCCAGCTGGCCCAAATCATCACATACATGATGGACAAGAAATCACCACCATATGGCATCCCATCCATCTCACGGCCCTCCTCAAAAAAAAAAAAAAAAAATTTTGTAGTGGCCATGTCTCTTCCCATGGTCCCCTCAGAGCATGTAAGGCAAAAAGTGGGCAAAAAGTGTGGGGATGCTCCTCCCCCAAGAACACATCTACCCAATGTGTTTCTCCTCCAATCATGCTCCCCATAAAGGGAAGAACAACATCAGAAAATGGGCTCATGATCAGCATCAAAATGAAAGAAATATTGAAGATTTCATGTGGTGCTGGAAAGTACCAACAGTCTCCCAAGTGGCCCCAACGCAGTCTTCCCCACTGCAGCTTCAGAAGATAGCCTGGCAAGTTGTTTTTTGATAAATGGCTCGTTGTGTAAGTCATCACACCCACTAGTAAATAGTATATGGCTGAATATATCAACTGAGCATACAAGGAGTAACCAAACACTTGCCCCATATCACATAGTAGATGGTTGTCTCCAACATAATATCTGGCCAAAAATGGTCCATGGAGCCTAAAGAAAAACTTGCCCCTTTGTAGAGCAATGCACTGCAAAGAAATGGTGAGAGCATGAAAATATTGTGTTGAACAATCAATAAATGCAAAAATAGAATTCTTACCATGCAATCAAAGTAAGATGGTTACAGGATCCATAAATGAGCCCTCCATAGTGATATGACATACTCCTATGAAGAGGAATAAACCATATGTTGCCTAAAGATCCCCCTCCCCATGCTTGGAAGTCCAAGTCAAGAAGAGCATACTATAGTAACAAATGAATTCATCCACTACTCTATCAATCTCGTCTCCTCCATGTCCACCCAGTGCATCAAATGTGAAGTGGTTCTGGGAGCACTCCATCAACAAGTCCCTACTCCAAAGTGAAAGTGATGTTGGCCTATGCAAATAGGCTCCTGCCAACTCATAAATCCATTCTTTGACATGCCCCATGTCAAAGAATCCTCCCATAATGATGTTGCATATAAGAATTTGCTTCCAAGGTGGAAGTACTTCCAGATCATCTAAAGCTAAGGGTAGCCTCCTTGCACTATGATAGTGCCATCCCCTACTCCTGCAACATCATGCCAAGTGTGAGAGAAAACCTGCCCTTGCTTTATCCCAATCCTCCAAAGCAACAAAAGTCTTTGTTGCATACAACCCATGTGGTGAAAACATAATGATCAAATCATCATAATCCATCCACAATCCTTGCTGCCTCATGATGCAAGTATCCTTCCAAGTGCTCTCCTCCCACATACCCTTAGAAAAAGGATATGTCTCATGATGGCCAAATTCTCTCAAGAGTAGTCAACGCAGTTTTGCGTCTTTCTGCCCAGTATCATAGATTTGCAAGTATCTCTCCAGCTTCTTGCTCTCTATCCACATCCACTCATCCACTGATGGATGCCTTCTACCATTCTCCATCTTGGCACTCCTCCAAAGAAGATTACCATCCTTCCATATCATATTTTTCTTCTTGCATTCCATGGGATGCTGAAATGAAACTCCTTGGATATCTCCCAGAAAAGATCTCACACCAATTATCATCTTGAACCCATAAGGATCCAAATGGGCTGAAGGAAAAGCCTTTTCACTACTACCTCTTGACAGCGCTGTAACCCTCCTCCAGGGTTTTTTGGCTATCTCATGTCTCAACTCCCAGATGAACATTTGATTATGCATGAATTTTTTTGGAGCAAATTTCACTCCATCCTCCAAGAATTCACACCCCAACCTCACATGTGGTGTGCATCCCATCAGTGGCCCATTAGGATGATGTTTCATCCCTTCCTTGATCAAGTCAATGTGGCATAGCACAATGCTATTATGTGGTTCCAAATGAGCAGCATGCAATGATATACAATCCTCCATATGGGTTGCTGAAACAATAGGAGATGAAAAACTTGGCATACCTTGATGAAATTTGGGGGTACCTTGTATGGCTGTAAGGGCTCCTCCCTCCCATAGGTTAGCTCCTCCAACTGAAGATGTTGAGGACTGCTCTCCCATAGTTGTGACAGCGCTGGTACAAGCCTCCTCCACCTGTGATGAGGGCTTCTTCTCCTCTAATTTTCCTTCACCAAATTTTCCCATCACCCCTTGAGTAAATTCAGAAAAATGGATCACCCCTTCATGACCCAAGTGGTTGAACCACCAAATCTTTGCTTCACCCTCTAGGTGCAGCGCTGCAATCTCTGCAGCCTCCCTTTCTACCACCGGATGTAGTAGGAAGAATGCATCAAGTCTCCTTGCCCAAACCCTTGCTACATATGACCCATCATAGGTAGACAATAGAAACCTATTTCCCTTGATCCTTCCTTGGCCACAAGGTCTTCTCTTTTCCTCCAAATGAATTAACTGAGGAAAATATAGAGTCTCCTTGAAGGCTCTAGGTTGGGATTTGTACCCAACAAGGTATTCACTTAGAACCATGTGCTCCAAGTGTCCTCCATCCTCCGAAAATTTGTCCTTCCTCTCAAAATTAAAGGATATGTCACATTTTCCTGGAGCTCTCTGCAACATTGGTCTTTCCTCCTGATCATAGGAAGTGCATGGCTCTTCCTGCTCTTGAAACTCTCGAGGAGTTCCACTGCTCCTTTTCTCTTCTTCTTATTCAACCTCCTCGGAGAGATTCTTGCTGGATCTGAAAAGTGAGGAGATTAAGCTCATCCTCTCCATCATTCTTGACTTTATATTTTATTTATAGCACTTGGCTTGAAGCCCACAGGCTGAGCCAAATATCTTGCTCTGATACCACTGTAATATCCCAAAATCGGGATAGCTAGCAAGCCTGCACTAAAAAATGCATTTCTAGCAATATGTGCTATAAAATAATGAAACTAACTCTTGGATCCTATATATTAGCCAATATAAAACCTAAATACAATAATAGAGATGAAACAAATCAAACTAGGTGGGTTAAACATATCTCCCACACCTAGGATTGCCAAAAGGACCTAAAACCCCAAACACTGCAACACAAGAAATACTGCATAAGAGCGACTGCATAGTCTAAGAGAGGGTTTATACATATAAATGATAGATAAAAATATATTTGGAATTATATTATTCAATATGCTCGGAAGAATGAGATCTAGTCTCCTATATACAAAATACATGATAACTGGGAAAGTGTTTCTTGTCAAACACTCTGAATACAAATGGTGATTTTCAGAAAATTACTGAAGAATCACTGAAAATGAAGCACGCAAGTATACAAGGCTATAAGAATGAATATATAATTCATGTCTTAACAAGGTTCCTCCCCCATGGAAGAATTCATCCTCCAATCACAGGAAAACTCCCCGAAAGAGCCACAAAAGTCACTGCTAAAACTGCCTTACAGAAATAACGCAATTCCTAAGTGGAATAACACTGGAAGTGATGGTAATGTGTTGGAATGTTGCCAAAGATCTGATATCAGCCCAATAATGCTCCAAAATAATCCTCCAATGGAAGGAAACCTCCCTCCCATGCAAAACCACTCCAGAAAATGGGTTTCTCAATCCTCCCCAGCAACACCCTGCAACTCAGCTCAACCTCCTGCAGAAACTGCGCTAACCCTATAGAATGAAGCTTGGCACCAATGCTAGATGTGAGGAATGATGGATCATATCTCTCCCAAGAGTTACCAAAAGGCAAGAGAAGGAATTCCTGAACAAGAATCCCTTAGTGCTAAGCAGCACTGACAATCTCAGCTAAACATCTAAGAGAGAAAAAGTCTAAGCAGACATGAAAATGAAATACATAAGCTACCCTCCAAATGGCTTCCATCCTCTTACTTATAAACTAAGTGAGCCTTCTCACCTTGGGTCCCACTCAATGGGGTTTCCACCTTCACTCAAACAATCTCCCTCCAAAATTGCATGTGCCTTCATTAGAGTCACTCCTCTAAACTACGTTGTTTGATTTAGTCAAAGTTGACCTCTTCAACTTGCTTCAGCCCTTTTCACACCTAAGGGTCTTCAATCCAGCTCACATATAGCTATCTAGGCTGAGCCTCATTCACATTGAGCTCTTTTATTTATTGATCCACTCCTCCTACATTTATGTTGTTGAATTGGTCAAACTTGGCCTTGTCCACATGCAAAATATCCTTGTTCACACATGAGAGTGTAAAATCCAGCTGGTATTGTGATACCCTTACACAACGTGAGGGATTTTATCCTTATTTATTTAATTCTTGGGTCTCCTCACCCTTTTATTCATCTCCTGAGTGACAATGGAAAAATTCAATATTCCAAATTGTTGCATGCAAATTTTGGAATATTACATATTCAAAGGAATATATATCAGCAAAATGTTCAAGAAAGGGAGGCAGCCAAATTTTTGTCTCATCAACTCTATGATCCAGTGGCTGAGTATATGACAAATTTCTTTGGTCAACAACAAGAATTTATGCAAGAGTATGTGCAAAGCTTTGTATCTGGAAAATTTTCATGGTACATCCCTGTTTTGATTTTAAATTTCAACATTATGGAGGCATTAAGTCTAACATGCAGATGTTGGGTTGGTGCCATTGGAAGGTTGACTTCACCTGATTAAGGTCATCCATGTATATATATAGGAGTTGTACATAAATAAGCTCAAAAGTTGAGCATTTTTAGTTGCAGTATTTCTAGTTTGGTATTTTCAGTTTAAGAATAAAAGAAGTCCAAAATGCAATAGGTTTTGGGGAGATTTCATACTAGGATCAAATCCCATTTTAATTTGACTCCATGCCCAATAGAGGCTATTGGTCTACAAGTTCTCAGCACTTTGCTACAAAATCATTGTTCCCAATTGTAGCCAGATGTTGTAGCTTATTTTTTCTTATTGGATGTGAACCATGAACCATAAGGTAGTGAATTATGCCTCAAGGGGTCTTTCAAGGTTTGAAAATATAAATTCATCATATAGGGATTTTGTTTCATTCAATGCTACTGAAGTAGCAACTCCTGTGGCATTTTTGGGCACATTTCTATAGAAAAATATAAACTCATGCATCGGTCACATCCAAATGAGTAGTGTCAACTTCACACTGTTCTCAACCAAATACAATTGAGTATGAAATGAATGGAATGGCGGATTTTACAAGAAAATTAGAATGTTGGTGGAAGGAATTATACAAGAAAAAATATTTGGAGCTTGACAAAGTGAAGCGCAACCATCTTATTTTGACTGCAAATAAGAAACTAGATAAATAGAGAATTATGCTGATTGATAATGAAGCTTCGCGGATGAAGTTGGAGAAAGTGACTCAATGAGCCCAACAACAATTTCAACTTGTATTAGAAGAACAAAACATGTTTACTCTTGACAATGTTTCAGATGCTCCAAAACTTAGAGTATTATTTCAGAGGGCATAATGTTTCAGGTATGAGGAAGAAGAGATCAATGGCTTAGATATATTGTGCCCAGATCCAACGGCAACCCAGAAGCACAAATTTCCTAGAACTTATGAGAGAGAGTCCCCCCATAGAGTGGTTTGATCTAAACCATTGTTCACAGATCGACGGTTATATTTCAATGCGGCATCACTTATCCTCATTTCTGGAAACCACCGAAGGTGCTGCCGTAACCATTTTATGGTTTTAATAGATGACATATGCATATAAACAACCACAATGACCCACATGAGTGTTTATATCCATTGAAACATTGAAAACAGATCCTTGCCTATGCATTTATTATTAATTTAATTTTAAATCCCAACATCCATATATTTATATTTTGAAATTTGTAAAAGGGGCTCTTATTTGGGGTTTTATAAATATAATTATTTGTAATTTTTCAAAATAACGATTTGTAACTTAGATATTTTAGAAAGATTAAAGAGATTTAACAATTTTATAACTGTTAAAATAATTAGTTTTGCAAGTAACATTGGGACAGTTAGGTTAGGAGGAGAATAAAAGTGATAAAGGAAGACATTTGAGTGGTTTGGAGTTTTGGACCTCTGGAAGACAATATTTTTGTACTTATTTCTCTGAAGAGTTAATAAAAGAAGTCTCAAGTTTCCTGCAATTGTTCATTGTGGTTTTTCTTTCCTATGTCATCTTGTTATTTCTTCTAATGAATGAAGTGAAGTAATGAAGCAGCATGTATTTGAATTATATTTGTAATTAAGAGTTAAATATCCTTAAATGCGCTCCTTCACTCCAAATCCTCTCTATTCAAAAATTCTTTCTGAAACTTAAGTTAATAGATCCCGTGTTTACTGCATATTACCTTAAGCTTCCTTATAGTTCTTCTTATTCATTCACATTTCAACAGTTAAAGGCATTGTGTAATATTTTATTACTACAAAGCATTGAGGGTTTTGGAATAGATCAAAAAACAAATGATAAATATTGTTTTCATAAAACACTATTAAAATGTCTTAAGCACTGATTCCTTTTCACAACCAAGGGATTGCCTCTCAAGAACCAACATTTTTTAGCGTCGTTTCCAGGGATGAAGGCACGAAGTTATTTTCCCTGGGTATTGAGATCTATTTCTTGATGGTGAACAAGATTTAGATATAGAATTTGGTTGTTTATAATTCACCTAACGATTCCACTGATGAAGTTTTCATTAGATGATAAATTTTGCCAGAAATAAAATGAGAAAGCATCATGGAAAAAAAGTGGATGAGAGTTTAATTTTTTTAAAGGAAGTTATGTTTTTTACTATTAGTTCAGTGCTCCACTTTCCCTCGCATATCAAGAAGATTGTTTCCTACATTATTTTCTCAGGAGATTGGCCCAAAAAATTATTTCAACATACCAAAATAAATTCGACCTCCTGAAGCTAAAGCTATGGTTTACCATTTGAGGGCTCTTTCTATTGACTTGGATTTTTATCTCAAGGAGAGGAAGCCTTGCACTTTGGATCTCATGTTTATTTATGCACATGAAATTGAAGATAATCTATGGGCTTGTGAGAAACTTATTTATCAGAGAAAATCTATCGTTGAAAAAAAAAAGAGACTGTCAAGAAAATAAATGGAATTCTTTACAAGAGAATGAATGGTTAGAGATAAGGAGGGATTTTCAAAAGGTGTTAGAGGATTCCCATGTTGCTGAGACACAAAAATTTAATCATTCTTGGGATTTTGATCAAAAACTCGTTGCAACAACTGAACTACACATTGAAAATCTGGAAGATTATTATAATTTTCATAGTGTTAGTGGTTTTGTGAACAAAGGAGAAACTAATGGAGTTCCTCAAGTGTTGTTGAAGGAGGAAAAATATTTTTTTCAAGAAATGGAATTGTATGAAAAGCATCGACATTATGGGGAACAAACCTCAGATTTATCTTTTCATCCTAAATGCTTATCTACAGAAAATGGCAATCAAGTTCCTTGCACACAATTCCAAATTGAGGAGTCAAACAGTGAAATAGGTTGCCCTATTCAAAGGAATATACATCAACAAAATGTTCAAGAAAAGGAGGTAGCTGAAATTTTGTCTTATCAATTCTATGATACAGTGGCTGAGTATATGACAAATTTCTTTGGTCAACAACAATAATTTATGCAAGATTATGTGCAAAGCTTTGTATCTAGAAAATTTTCATGGTACATCCCTGTTTTGATTTTTAAATTTCAACAGTATGGAGGCATTAAGTCTAACATGCAGATGTTTGGTTGGTGTCATTGGAAGGCTGACTTCACCTGATTAAGTTCAACCATGTATATATATAGGAGTTGTACATAAATAATCTTAGAAGTTGAGAATTTTCAGTTGCAGTATTTGTAATTCGGTATTTTTAGTTTAAGAATAACAGAAGAAGTCCAAAATGCAACAGGTTTTGGGGATATTTCATACTATGATCAACTTCAATTTTAGTTTGAATCCATGCCTAATAGAGGCTATTGGTCTACAAGTTCTCAACACTTTGCTACCAAAGCACTGTCCACAATTGGAGCCATATGTTGTAGCTTATTTTTTCTTATTGGATGTGGACCATGAACCATAAGGTAGTGAATTATGCCTCAAGGGGTCTTTCAAGGTTTGAAAATATAAATCCATCATGTAGGGATTTTGTTTCATTCAATTCCATGAAGCAAACAAGTATCTAGATCTTAATATGAAGATTTAGAAGTCAAAACAATGGAAAAATACCTATCAATCCATTGATACTTGGATTTCTCTCATCAAGAAATATAACAATCAATGTGAATCAATACACATGAGAAAGACACCAATGGAGGGTATCGAAGCCTATAGTTTTATGGAAGAGATTGGTTGGATTGGCTTTAAAATTTCAAAGAGAGAAGCTCTCATTAAGATAACAAGTATGGGAGATCATGAGGAACTAGACTTGAATGCAAGAGAATTGTGAAGAAAGTTGTGCCCACCAAAGTTGAAAGAGTGTTGGAGCTGTGATTTGACTTTTTCTTAAATTGACAGTTTTAGTCAGTGGCTAGTGCAATTTGATATTCTTGGATGGAGTAGATTTGAGATGAAAAAAAAATTATAAAGGCATTTGAAGAACTATGTGAAGATGAGAATTAGGATTAGATGATTGCACATCTTTGAAAATGTAGGTGGCCCAGGAGGTGAATTTAAATTGCTTATTGCAGGAAAACTAGGAAAAATTTCATAAATCTGTGATATGGGTTTTGTACATAATGACCCCAATTGACTTCCTCGCTGGAAATTTCCAGAAATTTGAAGTGGTTTCAGGGATTTTGTGGGTTCCTTCAAACACTAGTTTTCTTAAAAAAACATTATGCAAATTAGGGATGACTTCGTTCTGCTGGAATTCAATTTTTCTGAACACAATTTTCATCTCAGAAGAATACTTTAATGATGAAGATTATTGTTTTTATTGGTTATTTGATGTAGGCATTTATACTATGTTTGAATACTTTGGTGATATGGAAGGCATTTTATAGCTACAAAAGTAGCAACTCCTATGGCATTTCGCATATTTCTATAGAAAATCATAAACTCATGCATCAATCACATCCAAATGAGTAGTGTCAACTTCACACTGTTCTCAACCATATACAATTGAGTATGAAATGAATGGAATGGTGGCTTTTACAAGAAAAATCAGAATGTTGGTGGAAGGAATTATACAAGCAAGAAGATTTGGAGCTTGAAAAAGTGAAGCGCAACCATCTTATTTTGACTGCAAATAAGAAACTAGATAAATAGAGAATCATTTTGATTGATAATGAAGCTTCGCAGATGAATTTGGAGAAAGTGACTCAATGAGCCCAACAACAATTTTAGCTTGTATTAGAATAACAAAACAAGTTTACTATTGAGATTGTTTCAGATGCTCCAAAACCAAGAGTATTGTTTCAGAGGGCATAATGTTTCGGGTATGAGGAAGAAGAGATCAATAGCTCAGTTATATTGTGCCCAGATCCAACAGTAACCCAGAAGCACAAATTGCATGGAACTTATGAGAGAGAGTAAGAAAATATTACACAATGCATTTAATTACTGAAATGTGAATGAATAAGAAGAACTATATGGAGAACTTATGAAGCATCTACGATTTGTTCCAGGTCACCTTCTGTGAGTGTAACTGTTTCATCGACTTCTGTGCACTGTGAGCGCTTCTTCTTTCACAGCCCCTTAGTGGCCTCACATGCTCGTTTTGTTCCTCTGGGGGAATCAACACCTCCCGTCTCCTGGCCCTTTGTACCCATATTTCGCTATGACCCCCTCTGCGATGGTACTTCAGCACCCTTATCCATATTTTTAGCTGGCTACAAATCCTTCTACATGTTAGCATTCTTTCCAGTGTTCATTTTCTACTTTGAATTCCACTGTGACCCTACGGTCCCTTATTTTCCCATGCCTTTGCTTGATCCGCCAGTTCCTTTGGTTGTGGTAGTCGAGGTAACCTTTGTGGCACTCGCCCCTGTGGTGCCCACCGTACTGGTTTTGAACCCAATCTTCCACTGCGGAGACCATGTAGGGACTACGCATTCAATATCTTCATTCGCAACCATATATGGGAGCGAGACCCAAGCTTTATCTTTGTGCGCTCTAATTTGGATGTGGTGCATGGTGATCTGAAATTCCGCAATGGTTTTGTACTTTTTCATACACTGTTGGAGACAAGCGCGGTCGGGAATTGATGGCTGCTACTAAGGTGCTTTGAAAAAGGACCCAAAATACCTGATTATCCTCGATATGCTGCGCGTCCTTGGAATCCCACAAGTTGGCATAGTGTGCTCCTTCACACATGTCAGGAGTGAGCTCGGGGAGGAATGCTTCTTCCCGTGCTTCCCAGGCGACCAACGCAAGGAGCAGCAGCAGCCAAGAATAGCAGAATGGGCGCCCCTGATCCGAGGCTTCGTGGAAATTTGCCAAAAATTCGTTACACAGGTGCTGAGCCCAATTGAAGCACACTCCTTTGTCACATTGTCCTGCAAATTGAATGACATATGTGGGGACAGTGGAGGCTTGTCATTTGCGCATTAACTTGCATGCTAGTAATAGTGTACCCATCTACATTCCCAGGGCGCTAATGGTACTGATCATGAACCCCCGAATATTCCGTAGTACATGGTAAGTCTCACGCACGCTGTCAGCGAGCTTTTGCTCATACTTCTTGCCCACCCGCAGCATCGGGTCAGGTCCTTCTAGGGGGAGGCCAGTAATTCGGTGAATTTAGCACAGCATCAATAGGGATGTGGTCTCGAATCCACAAGCTCCCATCGTGGACCAAGGTGAGCAGTTGGCATACCAAGCGATCTGTAACATTGTAGTGGCAAAAATGTGGCATTCGTAGCAATTTCAACAGCCCAGAGCCAGCCAATCCACGCCCCCAGCACATAGGAACATCCTATACCCCGTCATCTTCCAATATCTGTTCCAGGTAAAACTTAGGTGCCAGCTGGGGAAAGGCCTCATATTTGGCTAAGTCATGATTGTCAAACTTTACCTCATGAAGCTTCCAAAGGGTTCGTCAATGACGGGGACCTCACCTGGGGTCAACGGCATCTGCAGGTAGGTGACCAAGCCATCGAGTTTTGTTGGTGTGCAGGTTGAGGGCCTGCGAGGCCGACCAAATGGTGGCAACCAATTGATTGGTTGAGCGACCTAGGCATTTTCTTGATCAAATAAAGGTTGGCCTGCTGGTTTAAGTGAGCCAGCCAGGACCACCCTTCGCAGTGACTTCACATTGCAGGGAGAAGTGCGAGGTTTTACCCCAACCCATTTTGCAGGCTTCCCTAGTCCTTGCGCTTTCTCTTTACCTTTCTTCACTGCTGGAGGCAGTGTGGAGATGACTTCTTCAGCTTCTGATTCGACCTCTACTACCTCCTCGGTTTCTAGCTCGGTTGAGGCTATAGTCTGCAAGGGTTCAGCAGGGTTGGTGGCCATAATTCTGGCGTGGAAAATGAATCCCAACCCCGGGTGGCTGCTATCATAAGGGGTAGGCGGTTTAGACATGAAAGACGTATAGTAGGCCCAAATTAGCTTAAGGCATAATCCGTAGAGCACAACCAATACAAAAGATACGGAACCCTCATCCAACCTATCCTTCTGTTGGCCGGATAAATCGATCTTGCAGACAAGATCGATCTCCCTAGTATCAGAAGATAGTCTAGAAACAAACAGAAAAATAAATCTATCTTTCTCTAGATATATCACGATTTAGAAGTAAATGCTACAAAGGTGTTAAGATCCTACCTCGATCCAATGCTTGCTTGTAGCAGTTGTCCTTCAGTCACCCGAAAGAGTTATCTTTGAAGACCTACATTCACAAACAAGAAAACATCAAATATCACCTACATAGCATATATTCATAAATCATATTCATTATGGTGATCAAGAAATCCATAAAATAAACAATCAGATGATAGCTTATTGAGAAAAACAAACTTTTTTGTATCAACTTTGAAATAGTAGAAGAACCTTACAACCTTTTCAGCCTTGATGTTGAACAGGTCTTCCCGGGGTCCGAAGCAGGAATTTTTTCTACTCTGATAGGTCTTGCACTCTTCCAACCGAGATACATAAAGGTATGTAATCTTTCCTCATAAAATCTTAGCTAAAGGAGTCTAAGTTCCAACAGCACTTTACCTCAAATAACACTAAAGCTTCAACTCATCAAATGTTTAGTTCTTTTGTCCATTAGTGCCTTTGAGGCTGCCCTATGCCTCTTTTTATAGTGAAAAAAGAGGAGGTTACAGTTCCACCTATGAAGGGATAGAATCCTCCTTCAAAGGGATAAGCTCCTCACATCAAGGGGTTAGCTCCTTAAGGCAAGGGATACATGAACCTGAGAAGAGCAGTTCTGCCACCGCAAGATTCCTTCCAGAGGCTTCTAGAAATTACTGAAAGTGATATTTTTGAGTTTACTTGCGCCTTTTTAATCTTTTACAGGGGTCTGCACCCTTAACACAGAGAAAGTGCGGTCAGGTTCGTAGGAGACATGACCATTAGGTGCAGGACCGCAGGTAAGACAAAGAGAAAGTGCGATACCAGAGTTTTAGAGACTTTTGAGAGCTTTTCTCTTATTTTTAAGGCTTGACATGAGGAACTGATGTTTTTAGACTTGCAAAGGAGTAAATTATGAGTGATAATGAGCTCATACGGACAACAAAATTTCAAGGTGACAATTTTCAGTGCAACAGATTGCCCCCTAAAGTGTGAATTTTGTAATAGATGAAGATAGAGTCTATCATGTATGAAGAGTGAAGTACTTTATTATTTCAAGGATCATCCTTTGGACACCCCAGTCGGAACCTGTAAAAAAATTCAATGCAAAATATATATGTGTACACATATCATCGCTGAGGTAGGCATTCCCATACTCAGAACAAAACTAACTAGAAAACTGACTTAAACTTGTTTTGATACAGGAATTACTTTTCAATACATCAATAGTATAGACATGTGTAGACACAATATGGATGCAGCCATATGTTTATGAATATTCCACTGTATAAATGAATAACAAAATTCTGGATGGTAGAAACTAGATCCAGGGTCTTGATTTCCGCTTCCCGAACTAGTACGATTCTATCCATGTGAATGAATGTGTCAAAGTTGAACATGGTAGAAACCACTTGATTACCAGTCAATAATGTGAACTGTTAACAAGTGTGAGAGTAACCACCGGTAATGTCAATGGCCCTCAAAGTACTCAATACAATCCATGAAATGTGAATGAATGAGCTGAAGTCGAACATGTCATGGAATCATTCGATCGAAGGTCAATGATGCAACCTATCGTCGAAGGCGAGAAACCTGCCATTGAGGCATGTAGATTTCAAGGTACTGACGATTTCTAGATCAACTTCCTAGATAATGAGTTGTCATCGATATAAAGTGATCCGTCATAGCCAAGGCCACAACATGAAATCATAGATCAAGTTTTGAAGAAATATATTGTCAAGGACTAACTCAGGGATGGTCAAAATGGATGACAGATATTCTGCAGATGAATGGTTTGTTTGAACTGTCCTCTTGAACACATAACGACACTGCAAATGGCTTGGTGAAAATTGACCCAAAGCTAATACCCAGAAACTGGCTGAAGACTTTCAATATGGTTTGATTAACTGTTAGGCAAAGGATTTCCCAACCCAGGTGAAAAAAAGTGTCGTGTTCAAGAGTGGTCAACGGTTTTCCGAAAATCAAAATGTAACAAACAGGTTTGTTTTTATCTCTTTTCCCCCATCATTTCTGGCAAGTACCTCTTTATTTTAAACAAGCTTGAGGAGGATAACATTTTCTTTTTTATAAGATCATCCTTCGGATGAGTCCAACTTACTTTAAAATTTGAACCCTAAGAAGGAGTGGTTCATTCCTGTTTAAAATTGAACAGGTCCTTTACTGTTAAATTTTAACGAGTCCAGTATAGGAGAAACTTGGTTTTTTTCAATTTTAGGGAGTCAGAAGAAAAAACTTAAGAAAACTCCATGGGTGTACTTTTTCATAAATTTAGTCTCTCGAGCCCGAAAAAGGATAAAATAATGCGGGAGAGAACTCTATTGACCATAATTAGTCAACGTATACCTTTTTCGTAAATAGTCTACTTCAGTCCGTAAAAGGGGTAAACTTACACTGAAGGGATGATCATTCATTTACTTCAACGAGTTCGAATAGTCAAGTACTAGGCAATCTTTTCATTTTTATAGAGTCTAAAAAGGGCTTAAAAGAGGACTCCAATGTTTCGCTTTTTCGTAAGTTTTAACGAGTTCGAAAAAGGGATAAAAAGGTACCCATGGTTTTCACTTTTTCGTAAGTTTTAACGAGTTTGAAAAAGGGATAAAAATATACTCCTGTGGCTGACTTTCAATTTAATTTACGAGCAGGAAAAGACGGAAAGAACTCAGCATTTTCATGTGTTTTACGAGAATGAAAGATAGCAAAATCATCTCAAGATTTTCATGAGTTTAACGAATCTTGAAAATAACCGAAATCAACTCAAGATAGGTTTCATTTTTACAAAAGGTTGAAACAGAGAAAAACTATGCTTCAGATAGGTTTTAATGCCCCTAAGCATAATCTATTCAAGCACATGCCCCCCCAGCTTCATTTCATTCAACTAAATAGACTACTGGTAATTAATAGCTGGATGGAATGAAGGTTCATTTACAAGATCATATGAAAGACTCGACCTAAAACTGTAAGAAAATTATGCAAAAAATGAAATAACTAACCTAAATATATGACTTAACATTTACGAGATCTAGTCAAAGACTCAACTCAATTAGGGGAGGATTTTTTTCATTTTTTAATGAGCTTGACACAGGAAAAGAACTATGC
Organism: Pinus albicaulis; assembly: GCA_034641835.2. Classification (NCBI taxonomy): domain Eukaryota; kingdom Viridiplantae; phylum Streptophyta; class Pinopsida; order Pinales; family Pinaceae; genus Pinus; species Pinus albicaulis. The sequence goes on from CM076580.1 coordinate 372,311,343, forward strand.
TCATGGCAACGTGTTTCATTTTTTTAACGAGGTTGACACAGTAAAAGGAACTTTCCTCTTGATCCACTGATTCATTTTTAACGAGGTTGACATAGTAAAAGGAACTTTCCTCATACCTGATTCATTTTTTTACGAGTTTGACTCAGTAACAGGAACCATCCTCAGAAACTATTAATTTCTAATCTATTAATCTACTCTCTACAATCTACCTACTGATTCATTTTTTAATGAGGTTGACACCGGAAAAGAACTGTCCTCATACCTGATTCATTTTTTAACGAGGTTGAATCAGTAACAGGAACTATCCTCTAACCAACTGATTCATTTTTTACGAGGTTGACTCAGTAATAGGAACCATCCTTAGAAACTATTTATTTCTAATCTATTAATCTACTCTCTACAATCTACCTACTGATTCATTTTTTAATGAGGTTTACACAGGAAAAGAACTGTCCTCATACCTGATTCATTTTTTAACGAGGTTGACTCAGTAACAGGAAATATCCTCTGACCAACTGATTCATTTTTTAACGAGGTTGACACAGTAAAAGGAACTATCCTCGTAAGAATCTATTTCATTTTTTAATGAGGTAGACACAGGAAAAGAACTTTCCTCTTGGAAGCTTGTTTCATTTTTTTTAACGAGCTTGACACAAGAAAAGGAACTATGCTCTCGACTAACTAATTCATTTTTTAATGAGGTTGACACAGTAAAAGGAAATATCCTCACACTCATTGATTTATTTTTTAACGAGGTTGACACAGTAAAAGGAACTCTCCTCACAGGCCACTGATTCATTTTTTAACGAGGTTGACACAGTAAAAGGAACTATCCTCGGGCCACTAATTCATTTTTTAATGAGGTTGACACAGTAAAAGGAACTATCCTCGGACTCACTGATTCATTTTTTAACGAGGTTGACACAGTAAAAGGAACTATCCTCGGGCCACTGATTCATTTTTTAACGAGGTTGACATAGTAAAAGGAACTATCCTCGGTCCACTGATTCATTTTTTAACGAGGTTGACACAGTAAAAGGAACTATCCTCGGTCCACTGATTCATTTTTTAACGAGGTTGACACAGTAAAAGGAACTATCCTTGGAGACTTGATCATGGCTTCCAACTGGAAGAAACACATGGCAATGGACACACCTTGATCATGGCTTCCAAGAGGTCTTCATCAGAAGGAAGAATAGTTATTTGGAAGGAACACATGTCAAGGGACTCAAAATGGATAAGAACATCACGTTAAAATAATCCCATAGAGTTTTCCATTTCAATTACCGGATCTAAGTCATAGGAAGTCGAGCAAACAATGAGAGGCTCGCTTACATCGGTAACTGAAAACATGGGACTAGTTGCCACATAATTAACCCATGGCGGGGTAGATACCACTTTCTTATCAAGAACATTTAGGGGTGTCGAATTATTGGTAGTTGAATCAAGACTAGTGAATGAAATCTGGTCTACAGTCACAATATTTCCATTGTGAGGGAAAGACATCACGCGAAAGAGTGTCGATACGACAGCTTTCATTGCATAGACATAGTCTTGCCCAAGGAGTAAATTGAAATCCAAGGGGCCTCGAATTACCATAAGATCAATACAGATAGTTTTACCTTCCAAAGTAATAGAAAACTTAGGAAGGATCCCTAAAGGTTCACTAATGGTTCTGTTAAAATATTTTAGATTCTGCGTAATAGGCACAAGTCGAGAGGAACCCAAAGCTTTCCAAGCAGTTGAGGATAAAATACTAATAGAAGCACCTTCATCTACATGTGTGCAATGTATGTCCCTACCACCAAACTTCACAATGATTTGGAAAGGGATGGAGGAAGGAAGACGAGGTTCTGTCAGTCTATTCCAATCAAAGGAAAAGACCTCAGTACTTGGAGGGGGTTCTGTAGAAATAGGTGAAATGCCGCCTGACATAGAAGAATCTGATGTAAAAAGAAGAACTTGAGCAGTATGAAGTTCACTCTCTTCCGAGAGAGTGGGATCGACCGAATGGGAAATAAATTCAACCACTTGATCAACTAATGGATCATAAACCTGAGTGATATGAGTTTCACTCTCCAATGGAAGAGTGGGATCGACTATACTTGAAATTAGATCAATCACTCCGTCAGTTGACAGTAGGTTGGGAGAAATTTGATGGTAACCAGTTGGAAGTTCTTGCTGTGGAACAGGAAGGTTTTCCAACAATTTTGAGGCTTCATCCATGTGAGGTCAAATGTGAGTTTGATGACTCCCTTTGCACAACTTACAAGGAAACCTAACTTTACCCTTTTTCCTAGGAACCTGACTATCACTGGTTGATGGATCAACGGAAAATTGATGAGATTTTTCTGACCATACTTCTAAGACTTTTGGAATACCAGGAAAATGGATAAGGAAGTGGTCACCCTTACAAAGCCTGCAAGGGTATTTGGGTTTACGATGCATGTTGGAGGTTTCCTCAACACTACTAACATTTACAACCATGGTTGACTGGTTGACTTCTTTCTTATCTTGCTTCTTCTTCTTCTTCTTCTTCCCTTTCTTCTTCTTCTTAGCCACCTGGTTACTAGCATCAAGGCTTTTACCAAGCAAAGAGGAAGAAAGGGAGGAAGACATATTGGGCGAAGAAGGTAAAGGGTCAACAGAAGGTTGGTGATGTTGAGATGGTGAACTCTGTTGAGGTGAAGAATTCGGTTGAGGTGGAACAATTGGAGTATTCAGGGCCAACGAAGTTGAAAATAACCATATCGGTAAACCTATTGTAAATACAGGTAATGACAATGTAGCCATATAAGGAGGACCAACATTTCCAAAGCAAGGAAAAGTACTAGGATTCTCGTTAAGAGGGGTTCCTTGGTGGGTAAATTCTGGAATATTTTCCATTATATTCAACTTCAGTGAATTTTATTGACAATTTAAAACAAAATTAACAATTCACAATTCACATCTAACAATTAAAATTCACAAATCACACCTATGGTCTCTAAAAGTAAAAACAAACAAATGAACACGTGCTATCAAATCTAGGAGTCAAACCACACACAAACAGTAGATTCCCGCACTAAAAACATTACTTGGTGATGAAATCCAACATTTTAGAATTTTAATGCAGAAATGGTGGTTGGAACAGTTACCCTAACAACCTGCTTAATGAAACAGACCGGTGCAATTTTCTCCACTATGCCATCTCGAGTGAAGATAACCCTCTGGAGAGTCCAAGTGAGTCTAGTCGACGTCTGCTCTAGGTACAGTGGGATCTTCCCTCCACCGTCACCTTGGGAAAGAATCCTATAGTTTATGGCCACTAAGGTCACCAACGGAAACAAATATACCTGGGGGAACAGTCTATGATCCGATACACACGCAAGGGTAGAGTAACAAAGCTCAATCCCCTTGAAGGCTCCTTGACATAATCCAAGGTTTACCGACAAGTGACCCCAGGCTCCTCGACAATGGTCAATCCGAGGTTTACCGTTGTTAATACGTGTATATCTGCTATCATTCCGAATGAGTAAGGATTGATTACCTCACCGGTTCAAATATGATCTCGTGCTTGACTCCTTTAAGAGGAGTTTCCCAGAGCATACATGAAACAATTGGAATTTTCCTACCGCAAGATCGACTACTTGTTTGTTTTACTATCTTGGAGAGTTAACTAAAACCTATTCCAAAACACTAGCCTAAGCTATGTTGGTGGAAAGAGCCCTAAAAATGTAAGCGCTGTGTTATTTAGGCTGTTATTACTCAAAGGGTAAATGGATATGAAACCAATGGTGTTATGACCCGGCCCAAAAATGAATGCAATCGAATATGATAATGTAATATTTTCAATTCGATGAATCCTAATTAAAGTAAGGAGAGAGTTTTCATTCACTTCCAACAATGAAAAAAAATTCATCAATAAGAGAAAATATAAAAAATTCTCTAATGCACTAATTTCATTAAGAAAAACTAATGCTAATCAATTCAAAATATTTTTTTTTTGTGTTTTTAAAACAAGCATAAAAACATGTAAATTCAAATTAAAGAAAAATAATCTAAATCTACAATTGATTTTTTCATAATGTAAAGTATGCAATTGTAATCTATGCACAATTCACATGAAAACTATGCAAATGTAATCTATGCACTTTTTTCATTCATATTCTAAAAATGAGAATTCTAATTATGCAAATGTGATCTATGCAAGAGAATTCTCAAACACAAGATGATTCTAATGTAATCTAATAACCAATCAAGTGTAAGTAAAGAAAATTGGGTGAGAGTTCCAAATATCAAAAAATAAAAACACTCAAAGGCGATTAACACTCATACACATGCAAAAAAAAGCAAAAAGATGCAAAATTGTGAAAAGACTAAGAGAAACCTCCAGGTAATGACCAAAGGAAATCAAATTAAGAATTTCTCAAAAAAGAGACTCAAAACACCCAATTAACTTAACGGATATTGATGAGATGAAAAATTTGTTGAAAGAAACTCATAAACAAGGATTTTTGACAGAAAAATACAAATCTGGGTAGATGCTAAGAATCCTAAATTAAATCTAAACTCAAACTAAAAGGAGAAATCTTAAGTTTTTCAAAAATTTGACAGGGTCCATAGGCTCCAGAGATGTCCGCACTATGTGTGAAGATAAAGTGCAGTTCCCAGAAAAGTTCAAGAAAAACACAAAAGACTTCAAAACTTTTCAAAGAAAAGTAAAACTAAGCTACCCAAGCTAGTATACATCAATAAAAAACCAGAAAAAACCGTTTTCTCAAGTCAAAATAAAAGAAAAACCAAAAATCAAATTCTTTCCTCAGCGGAGTCCCCAATTTGTTGGCCGAATAAATCGATCTTGCGGACAAGATCGATCTCCCTAGTATCAGAAGATAGTCTAGCAACAAACAGACAATTAAATCTATCTTTCTCTAGATATATAACAATTTAGAAGTAAATGCTACAAAGGTGTTAAGATCCTTCCTCGATCCAATGCTTGCTTGTAGCAGTTGCCCGAAAGAGTTATCTTCGAAGACCTGCATTCACAAACAAGCAAACATCAAATAGCACCTGCATAGCATATATTCATAAATCATATCCATTATGGTGATCAAGGAATCCATAAAATAAACAATCAGATGACAGCTTATTGAGAAAAACAAACTTATTTGTATTAACTTTGAAATAGTAGAAGAACCTTATAACCTTTTCAGCCTTGATGTTGAACAGGTCTTCCCGGGGTCCGAAGCAGGAATTTCCTCTACTCTGACAAGTCTTGCACTCTTCCAACCGAGATACATACAGTTATGTAATATTTCCTCATAAAATCTCAGCTAAAGGAGTCTAAGTTCCAACAACACTTTACCTCAAATAACACTAAAGCTTAAACTCATCAAATGTTTAGTTCATTTGTCCATTAGTCCCTTTGAGGCTGCCCTATGCCTCTTTTTATAGTGAAAAAAGAGGAGGTTACAGTTCCACCTATGAAGGGATAGAATTCTCCTTCAAAGGGATAAGCTCCTCACATCAAGGGGTTAGCTCCTTAAGGTAACAGATACATGAACCTGAAAAGAGCGGTTCTGCCACCGCAAGATTCCTTCCAGAGGCTTCTAGAAATTATTGAAAGTGAGCTTTTTGAGTTTACTTGTGCCTTTTTAATCTTTTACAGGGGTCCACACCCTTAACACAGAGAAAGTGCGATCAGGTTCACAGGAGACATGACCATTAGGTGCGAGACCATAGGTAAGACAAAGAGAAAGTGCAATACTAGAGTTTTAGAGACTTTTGAGAGCTTTTCTCTTATTTTTAAGGCTTGACATGAGGAACTGATGTTTTTAGAATTGCAAAGGAGGAAAGTATGAGTGATAATGAGCTCCTACGGACAACAAAATGTGAAGGTGACAATTTTTAGTGCAACACCTTCTCATTTTTTAACCGCAGAGAGCCACTAACGGTCGGGTGAACCGTAATTGAAACTGACCATCAGATAAACGGTAATAAATCTCCAGAAATCGCTTCATTAAATGTCAGTCGCTTGCTCCTTTCAATAGTAACTTTAGCTTTTTACCTGATTTTATTGCTCCAACGGCTAGTTTTCGCACCTCATGTGTGCCCAGCACACCCGTGCTCCCAGCGCGCCTGCTACACTTTGAATAGACACCTGCGCCTCCTGCACACCCCTCTGGGCTTCCAAATTTGTGGCCACTTCCTCGCATACCCAGGTCATACTCATCTTCTTTGGTGGGCATATCCTGCCCTATACAGCTACTCCGGCCATATAGTCATTTGATCCGATATAGTTTGAGCCAGCTACCATTGACATAGCTTGGGATCATATCACCATGCAGGGTAGCCAGCCTAACGGCTCCGCCATCCGTAATTTCCTTAACTGTGTAGGGACCAAGCCAGTGCTGTCGGAACTTCCCTGGGTGTTTCATGAACTGGCTATCATATAAGAGGACCAGTTCACCCTCCGCAAATGTTTTTTTTCGAATATGTCGATCATGCCAGGCCTTATCGCGGCCCTTCTGAACCTGCTGATGGAAATTAGCAATAAACCGATCTTCCTCCCAAGCCATAAGCTGTGCTAAACGCTCCTCCATGATGTCAGGTTCTGCCATGTTCATAAATGCTACGATACACAGACTAGGAACAATATATTCTAGCGGCATAATGGCCTCCTTGCCATAGACCATCCTAAATCATGTTTTCCCTGTTAGCTTCTTGTAGGTCATCTGATAGGCCCAAAGAACTGATGGGATGTGCCCGTCCCAATTACTTTGATCTGCATTGCAGACCTTAGTCAGGGCTTGCTCCAAGATTTTTTTAAAAGCTTCAACCACTTCATTTTCCTGTGGATGATAGGGGTGCTCTTTGCATGATGGATCTGGAACTTTGCAGTCAGAGCTTGTATTGTTTCATTAACAAAGTGTGTACCTCTATTTCTCATAAGGATATTTGGACATCCAAATCTAGTCAGAATCTACTCAAAGATGAAGTGCGCAGTGGTATTTGCAGTACAATCCTTCACCGCTTGTGCTTTGGCCCACCTAGTTACATAATCAGTGGCAGTAATTATGTAGCATGCACCTGTCTTCTTCCCTAGTGGGTTGATTTGTCCCACAAAATCAATGGCCCATTTTTCAAAGGCTTGCAGGGCCAATTGCGGTTATAACGGCATTTTGTCTCTCCATGATGGCTTCCCTGTCCGCTAGCACATATCGCAAGCTTTACAATAGTCATAAGAGTCATTATGCAGGGTAGGCCACCATAGCCCAGCTTGCAAGATCTTGTGTGCCATTGCCTTGCCTGCGTAGTGACCTCATGTTATGCCTTCGTGAGTTTTGGTCAAGACAGCATGCCTTTCATGCTCCAGAATGTATTTGCGTAGCACTTCATCAGCGCCTAGTTTATATAAATGACTTGCGATAATGGTAAAATCCGCTGCCTAGGTAACCAACTCCTTCTTTTGTTGTACCGAATATTTTGCAGGTGCCATTTCTATAGTCAGGAACTGAATGATATCAGCGAAGTGCGCATCAACGACCTTAATGGAAAAAATCTACGCATCAGGCAACCCTTCCTCCAAGTTAGTGGGTTATTTGCCTGTCTCAATGCAGGACAAGTGATCCAGCCCAGCATTCAACTTTCCTGGCTTGACTATGATTTCAAAATCGTATTCCTGAAAGAGCAACAGCCACCTGCAGATTTCCCCCCCCAACACAGGCTTATTCACCAGGTACTTTAGAGCCGAATGATCTGTAAACATTTTAAATTGTCCTCCAAATAAATAGTGTCGATACTTCTGTAGTGCATATACCATGGCCAACCCTTCCCTCTCCGTAGTGGCATAATTGCGCTTCGCACTTGAGAGTTTTTAACTAGCAAATGTGATTGGGTGATCAACATCTCCGGTGCCAGGTTGCGTAAGGACCTCTCCCAGGTCAATCCCCGAAGCATCAACATGAACATGAAATACCTTCGCCCAATCGAGAAAAATAAGAATAGGTGCAGATACCATCTTTTCCTTGAGTAGCTCAAAGCTCTTCTGGCACTCATCATCCCAAAAGAATGAAACGTATTTCTTAAGCAGCTTTTCTAGAGGTGTTGTGATCAGTGCATACCCCTGAATGAATTTTTTGTAGTAGCCCGTATGTCCAAGGATCGGATGCAGCTATTTCTCCATCATAGGCACTGCCAGATTGATGATAACTGCAACCTTTGTAGGGTCCATCATCAACCTTTTTTGGAAAACTATATGTCCGAGCAAGGTTCTGAAGGGTACGCAAAAGATACATTTTTTTATATTTAGGGAAATCTGGTGAGTTTGGTAGGCATCCAACATCATGTGCAGGTTTGGAACATGTGTCTTCACTAAGCCAAAGACAGTCCAATCATCGAAATATACTTCTACAAATTTGTGAATGAATTCCTTGAACACTGCAACAAATACTCGTGAGAAGATAGAAGGAGCATTCTTAAGTCCAAACGGCATGACTGTATACTGGAAGGATCACCATTTCGTGGAAAATTTAGTCTTGTTGCGATCTTCTGGTGCGATTATGATCTGATGGTATCCTGAGAACCCATAAGTGAATGAGTATGCTTCCTGGCCTCCTATGCTATCTAGTATGTCATCGGAGAATGGTGCCGAAAAGGGGTCGTGTACGTAGGCATCAATTAACTTGCGTAATTCCACACAGATTTGGATTTCTCCCTTCACTTTCTTTTCCTGAACCACCATCGAACTTACCCAATCTGACTTCTCGACCGGCTCAATAATACCTGCGGCGAGAATTTTATTGATTTCTTCCCTAACCTTCTGTTTATATTTAGGGTTCAACCGATAAGGCCACTGCTTTACAGAGCGCACATCTGGTTTCAGAGTGATGTGCATCACCCCTAAGTCCCCTGTGATTCCCTTAAGCTCCGAAAACTTTGTCAGAAATAATTCTTGATATTCCATGAGCAGTTCCGCAATCTTGCCGACTGTCTCATCATCCCAGTAGTCCACAATTTTAGCCAAATTGGGTTTCTATTCTGTACCAATGTTAACTTCTCGTAGTTTCAGAGGTTTTGTCACATTCACAGCCTACAATGGAGGTCCCGCAACTGCGCGCTCCCCCTATGATTCTGGGATAGAGACATTGCGCAGATTCTCATCACATTTGTCTATAGTTATATTGCAGCTGTTAGGTCCCTATATTACTAGTATAGTCCCTTATTATTGTTAGTGTAACCCCCTTATTGTTATTATTGAACCCTTGTAACCCCCATATTGTTATTATTGTGTCCTTAAATTATTATTGTTAGGTTGGCTAGGATTACATTGAGGCCCCACTAGGATTACATTATGGCCCCATGAACTCCTATATATAGAAAGGAGGTTTTGTAAATTGTATCATCCAAGAATTGTTCATTAATGTAAAGTATTGGAGGTTTCCCCCTCTAAGTGTCTTATTTTTAAGGCGTTGATATCTCTTTTCTTCTATTTTTGGAGTTGGTTACACAACATTTGGTATCAGAGCTTTGGATTCTAGGGTTTCATTGCTCTAAACAGGTCATCGTGGAATTTTCGCTATAACTTTATTTATACGAAGGTTCAGAATCTGAAATTTTTAGGGTGCGAAGCCAAAATCCTGAGGAAACTTGTCAAAAAATTTCAGAGCTTGGTTCGCAATATTTTCAGAGATATGATCTGTGAAAGGTAGTGCTTTTTCAGGATCTCGAATTTCATCTCAAAGAGATGATCGTGGGAAAAGATTCATAACTCTCTCTATAAGCATTGGATTGGAGTGCCGTAAAAATTGGTCACAATTACACGGACTATAGTTTCTTGGCTATCAATTTCAGATTTGAAGGACGAAACAATGACACGTTTCAAGTCATACAAGTTCGCTCTACTGAACCAGTCCATAATTATGACATTGTGGGAGATTGGATGGAACTTTGCCTTGGAGAATCCAAATTAGGTCAGACCTATGGCATTCGAAAAAGAATTCGGAGGGCTACGTCAGTGCTAAAATTCAAATATTGAAGTGCTGCAATCACAGAGATAATCCAATTTCAATATCGAGCTCCTCAAAAGCAAGAAAAAGGTGTGTATTATTTTTTCTGAATTGCGTAAGTCTTGTTTGAAGAATCAATTTGAATTGATTCCAAGGGAATATTATAGAATAGATATCAGTAGTGGGTTATAAAATATGCCCCGTAAAAATAATTCAACACCCATTAGGCCTTCAGAAGGCTCTACTATGACTCATGAAGATGAAGAATTGCAACATGATCTATCAAAATTACAAGAGCTAGTGCACCAAATTTCGCTCTCGCAAAGAGTAACACAAAATGAAATGGAAGTTTTGAAGAAAGGTGTGGAAGTGAAGATGGATGGTTTGAAGAAAGGCGTGGAAGCTAAGATGGATGGCATGGAAGCTGGCATGGAAGCTAAGATGGATGACATCAAATACAACATGGAAAACATGAGGAATGATCTAAATTCACACATGGAAGGGTTGACAAAATTGATACAAGAAATGTTTCCTAATGTCGAAAAAATAGTAGAGGAAACTCATGATGAGAACACAATAAATGTTAATCGTGATTTCATAAACTATAATGTTGGGGGGAAGAACCACCATATTCAAAAAATGGATATGAGGAAGTTTGATGGAAAGGATCCTGTAACATGGATACTATAGATGGAGCAATATTTTGATCTCAATAATGTGAAAAACACACAAAAGGTACGCATTTCAACTTTACATTTACAACAAAATACATTTGTATGGTATCGATGGCTTTGCTCCCGTAAAAATATTGTCACTTGGTCAATTTTAACGGAGGAAATGATAGCACATTATAAGGATACAAAAAGCAACACCTTCTTTAGCCAATTGATAAATCTCAAACAAAAAGGGTTTAGTGGGGCAAAGACATTGAGGACTTCCAAAAATTGAATATAAGGGTAACTGATATTTCAGAGGAACACAAGATTGATCTCTTCATAGGTAATTTAAAGGATAACATCCAACATGAAGATCATGTTTTGGAACCTGATTCATTGGAGAAGGCATTCAGGTTGGCCAAAAAAATTGAATGTAAAATTATGGCGACAGGGAAGCCTACCACTCACTTCTATAAAGAGGTAAGTGTTGCTAATCCTAGATTTGCATAAACTCCAAGGTTGACACCACAGCAATTGGAAGAAAAAAGAGAAAAAGGGCTTTTCTACAGTTGTGATAGAAAATACACTAAAGGTCATAAGTGTGCTGAGAAGAAATTATTTTACATAGATTGTGAAGAGGAAGAAGAAAATGAACAAGAAGAGGATATACACCAGGAACCAACTTTAGAGAAAGAAGACATGAATCCGACCATATCTTGTAATGCATTGGTAGGAATTACCACTCAAACTCTCAAGATAGAAGGTCATCAAGAAGAAAAAGGTAATAGTGTTGATTGATTTGGGTAATACCCATAATTTTATTCATTTTAACATAGCCAAGTAATTGAATTGCTTCTTATATCCAACACTAGACTGTCAAGTGATGATTGCAAATGGAGGAACTATAAATTGCTTTGGAAAGTGCCATAATATCAAGCTAGCCATGGGGGAATATGTATTGAATAGCCCAATGCTTTCCATTCCAATGGGTGGTGCTCATGTGCTACTAGGAGTTCAATTGTTACAATCTTTGGGTTCGATAACTTTTAATTTTCAAGAAATTGTCTTGAATTTTTTTTGGGAAGGAAAGGAAATTGAATTACTTGTGTTTTATGGGAAGCCGGGAAAGATAATAAGCTCTAATGTCATGAAAAGCTTCTAAAGAAAGAAAACGAGGCGTAATTGCACAATGGCGCTCACTAGAAGTTCTAACATCAAAATCATCTATTTTTGCAGATCTCCAACAAGTCTTGGACAATCATTCCAAGGTGTTGTGAAACTCCCAAAGGACTCCCACCTATTCGTGATCATGATCATGCTATTCTTTTGATTCCAAGAAGTGTTCCTCCAAAAATTAGGCCTTATAGATATCCTTATGTCCAAAAGAGCGAAATTGAACGAGGATTATGTGAATAAAGCAGGCGGTATAATTCAACCTAGTCAGAAATGCTGGGCTTGTAGTATTGGTACACAAGAAGGATGGATCATGGTGAATTGCAGTGATTATAGGAGCTCAAGCTCACTATTAAAGATAAATTTCCCATTCCTATGATTGATGAATTATTGAATGAATTACATGGAGAAATTTATTTTGCTAAGTTGCATCTTCCTTCAAGATATCATCAAACTATAATGAAGACTGAAGATATTCCGAAAATAGAATTTCAAACTCATGAGGTTCATTATGAATTTTTCGTCATGCCTTTTGGCCTTACCAATTGACCTTCTACATTTCAAGGGTTGAAGAATTCCATTTTCAAACCCTTCCTTAGAATATTTGTGTTAGTATTTTTTGATGATATACCAATCTTCAGTAAGAATTGGAAAGATCATGTTCAACATGTTGACAGGGTGCTCAAACTATTGGAGGAGGAAAAATTATATGCAAAAACCTCCAACTGTTTCTTTGGAGTATAAGAGGTGGAATATTGGGCCATATTGTATCACATGAGGGTGTTAAGGCAGACCCTAACAAAATGAAATCCATTAAGGAATGGAAAGTCCCCACAACCATAAAGCAATTGCGAGGGATTTCTCGTGTTAACAGGCACATCAGCAAGTTTGTTAAACACTGCGGGGAGAATAGTAGCACTTAACAACATTATTGAAGAAAGATGCATTTTCATGGACTCCTTAAGCAACTAAGGCCTTTGAACATCTTAAAGAGGCAATGTTCCTAGCACCAGTCTTAGCTACGCCATACTTCACAAAAACCTTTATTGTGTAATGTGATGCCTTGGGAAATGGAATTGGTGTTGTTTTAATGCAAGAAGGAAGAACCATTGCTTTTGAAAGTTGTCCAATCAAAGGAAAGTATTTACAGAAACCTATTTATGTGAAGGAAATGTTAGCAATGCTACATGCACTAAAGAAATGGAGAACTTACCTAATGGGAAGACACTACAAGGTAAAAACTGATCATGATATTCTTAAAAAAATTTTAGAACAAAGACTATCTTCAGAAGAGCAGAAAAATGGGTCACAAAGATGTTGGGTTATGATTTTGAAATAATCTACAAAAAAGGGAAGCTAAATGTTGTTGTAGATGCACTCTCAGGAAAGAATGAAGGGGTGGAAGCATTTCTTTGTGCCATTTCTATTATCCAACCAAATTAGATAATCAAAGCAAGGGATGAATGGAAGAAGGATGAAGAAGTGTGGACACTCATTCAAAATTTGCAGCAAGATCCTATTACATCTGATACATTTAGTTGGAAAAATGATTCCTTATGGTACAAAGATCACTTATATATTTGTAAGAATTCCCAACTAAACAAAATATTCTTTTGGAATTGCACACTTCTCCTTAAGGAGGACACTCAGGATTTTTAAAAACTTACCACAGGGTGAAGAAAGATTTTTTTTGGGATGACCTTAAATCTGATATTCAAAATTTTGTGGCGGAATGTTTAGTTTTCCAGCAGAATAAAGTTGAGACAATTAAGACCCCAGATCGTCTACAACCTTTATTCGTTCCAAGTCAACGTTGGGAGGAGATTTCAATGGATTTTATCACAGGTTTACCTAAGTCCAAAGGAAAGAGTGTCATCATGGTGGTAGTTGATAGAATTACCAAGTATGCACACTTTTTTGCATTATCTCATCCATTTAAAGCAAGTACAATGGTTACTGCATTTATGGAAACAATTCAAAAGCTACATGGAAACCCAAAGATTATTGTAAGCGACAGAGATCCCATTTTTACTGAAATTTTTGGACGAAATTATTTTATTGTTTGGGTAATCAACTAGCTCATAGCTAATGTTATCATCCTCAATCTGATGGTCAAACTGAGATAGTGAACAAATTTTTGGAAGGATATTTTCGTTGTTTTGTATCCGATAAACAAAAACAATGGGTCAAGTGGTTACCTCTGGCTGAATGGTGGTATAACACTTCCTTCCATACTGCAGCAAAAATGAACCTATTTATGGCATTTTATGGATATCATCCACCATCCATCACATCATATTTAAGAGAAAATTCCAAGGTTCAAGCAGTGGAAGATCACATCGAGTATCAACAACAAGTTTTCCAACTCTTAAAGGATAACCTAAATTTGGCACAAAATCGAATGAAACAACATGCAGATCAACATCACAGCGAGAGAAGTTTTGATGTAGTTGATTGGGTATTTTTATGGCTACAACCATACAAAAAAAGTCCCTCGAGCAAGCTAAGAAGGACAATAAATTATCGCCAAAGTACTATGGTCCTTACAAGGTGTTGCAAAAGATTGGTATTATGGCATACAAATTGAGCTCGTGATCAAGGAAAGTGCATCCAGCTTTGCCATGTTTCATGCTTAAAGAAGGCTAGGCAGCACCTTCCAGCTCACAAAAAATATTGCCAAAACTTGACGAGGAAGGAAAATCATATTGGAACCTGGAGTAGTCACAGAAACAAGAACTCAACCACTGTGAAATCGATCAATTTTAGAGTATCTCATCAAGTGGAAGAAATAACGCGCTAAATATTCCACATGGGAGGATGAGAATTTTATACAGAAGAATCCAGAACTACTCAAGCGTTAAGGACACCACTTTTTTGAAGGAGAGGGGCATGTTAGGTCCCTATATTACTAGTATAGTCCCTTATTATTGTTAGTGTAACCCCCTTATTGTTATTATTGTACCCTTGTAACCCCCATATTTTTATTATTGTGCCCTTAAATTATTATTGTTAGGTCAGCTAGGATTACATTGTGGCCCCACTAGTTACATTATGGCCCCATGGACTCCTATATATAGAAAGGAGGTTTTGTAAATTGTATCATCCAAGAATTTTTCATTTATGTAATGTATTGGAGGTTGCCCCCTCAAAGTGGCTTATTTCTAAGGCATTGATATCTATTTTCTTCTATTTCTGGAGCTAGTTACACAACAACAGCAGTTGACAATATCCTGCATCTATGTTTCCCACTTCGGCACCCCAAATGATGCAAAGGAGATGGATTCACCAAACACGAATGCATCTATATCTTGCAAGGCTTCGTCAAGTGCCTCCGAGCCCCCTGTTAGTCCAAAGGTACCAATGAATTCATCCTTCAAAGTTTCCCAGTGGCGGGTGTGTTGATGTAGCTCTGCATCAAAGTACCATGTAGTAGGGATTGATCCCAATGCATGAATAAACAAGTGAACCCATTCCTCCGGAGTTCGGTCATACCACTTTTCCATCCAAGAAATCAAGTGTTCACGTGGAACCCCCAGGCCAAGGAATGTCTTGACACGTACCTTAGTCAAGGGTTTGAATTGAGGGATCATCATATCCCGACATTGCTCCCAGTCCTAGAACACTTCCTTATGTGTGTCCCACCATCTTGCAGGCATTGTGTGTATAGCTAGATTGAGAGCCCATAGCCTCCATTCTCTAGGAACCTCAGCTTCGAATGTTCGCAAAAATTCCTTTACACTACCGGAACTGTCAAAGTAGGGTATTTCTCTTACCTCAGAGGATATGAAATAGAAGTCCCTGGTAATTTGCAGGCAGCGCAATGTGGAGACATCATGCAGTCAGTTTTTCCAATTTTCTATTTCTTCGTCAGAGTCGGAAAAGAATTCGTTATCCTTTTCCCAGCAAATCACACCATTGGCCGTAGGATTGATCTTGTCTTCATCCCTCGCAGTTAACCTATAGATGTAATCCACCTCTTCTTCCTCACACGTTGGCATGGTACACCTTTCTCCTTTTGCGGGTTCTAATGGTATGATCACCCCCGTTCCTTCACTTTCAAACACCATGTTTTTGTTCTTCAAATTGATAATACTGCCCATATCAATGGCCCAGTCCAATCCTAAGAGTGTTGGGTAAGGGTCTGCATCTTTTACAATCTGAATGACTTTGAAGTCAGCCCAGACCTTAAATCCTGCGATATCCACCACGATATTTGATATTTTTCCTAATGGGATGATCTTCTGTTGATTAGCCATGCATAGCTGGATAGAGGACCATTCACATTTGTATATTCTGTGGAGATGTCTTCTGTTTTTCTTGCACCTTGGCTATCAAAATCGGGTAGTCCTCAGTCACATGGTCCAGTTGTCTGCAATATCTGCAGGATTTTCGTGTTGGGTTCGTGCAGTCCCTCGCAAAGTGACCTACTTCCCCGCAGTTACAGTAGATCAGTTGGCATCTACCCCTACCTACACTGTCGTCTTGTCCCCCTCCCCTGCCCCTAGCTGGGGAGCCTCCTATACCTACAGGGGATCTAGGTGATGAGGGGTTTGACTGTACCCTATATATGTTTCCTTGGTCTATCATTAGATCTTACATTCAGCAGTTATGTTCATCATGTCCTACAGACCTGGAAAACCTACACCATTGTTGCTTTACTTCTGAGATATATGCGGCCAGGCAGGGGTAGTGGTTGGTATCATGCAGCCCCGCAACGCGACAGTCATCGCACCATAGCGCCGGCCCACTTGGTCCTGCAGCTTCCTTAGGACGTAGCGGGCTGGGCCCCCCGGCCTGCATGTAGTCTGCGAGCAGTGAAAATTTATCCTTGGTGTGGCCATTCACCTTGCATCATATGCACCATCTTTTAGGGCTAGCCTCTGTTCCTCATTCCTTCCGTAGATTCTGAATCTCTATGTGCATTGCTTCCATCTGGCCTTGTATATGTTGTACTCCTAACTGGGTATCACCTTTCGGTGTAGCCTCTAGCTTCATGGCAACCTCCAAGGCCTTCTCCTGCGATTCAATAGCTTGATGACCCATCGGCACGCATAGGTGGGGCAGCAACATAGCGATGAACCATTCTGTGTGATGTCTATCATCATAATGGAATCCTCCTTCTCTGATTACTTTTTTTAATCATTGATCAGCTTCCCATACAGACTCAAATGGTCCTTGTTAGAAATCTTTCAAGTCATTTACTATCTGAGAGTAGGACTTGGGCTTCTTGAATTTTTGTTTCAAGGCATTCTTGATTTCCTCAATGGTTGCATTCACATGTTGGTTAATATATCCCAGGTATCATTCCAAGGCTCTTCCTTCAAAGGCAAGGGATAGGTGTGCCCTTTTCACCGCATCGCTAGCTATGTTCTGTGCAGTCCATACCGACCCTGCGACAAACCAGAACCGATCCATGTCTTCATCCCCTACGCCCTTGAAGGTTGGTAGCTTCATGTACGAGGCCATATCGTCTTTTGGTGGTGGTGAAGGTGAGTTCTTACCCTTATTAGGGTTCGAAGGTGGCGTAGATGGAGAGCTATGCCCAGAAAAATTATTTACTGGATTGTAGACAGATCGATCCCCTTCTTGATTAGTTCTATAGTACTTACCACTGCATGTTGTACCCTCACTTTGATCAGAGCTCATTCACTCTGGACAATGATTTTATTTTACCGCAAATTATTTAACTTTCTCTTCAAACCATTCGTCGATTTATTTCTTCTCTGGTTTCCAATACGACCTTGGCATTACCCGATCTCTCTTAAAATTCTCACGGTCCCGGAAACGGAACCATTTTTTGGCTTGAGGGGTCTTGACCCAGGTTCAGAGGTTAAGGTTTGCCAACAAACCCCTATACTACTGGCCCTTTCAGCAGTGACCTGCTTGCGCAAGCCAAAGTCTCACCCGAAGCAGTATGGGAGGGTGTTGGAACTAGGTTTTTGCACCCTGGGAGAGAGTAGGTAAGTCAATCCGGTCTGCAAGTATCAGATCTACACAGCAAGAGGCTAGTCGTCAAGTTTTCAGTACATAACCAGAATGCAGCTTATCAAATCTACTTAACAGGTTTGCATCCATGTGCATACTATCAACTATGATCACAGAACATTATAATCGCAGCAATTAACAAATCACATATACCAGAAACACAGACAGTTTTTAGTCATTAAACATATACTTTTATGCTCAATCACATAACCCAAGTTCACATCAATCATAACAGAATAAATCCAAATAACATCAGATGTCCAACAATGCTTTCACATATATATATTACTACCAAAATCCTCTTACATTCCCTGAATACCGTCTGTGCACACAACCAGCAGGGTCTGCACACAGTAGGACAGAGGATCTCTGCACACACAGCCAGCAGGAATCCTAACCCAAACAACCCTACCACAGATCTAACAATTTTCACTTCGCATCAATCTCTATTCTTGCCTACCTAAGACTCAAAAAGGTTCATCTATTTATACCGATTTAGCCTACGCATCCGATGGTCCGCAAACCGTGGTTTGTAGACTCTTGGTCTACCCTTGACCCGCTACAATGCATTAGGGGATTTGACCCACCACAAAACCCCTGCATTAGACTAATTAAGACCAAAATATACAAGATTTACACAAAATTTGCAACTTTTAGGGGACCCTGTTCCAACAAGGGCTTTTAAAAACAAATTTCCAAAGGAATAGAACAAAGAACAAATGATAAATATTGTTTTCATAAAATACTATTAGAATGTACTAATAACTCATTCCTTTTCACAACTAAGGGATTGTCTCTTAAGAACCAACAACAAGTATGTCGAAGATTAATGTGGATCGCGTTTGGACAAGTGGAAACAAAAATAAAGGAGAAATATGATGGTGAAACTGACCCCAAAAAGCATATCGAGTGATGCACTACAATATGGAAGGAAATTGCACAACAAGAATGAGAGCATGAATTTATTCACACATTGGAGACAATTATTATGAATTGGTACCTAGAAACAGAGTTGTGACATGGAACTATGAACTAGGAAAAATTGGTTGATGAGCTTATACTAACATTCAACCTTGAGGATGAATGTCCATGCATAAATTTGGCCCTTCAGATAGTAAAGGAGAATATCTTTGAAGGTGTAGCCACACTAACATGGAAGCAACCTAATAGGGTTGCATAGATAGAGTATGCACTAGAATGTATAATATTATTGCAGAAGAAGAAGAAAACCCCTAAAATATCAACATAATAGAATTAGAAGGGCATCATGAAGTACATGGACCAAAGATAGAGGTGCCATATATCACACAACCATTGAATACCAAGAAGTTGAACATTGGATCAGAATAAGAGCCCAAGTTTTAAAAAGTAGGAGATTACTAGGATGAGGAGACAGTCTGTAAAGTCACAGGTCTACTCCATGAATATCAATAATTGTTTCCCTCTAAATTTTTAGATATGAAGGGAATATTAGGATATTTTGGAGTCATGAAGATTCCCCTAAAACTTGATGTGAAGCCAGTCAAGCAGAGACCTTATCGGTTGAACCCAAAGTGCAAGGAGAAACTAAAGCTAGAACTTGATAAGATGATAGAAATAGGGATTATTGAACATGTTTAAGAGTCAGAATGGGTAAGTCTTATGGTAGTGTAGGAAAATAATACAAAAGGAGAGATCAGGATATGTGTGGAACTAATAAAGTTGAATGATGCATGCTTACATGATCCTTTTCCCACCCTTTTCATAGATGAAGTATTGGATAATGTAGGAGGTCGGGAAGCCTATTCATTTACAGATGGATTTTCAAGATATCATCATATCATAATTGCACCTAAAGACAGACACAAGACCACCTTTGCTACAGAATGGGGCTCATATCAGTATACAATAATTCCTTTTGGATTGAAGAATTCCCCTACTATATTTTCTAGAGTGGTGGTCGCAGCTTTTAAGCCGTACATTCACAAGTTTTTGTAGGTGTACTTTGATGTCTGGACAGTATTTGTATTGTTGAACAAACATGTTGGGAGCTTAAGGCTTATACTTAACACTTGTAGAAAACATCATATCTCTTTGAATCTGAATAAGTGCATATTATGTGCACCTTTTAGTATATTGTTGGGACATGTTGTTTGCAAGCAAGGACTTATGGTGGACCCTGCGAAGATTGTTTTCATTGTAAAATTGGATCCACCTAATATAGTAAGACAATTGCGCAGTACATTGGGACATACAGGATACTACAAAAAAATCATTAAGAGGTATGCACAGATCACTGCGCCAAAGGAGAAATTGTTGAAGAAAGATGTGACTTTTCATTGGGATGAAGAATTCCAGAAGAACCTTGACATACGAAAAGAGAAGATGGTATTTGAGCATATTCTAGTATTCCCTGACTGGAATAAGGAATTCCACGTCCATGTCGATGCTTCTTGCATAGATTTAGGAGTGGTATTGGCACAACCTAGCAAAGGAGAAATTGGCTATCCTATATATTTTGCAAGTAGGAAGTTTTCTAAAGCTAAGAATAACTACACTACCACAGAAAGGGAAGGTATAGCTATGGTGTATGCTCTGCAGAAATTTAGACATTATTTGTTGGGATCACATTTTAAGATGTTTATAGACCATTCTTCATTGAAGTACTTGGTCAATAAGCTTGTCCTAGGCGGGAATATTTGCAGATGGTTATTGTTATTTCAGGAATATGACTTTGAATTCATTATTAAACTAGGAAGGTTGAATGAAGGACCTAACCATCTGTCAAGATTGTAAACAGGAGAAGAACCATCTAGCATAGAAGATAATCTCCCTGATGCACAGTTATTTGCAATCAGAGTAGCAGATGAACACTTTGCAGACATTATTCACTTTTTGACCATGATGATGGCTCCTTCGAAATATACTATGTGGAAGAAGAAATAATTGGTGGTTAAGGTAGTGGAATTTTCATTGATAGTAGGACAATTATATAAGATGGGACTAGATGAGATATTGCATAGATATGTTTCTGACCATGAAATATCAATTATTCTAGCATAATCTCATGGAGGCACAGTTGGTGAACATTATACAGGAAAATATATTGCGCAGAATATATTGAGAACAGGATTGTGGTGGCCCACACTACATAAGGATGCAAAGGAATATTGTAGATCATGTGAGGTGTGTCAAAGAACAGGGAATCCCTCTAGAAAATATGAGATGCCATTAGTTCTACAAGTGACATTGCAGCCTTTTGACAAATGGGCTATTGATTTTTTTGGACCTATTAACCCACCTAGAAAATATATTGGTGTGAGGTACATAATAAATGCAACTGACTGTTTGAAAATATGGGTTGAAGCACAACCAAAAAGGAACTACAGTGCATACACTGCAACAAAGTTTATTTTTGAGTATATATTGTCTAGATGTGGGTGTCCGAATATATTGATGAGTGACCAAGGCTCACATTTCCTGAATAATACTGTTGAAGCATTGACTGCGGAGTTCCAATTCTATCACTAGAAGAGTACCCCTTATCACCCTCATACCAATGCGACAGTGGAGGGATTTAATAAGAGTATGGAGATTTCACTCACCAAAGTATGCAATGTGAACAGAGATGACTAGGATCTCAGAATTATAGTTGTGTTATGGGCTTACAGGACCACATTTAATAAGTTGACAAGTTAGTCACCCTTCAGGTTGATATATGGACAGGAAGTTGTGATGCTCATGGAGTATATTGTACCTAGCTTGAGGATTTCAGCCTTCACAAATATGGTAGACCCTGAAACAATGGAGGAAATAATGTCATAGTTGGTTGCATTGGAAGAAGATATATTTATAGCAGGATTCCATCAGTAGGTGCAGAAAGAAAGAGCGAAGGCCTATCATGATAAACATATCAAGAAGAAGAAGTTCAAGGTAGGAGACCTTGTCCTTCTTTATGAAAGTATGTTTGTAAAATTTCCAGGAAAATTCAAAATGCATTGGTTGGGCCCATATACTATAAAGAATATTACTGATGGAGGTGTAGTTCAATTGGAGAAGTTGAAAGGATAATTGATTTAGGGAAGGTTAAATGGTAGTAGGTTGAAGTTGTATAGGGATGACCCTGCCCCTACAACTTTTCTCTAAAGAAGAAAGGAGTAAAGTCTTAGTGCCATCTGCAATTGAAAGTGGGCACTGGATTATAAACTACGTTGTAGAAAGAGCTTCCACGGAGGGAGTGTACTTCGCTACAGTCTAGATTAAGTCAAATAATGTAGGAGTTATGATGTACAAAGGTTTGTTTTGTCATACGAATGCGTTGAATTTCGTCAGAAAAATATGACCATTAAAAGGGAAACTTTTTGTTGGAGGAGTGGAAAATTACATTTATGGAGACAGATTGGCAAAGATCCAGGAAGAGATATATGGTTAATTGTTGGAAATACTGAGATGGGGGGTGAATCAGTATTCGTTTCAATTATATCATTAGTTAATCTTCAATTATTATCAGTGTTTGTACAATGATAACAGTAAACAAAAGGAACACAAATGCACATAGCTTTTAAGGTGGAAACCCTCTCCAAGAAAAAAACCACCTAAACGCTTTTCTAATTATTCTTTAATATTCAACTCCAATTGAAAATAAAACTCCAACTTCGTAGAATCTAGAAAATTATTCTTCTCCAGCTCCCACTGGATGGACACTCCAACGCCCGAGATTCTTCAGTAGTCAACTGAACGGATGCCCCAACACCCAATGAGCTACAACTCACACTAGCGCCACCCTACCACCCTAAATTTTTCACAAGCTTGAACCTGTTGGTGACTTCATGCACCAGCCTAGCACCACCCTACTACGCTATAGAAGAATAAAACAATAATGGACACCCATTCCATGGAAAATGGTCCACTTTAAAATGATATAGAATGATGTAGAAGAAGAAGACACACTAGAACATAACCCCAACTATGACACAACCACCTAATGCTGATCCTAGACCTCCTGACACTGCCTCTTCAACTCTCGGAAGATAGACACTTGTACAATTTTTACAATGATGCATTTACAATGACTTAGTACAATGATACCTTTACAATGACTGTATGCAGTGCTGCCCATTTGAAGACTTCATGTGTTGAACTTATTGTTCTATTTTGCACCTTTATTTTTGCTCTTGTCATGCTACCCTCTGCTGCACCTTGCTTTGCTTTTCTTCCCTAGAAAGTCTAGTCCTTTGCAACCCTTGACAACATATGATCTAGCTTTTTCTTGCCTTCTAGGATCTCTATATTGAATCTAGTGTATCTATGTTATTTCAGCTCCCCAATATGTGATTTTCAGTTCTGTAGTATTAATCTGAGTCTTATTTCCAATGCCATAGGTCTGATCCAATTTGGATTCTTCAAGGGAGAGTTATGCCCAATCTCTCACAATGACCTAATTATGGACTATTTCAGTAGATCAAACTTGTACAGCATGCCACGTGTCACTGTTTCTTCATTCAGCTCTGAAATTGATATAGGGAAAGCTACATTCCGTTCACTATCTTCCACTTTTTACAGAATTCCAATCCGATACTCAAAGAGAGAGAGTTATGATGATTTTCCCAAGGTCACTTCTTTGAGATGAAGTTCAGTAGCTTGAAAAAATACTGACTTCCACAGATAATATCTCCGAAAATAATACGCACCCTGATCTGAAGTTTTTACAAGAGTGTCCTCAGGATTTGAGCTTCACCTCATAAAAATTTCAGATTCTTAACCTTCGTAGAAAAAAAGTTAGAGCACAAATACCACGATGACCTGTTTCAGGTAGAAAAATACCTACATAAGGAGGATATGAGGATCACAATTTATATAAATGCTTAGGTTGAGAGGGGTTTCAACAAGTGAACGTGGGAGGGATTTAGGAGCTTAAAAATCATTAATTATTTACTTTTCAATGACCCATGCCACAACCCCATGGGATTTTAGCCCACTGACTGAGGTTACAAACTTCAAACATGAATATCTCTCAAACCGTGAAGAATTACGTGGTGTGCCATATATCAACGAAAACATCTCGACAAGTAGAAACCATCAAAAGCATTCTTGAACTAGAATATAGTAATTTGGTAGGTCAAAATTCCCATGCAATATTGGGGTAGCCCCTGGTGATGCTTTTTTTAACATCAATGACAACCGCTGATCAATATTAATGAACAAAATCTAAACAAGATATAATCTAATTATGGGGTTAGAATATCAAGAGTGCTATAAAAAGTCGTGTCCCACTAAGATTTTGGCACTTTTCTATATGAGAGCTCAAAAATCACTAAGTATTGAGAAATTTCATAGGGTGCACTCCTGTATGAACACTGAAGACTTTATTCACGTCTTTAAAGAGAGAGGTATAGAAGGTCTCATGGAGGCCACAACACCATCTACTACACCCAAAGCATCGCCATCAATCGTGGAATCACCCCTCTCGCACCGAATAAGAAACCTGTCAAGCCACAACCATAACCCCAACCTGCCAGAGATAGCGAAGAGGAAACAGAACAATAGTATATGGAGACAGATGGCATAACAATTATGTCACCACCACCACCATACTTTCCACCTAGGAAACCAAATGCTAAACCCATGAAGGACTCTAAAGATATAAAGTATGGCACATTCGCACCATTGTTGCCAAAGAAGGTGCCATTTGAGGGAGAGTTTCTAGGAAAAATCCCACAGCTGAAATTTGCAGATTCGAACATCAATGATCAGAAAAAATATCCACAATTCGCGCTAATTATGTACCTAAAGTAGGTCCACTATCCAGAGAGCGGAGTGACAATAGTGGAGTCATATACGTGGGCGAGAGGGTTGAAGTGGTTTGGATTGATGAACATGTTGAATATGCCACACTTTGGCAGAAGTATACCCAACACTACCTGTGTAAGGAAATTTCTCATGTTGTTGCATGATGGATGCCTCTAGATGGGGAAGAGGATCTCCATTAATGAAATTCTAAGATCGAGGATTACCATATTACCATACCATGGAAGGGATCTCACCAAAGGTTTTTTGGTAAGGATCAAGACAAAGAAATAAAGCAGAGCATGAAGGAGAAGTTCAAATTGGTCAAGGGAAAGCGAGGTTACGATATAAATTCGATCAGTGACCAAGGAGTACACTTTGTTGCGCATATCGTAACCGGGGAGATTATGAAAAAATGTTGAGCCAACAAATTCCATGCATCAGTAGCTTCACTAGCTGCGCAGTGAAACTATAGGGTCAGTACAACTAGGTTGGGTATCTGTGCAGGGAGTTTCTGGAAGATTGCCAAGAATCTCAGGAGAAAGGTACAACCTTTCACTACGCATGGCTGATTTTGATCATTGCACTATTGGCATGGAAGGAGCTGGAGGACTCATATTTTCCTCCTATAGAAGCATATGTGTGTAAAGCAGCATGGTATGCCTCATTGTGGTATACCAATGAGCTGTCGACAGCATAGGATAACTGAGTATTCTTTGTATTGTACCACATGGATCTACATATTTTGGTGAACTAGCATGGGCCAACTGGGAGAAGGCGCACGACCTAATTTTATTGCAAGCCTGCTATCCCTTAATTTTGCTGGCATAGGTGTAGGCCTGCATACCTAACACCTAATTCAAAGGTGCAAACAGGATACCTACTTATGCACATTCTATTTCTGCAATGTTTTCATTAGTATCCAGTGTAATAAGTTATCCCTTTGCTGATAAAAGGAATAGCAATCTAATAAAGACGTTTCTTCATTTACCAAAGATAGGCTCTGCCTCCCAGTCTCTTTCTTCTTGTTTTGAGAATTTCTGCAATGTTTTGTTTTCGTTTGGTTCCTTTGCATGCCACACAGATCTTAGGAGAGTTAGTGCAACTTCCCCATGGTTGCAACTGGCTTATCCCATTTTAGAACAAATCGACCTCTACAGACTTGATTCCCACACTTTCACTGGAGCGCAGAGCCCTATTGCGCATTTTGTAGAATTATTTCCACACAAAAATTCGCAGATCCCATTGAAGTTATGGATCAATTGGTATCAGAGCCTGAGATCCAAGGAAAAATCAGATCTTGACATGAGCCAATTTTTTTTGTTTTTTTGTTTTTTATTTTTAGTTATTTTCTATGAGATGAGCAAATTCTTAATGGCGGTGGATACACATGTCTCCTAGCCCTAGCAGTGCACAGGCCTCCACCACACAAGAGAGGAGGCATAGCTCTTCTTTCCACAGATATATCCCTATTGATCATCTCAAATATCGTGTAAGCTTGCCTTCCACAAATCTTTTGCTCCAAGATTCCTCCTTGAAGAGATCCCTTGGCAGTGGAATCTGAATCCAATGCTTCAAATCCCATGCAAGACCTTGTCTCTGATCTTAATGAATTAATCAAAATGCAACAACCAAATACTCCAAATCCCTTGTGCTTGGATACTCAAATCCAACTCCCTAAGTTTGTTGGGAAAAGCAATGGAGAAATAGTAGATTCATGGATCCGTAGCCTTTCCACCTCTTTAAAAACTTGCCTAGACCTCACCGAAGAGAAAAATATTTAGATGGCTGCCTTTCAATTGGAATTCCTTGCCCAAATATGGTGGGATACAAAGCAAGAAAAGACCACATTCTTGGTCGATCTTGGAGAATGCCCAGGGTCCTCGGCCTCTCCCCCAATCCAAAGTGTTAGGATGAATCCTTAGTGTAAGTGTATGAAAAAATATCCTTTTAGCTGTGCATAAAAAACAGCCCTAACAGCAAAATATGGCTGCTAATATCTTCAGATCTGCAATTATTTAATCAAGACAAATGCTGCAAAAATCTAGATCTATGCATAAAAAGACATTAAGCAGTAAAAATAAAGTTTTGCTCCATGCATCCAATAGACAAGACAAGAACGATATTTTTTGAAGAATTTTATATTAATGGAACCTGGGAGGAAAAAAATAAAGTTGTTTCCAATTCTCCTCAATGGGGTGGGTTCTTGGAAGTCCTCAGCACTTCAGATCTAGAATTTCTCTCTCTTGTTGGTGTAGAAAACCCAGACAAACATAGAACTCAAAGGGAGCTCACAAAGTAAATAATAGAAAATATGACAATTACAATGGCTCAAAGTCAGACCAAGAGTATAGATCCAGAGTGATTTAAGAGGCAACAAAAGGTGATGAATGGTAGGAAAAACCATTCTATTTATAACAAAATATTAGGTCATTCTAGATCTTGGTGCATGATTAAAATAATATTAACCAAATCTAGATCCACCTTTTATGGAATATTTTATTATATTTGTTGGAGGGGAAAGGAATTTGACTTGGGTCAAATCCCTTTTTTGTAAATAATAAATAAATAAATGATTTATTTATCATTTTAATAAAGTGGTTGAATGATAATTAAGTAAATAATGATTTATTCAATTATTTAAAAATGCTTTAGTCAAATTTAACAAGGAATATTATTTAAATAAGGTTTAAATAATTATTCCTAGAAAATAATAAGATAAATAAGGATTTATCTAATTAATTTCTTTGTTTTGGGTTAAATATGACCAAGAATAATAACTAATTTACTGTTTAATTAATTATTCCATGAGGAAAACCAAACAAATGTAGATTTGTTTAATATTTCCCCTTGGGGTTTCCTGTTTAGACCATAAACAACCTAATAAATGTGTTTTATTAAGTTATTTAACATAGTGAAAGCAATTTTACTTAGGGTAAAATTGGTCTTACATGGTGTACTTGGGTCCATCTAATGATAATAGGTTAGATGACCAAAAAATGGTGTAACACAAAGTTGGGCTCAACTTTGTGAAGCATTGAGAAACTATTTTTACACACTTGGGTACGTACAATATTTATGGATCCGATGGAACCAGCTCTGCCAAATCCCTACAGAAGGAGTCCAAGCCTACATCGACTACTTCTCTAAGTTGCACCTATTACTTCACATTCCAGATCCAGAAGAAGTATTAATACGCAATTTTATGGCTGGCTTATTGGGTCAACTCCGTATAGAGGTAGAACTATTTGAAAATCAGACTTTAGACTGACTTTTTCAAATATCTCTAGCCATTGAAAGGAATATCGCTCCTAGGGGTCTTCCTCCTCAGTCCTGCCCCACTCCATCCCCCACCCCTTTGTCCCACTTCATACATCCTTTTTCTCTAAATCCCAATACCAACACACCCTGGTGTTCCTTCCACCCCACAGTACTTCTGATTGTCGAGTTCTCAAATCTATGAAAACCAATAAAACCTTAATTACGGAGTATACTACTTCCAAATCAGTCGACAACAATGAGGGTGTTTCCCTTGAAAACCCCACCACCCTAGATCCCTCTTTGATATTAATGACCACTGAAGAGCCAAACTCATCAAACCTATTCACATGATTGCCAAATCAAAAACTCATTGGCTTTACTGATCATGCACAATGGCAGCCAGAAAAATTTGGTATCTCAAGAATTAGTTACCGCCTTCATATGTTCACTACTCCACACCTAAAGCCCTATCATCTTGGATGGGTTAAAAAGGATGGTCCTCGCCTATTGGTTTCCCAACGTTGCCTGATCACCTTTTCCATAGGCCCATTTCAAGACACTATCCTTTGTGACGTCTCGCCATTGGATTGTTCTGACTTACTTCTAGGCATCCCCTACCAATCCCAAAGATATGCCATTTATATGGCTAAATCCCTCCAGTATAAAATTACACCACAGATCAAATCCCTCATGTCCATTTGAATCAATGTGTCTCTCTCTATTTGGTGTGCCTCGTACCACCAAACAATACTACACTTCATGTTCCTAAACCAATGAATTCTCTCCTTCACGAATTAGATGATGGTTTCCAACCTCCTGTGGGCCTTCCCCTGTCTTGCCATATCGACCATTATATTCAACTCATTCCAGGCTCGGCTCTACCTAATGCGCCAACTTATAGTTTGGCCCCCATAGAATTAGAGGAAATGGAGAGGCAATTGACAGACCTCATTAACTCTGGCCACATTCAAACATCCTCTTCTCCCTGTGCTCTTGCCACCTTTTTCATCCCAAAACAAGAAACCTCGGAAATGCATCTTGTCACTGATTATTGAGCCCTTAACAAAGCCACACTAAAGAACCATTACCCCCTACCCTGGATTGAGAAGTTACTTGACACCCTCCAAGGAGCTAAGTGGTTCACTAAATTGGATTTCCCATTAGGATATCATTAGGTTCGAATGAACCCTGATGATGTGTGGAAGACAAGTTTCAAGACCAAATTTGGTCTTTATGAATGGAAGGTCATGCCATTAGGCCTGAATAATGCACTAGCCACATTCATGTGACTGATCAGTGATATTTTCAGAGGAAATTTAGGTCGCATTATTTTCATTTACTTATATGACATTCTCATCTTCAGTAAGACATGGGACTCCCACATGCAGCATGTCCTTCAAGTTTTCCAAATCCTCAGAGAACACAAGTTACAAGTCAAGGAGAAGAAATCCTATTTTGGCCAGTGTTCAGTTCCTTACCTTGGCTTCATGGTCAACTCAGAAATTATTCAACCAGATGCGTCTCGCATCCAACCCTTGGAGCAATGGCCACAACCTTCTTCAGCCAACGAGCTCAAAATTTTCCTAGGTGGTATTAATTTTTACCATAAGTTTATTCTTCATTTTTCTTAGATTTCTCATCCTTTGAATCAGCTCTCTTATATTCATTCTACATTTATTTGGACTAACGAGGCTACCAACCACTTTTTTCAACTCAAGGAGGCACTATGCTCATCTCCAGTGTTGTGTCTTCTCGACCTCTCTCAACCATTTGAGGTTGAGTCAAATGCCTCAAAGTATGCTATTGGTGCCATACTTAAACAGGGAGGACACCCCATTTCTTATCACTCAGAAGCTCTTTCCCAGGCCAAGAAGAACTATAGTACTTATGACAAATAATTTTACAGCCTGGTCCAAGCTCTCAAGCAATGGTGCCACTATTTTTTGGGCAAAGAGACTATTCTCCACACATACCATCATCCATTGATATTCATCAACTCACAGTCTAAGCTTCAGGAACAATGTCATCTTAAATGGGCCTCCTACATTCAGAAATTTCATTTGGTCATCAATTATAAGAAGGGCACTTCGAACAAAATGGAATATTTTCTCAGCAGGCCACCCATGCCAATCCTCCCAATTCTAGAAGTGAATTGTGCTAATTATGATTCATGGAAAGCACAATATGCTACTGATCCAAACTTTCACGAAGTTTGAGTTGCCTTACACAGTCCCACAGTTATCAATCAGATTCCCTTCTTGGATTACACCATTCAGGATGGTTGGCTCTACAAACTCAATTTAGTTTATGTCTCACACTCAGACGATCGCCTCTTACTCATTCGAGAAGCTCATGCATCAACCTATGGTGGCCACTTTGGTACCACAAACACTCTCTAGCACCTCCAACACCATTTCTATTTGCCTTCTATGCAAACTCCAGTTGTGAAATTCATCAGGGCCTGCACCTTGTGTTCTTAATAAAAACCATCCAGTAGAAAGCATGGCTTATATTAGCCTGTGCCTCTCCCTTTGCTGCCCTAGGCATCAATCTCTATGGATTTATTAAGCAGGCTACCCACCACCCAAAAGAAACATGATGCAATCTGGGTAGTAGTATTTCATTTTAGCAAAATGGCTCGTTTTGTTCCCTACACAAAGACAACTACAGATGTTCAAACAACAAAATTGTATTTCCAACATGTCTGGCCACATTTTTGCCTACCAAGCAACATCATCTCAGATCAAGACTCACGCTTCCTCAGCACATTTTGGAAGGCCATATGGACATGACTTGGGTGTCAATTAAATTTCTCTACTGCCTTCCATCCTCAAATGGATGGCCAAACAGAGGTGGTCAACTGAGTACTAGTCCATGCTCTTTGTACTCATTTTGGTCGTAGTAAACAGTGGGACAACTATTTACACATTCTGCAACATAGCTACAACAAGGCCACAAATTCTTCTATTGGGTTCTCTCCTTTTGAAGTATGTTTGGGCTTCCAACCAGTAGCCCCAGCCAAGCTTCCCCTCAATTTGGATCCCCAAGGTAAGATGCACCATCAAAAAGAGAAACACTCAGCACACCAATTTCTTCAACAACTTTCACAACGACACATTGTCGTAACAGCAGCACTCAAAGTAGCCCAAGATTTTTCCAAGCAAAGGCATTACAAATAAAGGACCTCCAAGACCTTTCAGCCAGGCGACAGAGTATGGTTACATTTGGATAATAAATGCTTCAAAGGACAACATCATAAACTTCTTTCAATCAGATATGGCCCTTATATCATTTTAGAACAGATTGGGGAGAATGCCTATCGATTGGACCTTCCCCCTCAGCTCTTAATACACAATGTCATCAATGTCAATCATCTAAAGTTGTTTGAACCTCCCCTCTTGGAGGAACCAGTCACAATTACTCATTCGGTGGACAATATCCTGGCCTTCCAAGTCCCATTGGCAAAAGACACATTATTGGACACCAGGACTCATTCTACTTGACACCGGAGCTACACCTCCTACCTAGTGGCACGCCAAGGACAAAATCCAACTCAAGCAAAGTGGATGACCATTGAAGTGTTGCACCATCTGTATCCTCATCTTCGCATGGAAGCCGGGACACTTTCAGATCTAAACAGGGAGGAATTGGGCCAACTGGGAGAAGGCGGATGACGTAATTTTATTTCATGCCTTCTATCCCCTAATTTTGTTGGCATAGGTGCAGGCTTGCATACCTAACACCAAATTCAAAGGTGTGGACAGGCATACCTACTTTTGCGCATTCTTTTTCTACAATGTTTTCATTAGTATCCTGTGTAATAAGCTATCCATTTTCTGATAAAAGGGAAATAAATCTAATAAAGACGTTTGGTTGTTTACCAAAGATAGGCTCTGCCTTCCAGTCTCTTTCTTTCTGTTTTGAGAATTTCTGCAATGTTTTGTTTTCGTTTGGTTCTTTGCATGTCATGCAGAACTGAGGAGAGTCAATGCGCCTTCCCCATGGCCGCAACTAGCTTATCCCATTTTAGAACAAATTGACCTCTGCAGACTTGATTCCCACACTTTCATTGTTGCGCACTGCCCTATTGCGCATTTTACAGACTTATTTCCACATAGAAATTCGTAGATCCCATTAAAGTTATGGATCACAGCATCCTCAGTTGTCACCAAGCCTATACCAACAATATAATGTAGTTATGAAGTTCAAGGTGGACTTCCACAGAATAAATGTATAGGCCCGGAAATATATAATGAAGATATGGAATCCTCCACCATACTTAGTCACCAAAGATGATATTGCTACATTGATACAGCAGTGTCCCTTAGAATGGATGACTACGGTGAAGGAAGAGGCGGAGGGTACTCAGATGGATGAAGAAACATCGGAGCATGGAGGCCTAAGAAAAAAATACAAGGAAAAAGAGGATCAGGAGAAAGATAGGGAGCAGGTGAATAATGAGGTTCATCGGAATCCTCTTAGAGGCGAATAATAGGAAAAGGAAAATATAGTGACAGAAAAAAGGAAAAAGTAAGATGCACAACAAAGTTTCCATAAGTAAGAAGAAGCAGAAGGCAGATAAGTTGAAGGGTGTAATGAAATTGGTCCTTACTGATGGGGACATAGACGAAATTAGGGAAAATTTTCAAGAAGTGGTGGAGGAATAATGGGGAAAAATTGAGGATCTCTACAGCGCACTCATGATGGGTGCTGAGGACAGCATTGCAGAGCTAAATATTTTAGCGCATACAACTAGACAACTAGTGTCACTAATCCAAGCACTCCAGCTAGAGAGATTTATATAAACAAAATTTGGGATGAGGATCATGTAGATATCTGTCGGAGCTCTGTAGTTCGACGCAGCTAAAGCAAAGTCGTAAGTGAAAATTGAGACAAGGTCAATATGAACATTGCAGCGTTGCCAATTCCGGTATTGTATGACCTGCATCAAGGTATTATAAATGAGCTAAAGGAGAAGGAGGAGCACACATCACAATTAAATATTCATGCAGAACAAGAGTGAGTTGCACTTAAGAAATAGCTCAACTAGGCAATCAAGGAGAAGGACCAGGAATAACAGCAACAATAGAGGTTGAAAGAGGTGGTCAAAGCCACTTGTAGAGAATTTATGGACATGGATGTCCACAAGGAGGAACCAGTAGAAGAAGATCACAGATGTGCAATTCAAGTATGAAGTAAAGATCAGTGAGCTACAAATGAAATTGAAACCATCCACGACAGTGAAAGTGCGATATCAGAGGGAGATCGACCTAAAGGCTGCAATGACAGGAATCTCTAGGATAGTGGTAGAGTGTGTAAAATTACTGGATGAGACCTTGCATATTTGGACTTCGCCGTAGAAATATCCAAATGTACAGAAGATAGAGGAAGACATCCAACAGAAGCAGAAGCAGTTGGAGGAAATCAGGATAGAAGCAAAGAACTTTCCATTTTCACAGAAGCTTGCAAGGATCAGTGAAGGCAAGGCACTTCAGAATCATATCAAAGAACTTAAAATGGAAGAGAAAAGTTTGACAGAGAGGACTCAACCATGGTAGGATGAGGCTCTCCAGTTGTCGCAGTAGATGGACTGGAAGCTCCAAGGGCTTCGACAACAGGAAGAGGCAACATTTGTAGAAATTATATAGAACATCTATACCAGTGGATTCAATCTGATCATGTAATGTACTAAAACAAGATATTGAATCCTTCCACTATATTTGTGGAATATAATCAAGATCGCTCAATCACATGAAAGTAAGAGAAATAAGTAAATCAATCAGACAACACAAGAAGTTATTGGGGAAAGAACCTACTAAAAACCCCTCTATCATATATTGTACATAGTCAAATAATCATGAAACATTAATACAATTCCATCTAACATTGATAAAATCATGCACTCTACCAATCGTCTCACCCCTGATCCTGCTCAAAACTAACTAGAAATTATTAGGCAAAATTCACCAACACTTAGCCAATTATCAGACCATACTTAGCCCAGCCTTGTTCACGCAATCCCTAGGCAATAAATATCTATTAAATAGGATAATCAACCTTCCTTGATTATGAAATCCATCATGTCATTCCCGTGACTTTATAATTGCGCCCAGGCAATTTTCTAGTAATACAACAAATAGTTATCTTCCCTTTAACCTATTTCTCAACTAGGTCTTCATCAGAATTAACATGTATGAAACTATTAATAGTGAATCATCATTTATCTAACTGATCACTACTTGTGAATTAAATCTAATTTAATTCACTTGACCTCTCACTAGCTCATCACTCAGTTAGAACTAGTTAAACCGATTTTAACTCAATTAATTTGAGTTAACTGATTACACATGCACCAAGCTAGTGCATTAACTGAAACTGGACCCCCAAAATAATATAATCACTCTACATGCCTCACCTTTGACCCTAAAATCTAAATCCTTGAGCTAACTCAGTCTTTCTAACTTATTTAACTGATACAAGTTGTTATGAGATGAAATTACAATTTATTTTCCAATTTATTTAAGGGATAAATAAATTAGACACCCACATTTAGCACTAATGTGTAATTGAATTCCTCACTCATGTGTGACTGGAATCCCACACCAATATTGGTCAATTTTTTTCCTCTTTGGATGCCAATCTCATTATTTCTTGTTGCAAATTTCAACACTCCCTCTCAACAAGAAAGGAATTCAATCTATCCTGACCTAGTACCTTTAGAATGTTCTGCATGCAACACTTCTCTAGTGTTGTTTGCACATGTAACTCCTGAAACTAAATAGCCTCTGAAAAATTGAATCAATCTGTCATCAAAGTCTTCTTCTTGATGGATCTTACTGCACCTATCTACTGGACACTCTACGTCGCTACTAACATCTGCATCCGTGCCCTCTACACTACTGCCAACTTTGATCTGTGCCCCAATATCCGACATCTATCACTCTGATTTATGTCTTCCTGAAATCCAACTGCATCATTCTAACCAGTCCTTCCTGCTACTGTTGTAATGTGGGCTCCTCGTAGCTAGGTTCGATCCATGAAACACACCAACTCAATGGACCCTGCCCAAATTTCTTCTTTGGATTATATCTGCACATCACCCCACCTCTCACCTTGATGTACAGCTGCATGTACTCCCTCTGCCCATCTGACTTGAAATTTCCCCCTCCTAGAGGTCTCTGCTTGAGTGGACCCTTCCACTTATTCTCCTCTCTGCTTCTCCAATTTTGGCTTCTCCACAACCTTCTGAGACTACTTCTAGGGTTGCATGTTGAGAGATAATTCCTCCCTCTCAACCACCAAGTCATTAACCACTTCTTTGCTCCTCAAAACTTTGCATGCATCCTCAACCTTGAGACCATACAGGTCCTTGACTCTTACACCGATCTATTTCACCTGACACGTGGCTATGTTTTTAAGGAATACCTTTACTTTTCTAAACATCACATCACAACCACGGTCTTCCAATACCGCTACAGAGACAAGATTCTTGCTTAGGCCTGGAACATACAAAACATCTGCTAGTCTCAGAGGGGAGCCAGAATCCCTCTGAAAGGTAATTGTACCTATGTCGATCGCACTATACCTCATGTCATCTCCAAACTCTATGTTATGCTAGAGGTCCTTCTCCTCAAAGTCACTGAATAGATCACTATTCCTCTTCATATGGAACGAGGCACTGTTGTCTAGATACCACATGCATCTCATTATAGTGATGGTAATGCATGCAATGATAGTAAAATCAAGCCCGAACTGTGAAGCCAATGCTTCATCCGCTGCAACTACATGCTCCTTCTTGCTTGCCTTCTTCTGTGGACAATTCGAGGCATAGTGCCCATGCTCGTGACAATGAAAACACCTGACCTTGGACAAGTCTCTCTTGCCCTCTTCGCCTTGGTACTTCTTTCCCTTGTCTTTCTTTCCTTTTTGGACTAATGCACAATCTTCTTCTTTGTTGGTGTTGGAGGTCCCTTCTCTGATGCTCCACCTTATCTCTTCTATTACCAAGTCAGATCATAAACGCTCTCAGTATGGTAACTTCTCCCTCTAATTCATAGAGTCCTGGTAACTATGCCAGCTCTTTGGAAGGCCTAGAAGTACTAGGCTCCCCAAGTCATCATTGGCTACGGACACACCAACACTTCCAAGCTCATCTCGACATTGAGTGAACTTCACCAAGTATGTTGGTACTTTCTCGCCCTCCTCCTTCTTGATATTTTGGATCTTTTCCTTCCACACCAACTTCCTTTGGTCAGTGTTGTTTTGAAACATATCTATCAAGGCCTTCCACATAGCATATGGAGTCACCTTCCCATGGAGACTCGAGACAATATGATCTTGAACTCCCTCTAACAAGATCCTTCTTTCCTTTCCTACCTTCTTCTATCATGCATCAATAAGTTGGGAATTTGCTGTTGCGGGCTTGGGAATATCAAAATCTATGAATTCCTTCAACATGTTTCCCTCCAACACTGCCTCCATCATGTCCTTCCTTGCAATATAATTCGAATTTTGCTTGAGTGTAAATTCGAATCTCAAGCCATTGAAAGACATCTTGATCTGTTGTTGTATCCTGAAGAATAAATCTGCAAATTTGAACCTCTTCAATATAAACTCAATTTCTTCTCTTCTATTGTGATTCCTGGCACTCTGATACCATTTAAAAATTATATATAACCTCTATACCAATGGATTCAATCCGATCATGTAATGTACTAAAAAAAGATACGGAATCCTTCTACTATATTTGTGGAATATAAAACATGATCGCTCAATCACATGCAAGTAAGAGAAAGAAGTAAATCAATCACACAACACCATATGTTCTTGGGGAAAGAACCTGTTCAAAACCTCTCTATCATATATTTTACATAGTGTTATCTCTAAATTGGTACTGATGGGTTGCTCCACCAAACAACTTAGAGTAACTCTTTCAAACCAACTTTTGATTTAGGATTATCCTCTTCAGCCTGAGAGGGCTCTCTCAATTTAACTAATGATTTGCTCAATTAGGTTTCAAATAAAATGGCTAACTCTGTGATAAGTGTCTTATTTTATTTTATTGTAGATGAAAAATGAAATAGGTTTCACTACCATTGGGCTCACAAAGTCAGTATGAAGGAATTCAGTGACAAAAGAATCTCCTTGTGGAAACTAAGATTCTTTTATCGTTGCAATGAGCTTATGTCTTATGTTTCCTTAATATATTTTTCCAATATCTTGATGTTGAATTACTTATAATTCATTACCTCATGCTCTGACTTCCTTTTGACATTGAGTTATTGAAATCCCTAAGGGGTGATTTTTTACCACAAAAATCATTTTTGCAGGAAATAAAAGGAGGGAAAGTGCTGTATTTAGCCCATATTGTCTAGAAAACATGTCTTGATCAGAATAAGAAGAAAAAAATTATTTTGGATGGCTGAAATAAATATGCTACTGAACTACGCTAAGAAACTACCTAAGGGTACTCTGTTTTTGCAGCGAAGTATTGTTAATGGTATTTGGAGGTTTGAAAAGTGTTTTGAAGAATAGCCAACCACGTGGAGATATTAAAGATGATAGTGGGTGACCCCAACAGAGATTCAC
Source organism: Pinus albicaulis (assembly GCA_034641835.2). NCBI lineage: Eukaryota > Viridiplantae > Streptophyta > Pinopsida > Pinales > Pinaceae > Pinus > Pinus albicaulis. The sequence goes on from CM076580.1 coordinate 372,348,760, forward strand.
TACTCGAAAATATTGTCACCTATCCAGGTCAACATGAGGACAATGATCAAAGATATGTTTATCTTTTCCTAAAAAGTAGGAGTGTTAGTTCCTAAATCTAGTGGGCACATTTATGTCTTAGAGATGGTGAGTGCCACTCGAGCACGTGATCATTATCAATATAATTATCCCATTAATGCAGAAAATGAATGTAATAAATGAAAGGCGGAGTCCTATTAGAAGTATAATCCTTAAGAGATTAGGTGTCTTTTTCAGTTCCAAGAATGTAGTTTATGGTTAAGATAGGTGTCAAGATTATGGTTCGATGAACTAGCTAGCTGGGAAAATCCAATGTCAGCAATAAAAGTCTATTAATAGGTAGAAAATAGAATGAGAAAAGTTTGGAGAATGTCATTTGATACTACTATTGTAAATTTTGGAATATCAGTAATATACAGTGATGGTGTTTTCTGCTTTACCTGAGATTCTTTGATTGTTGCAATGAGCTTATGTCTTATGTTTCCTTAATATCTTTTTCCAATATCTTGATGTTGAATTGCTCAGAATTCATGCCCTCATGCACTAACTTCCTTTTTACATTGAGTTATTGAATATTTTATGTGTGTTACTATTGTCTTTTCATTGAAACCGTAAAAGCCTCAATTTCCACAAGGAGATTCTTTTGTCACTAAATTCCTTCATACTGACTCCATGAGACCAATGGTAGTGAAACCTATTTCATTTTTCACCTACAATCAAGTACACTAAGACACTTATCATAGATTTAGCCATCTAATTTTAAACCTAATTGAGCAAATCAATAGTTAAATTGAGAGAGCCCCCTCAGGCTGAAGAGGCTAATCCTCAGTCAAAATTTGTTTTTAAAGAGTTACTCTAATTTTTTTGGTGGAGCATCCCATTAGTACCAATTTAGAGATAAAACATAGACAAATAATCATGAAACAATACAATTCTTTCTCACACCGAGAAAATCATGCACTCTACTAATCATCTCACCCTGAACGTGCTCAAACCTGACTAGCAATTCTTAGGAAAAATTGACCAACACTTAGCCAATTATCATCCCCCACTTAGCCCAGCCTTGCTCATGCAATCCCTAGGCAATAAATCCTTATTAAATAGTATAATCAAACTTCCTTTATTGTCCAATCCATCGTGGCCTTACTGTGACTTTATAATTGTGCCCAAGCAATTTTCTAGTAATACAATTGATAGTTATCTTTCCTTTAACCTCTATCTCAACTGAGTCTTCATTAGAATTGACATGCATGTAGCTATTAATAGTGAATCATCAGTTATTTGGTTGATCACTACTTGTGAATTAAATCTAATTTAATTCTCTCGACCTCTCACTAGCTCATCACTCAGTTATAACTAGTTAAACTGATTTTAACTCAATTAATTTGAGTTAACTGATTACACATGCACCAAACTAGTGCATTAACTGCAACTGGACCCCCAAAATAATAGAATCACTCTACATGCCTCACCTTTGACCCTCAACTCGAAACTCTTAAGATAACTTAGTCTTTCTGACTTAGTTAACTAATACAAGTTATTATGAGATGAAATTACAATTTATTTTCCAATTTATTTAAGGGATAAAAAAATTAGATGCCCACATTTAGCACTAATGTGTAGCTGAATTCCTCACCCATGTGTGACTGGAATCCCACACCAGTATGTGGTCGATTTTTTTCCTTTCTGGTTGCCAATTTCACTATTTCTTGTTGCAAATTTCAACGACATTGAAGAAGACTGCAAGACCAGTCACAGAGGAAGTATTGGAAGAAGTTCGCAGCCATGAGAAACAGGTCATAGAGGTGTTGTATAATTTTAACAGTTCCTACAAAATCATAGCAGCAAAGATCAAAGGGAAAATCACATGAGTGCCTCGGGAGGAGTCACATGTGAGTGTTGGTAGCCTACTAGGTGCAACCCAACTTGGCCTATATTTTGGCTAAGTCTTTGCATTTTGAGAAGCGGAGCGTGAAGTATACCACATGGTATCATAGGGGCTTGGGGTGGGTCGAAGCCCCTCTTTTTGTAATGGTTTTTGAGTTGTATTTTTCTTGTTTTGAGAATTCCATGGTATTTGGACCATGGTATTGTGTCGATGTAATGTTTTATAAAGGGATGTTTTTCTATGTTATAATCATAGATATAATGATAAGGATGTAGTCGAATGATATATGGTTAAGGGCTAGGTTTCTATCCATATTTTTCACCAAAGGGAAGGCTCTGCAGCTGAGTTCGCAGAGACCTTGGAAGAGTCTGCAACTTAGTGCATAAACCACCTATAGTTGTGTGCACAATTCGGAGGGTTGGTTGTACTTAAAATATCTATCATAATAAAGAAGAAGGATTTTTGTGAAGATATTATGTGTTCTTATGTGTTTCTTTTCTATTTTTTTACTATCAGTTGTTGCGAAGTAGTTGTTACAATTGTGTGTTATGAAAGTGTAGTTTATGATGTTGTATAATGTGTTCTATTAAATGTGGCGAAGTAAGTGAATAGTTTTACACATCGCGTTCATTTTATGTATGTTAAAAGATAATAGAATCACAGTATATTGACCACATTGTGCAGTCCCTCAAGGCTGCAGAAACCTGGTTCTGCAACCACCCATAGTCACCTCGGGTGAGACTGCGATCTCCTTGCAAGTCGTTTCCGAAAGGGTCGGCGATCAATGGTTTTGTTGGTGCACAACATAGATCGAACCTGTGTCAATCCCAAGCAAGCCAATATCCTACTTTAAGATTTCATGGCAATCTCATTTTCCATGTGATCCCTTGCATCATACTTACATAAACACACAAATATCAGTGTATAAATAAATGTAACACTATAATGGTTACCTTACCTTATTGTGCCAAGCATGTTGCCTTGTATATGAACACATACATATATCATCTCTCAAGGAACTCCAATTCCTTGATGAATCCATCCATAACTAGAAACCAAAGGTTGTACTTGTAAATACATGTTCATGAATCTAGCACATATCCACATAATGTCAGAAGAAATCAAGGTTAAGAAGACTTCAAGTATTAAAAAAAAAAAAAACTTCATGTATTCATGCAAAGCACTCATTTTTTTGTAATTAGGGTTTCCAAAGATATCCAAAGGAAATATTACCCAGTTATTTTCTTTTACCATTTACCTTGCTACAATCGTGTCCTACTATGTACTGTCACATCACCCATTTGTTAGCTATATAAACATATCATTATTACCTCATCACACTAATTCCAAGCATGTTTCCCGCAATTTTTCACACATGTTAGCCACATATTCCAAATATCAAGGTATCCTATCTAGAAATTTTAAATCAACCTTTACCAATGCTAACAAACGTATCATAATCAACTCACAATTACTAGCATAATACTACAACTAGCACCCACTTACACTCAAGTACATATCAACTATCTCAGCACATAATGTGTTAGTATAATCATCTTGATACAAGATCATTCCTTTAGGAAATATTATAAACACATACTCATATCATGAAATAAATCAAACATTCAAGCAACATATAGACGACATAATATACAGCAAACACTCAAACACCAAATATACTACATAATCAAACACTCAAACACCAAATAGATGACATAATCAAACTCATACCTTAATGTATCTCAGTGGAGGCTATCTTGTATTCACAATCAATTTAGATTAGCACGATATAACTTAAAAACATGTCGTCTCAACATAAATAAGGTCATTATATCCATAACAGTGACTAGTTAACATGTTCATATCATAAGCTCATAAACAGTTTTCATTCATGCATAACAATCACATATGCACAGTCAGTCTAGATTAGTATGACATAATTTCACAAATATACTAACTCATACTTGAATGTCATAACCACAATCATCTTCATAGTTCAATCCAAATTAACACAAAACATAGTAACATCAAGACCTCAGTTGAATTGACTGTAATCATCAGGCATATGACCACAATGCATACAACAACAGGTTTTTATCATTCATGGCTATCTAACACATGTGCATATGACTACGCTGATCAACTAGTATGTTTCATACATGTAACCACAATAAAAATAGAATGAAAAACATATAAGTAACCCTAATGCATATAATACTCCATTAACTAACATACTTGCATACCCACCATAAAAACATGTATGATGATTTTCTATTACCCTGAGATCCAGCGTTGAAAATTTACTTTGATTATCTGCATCTCCTGCGCTATCTCAACCAACACATTAGCAACATAACATACCAATAATATCATGATGACCTCATTTCATACAATGACCTCATGATGCATTTTTGACCTACTATACGTGCATAACTATAACCATGACAATGCATCCATAACAACATATAGACATGGAAATGCATAATAGATGCATATACAACCGACATGCATTCATGACTAACGCATCCCAACAACAACATCATCAACTCCTACATGGAAACACAACAGAAATAATGACCCTCACCATGCATACACAATGTTGATCATGTCAGCATTTTTTTAAATTCTGTTAAATTCTGACAAGCAATCCCCTTTAAACCCCCTCTGTTTGGCCTAAAAAATCATTTTTCTGCCTATCGTTCCCCTCCTCTAAACTCAAAATTGCATTAAAAAGGGCCAAAAACCCACATTTGAAAATATATAAGGTTTGGCACCTTTCGGCCCTAGCCCCTCAGTCTTTTTATCCATATAACCTGGGCGCTAGACCAAGCTGTAGCCTGGAGAGCGCTTATCGCGGGAGGGGTATCGGGCACAGTATTATTCGTTGATCTGTACAGATCCGACGGCCTTCATTGATCAGCGTCGCACCCATGGCCCAACCCGTTTACCACTCTGATTGCCTGTCCACCGTCCGATCAAATCATAAATCAATGGTCCGCAACTCACCCGCCTTTGTGGTCCCCGCGCCCAAAAACACTGTTCAAAAACTGGTGGTATCCATCGCACCGCCTTTGGAGGGCGGGCGGTATTTTCCATTTCAGAAGCGATTCCACTCAACGTGTGACACGTGGCTCTGTCACTATTTCAAAACCACCCACCCATCGCGCGTTATTTTTCGGCATTTGACCCGGCGCGATATGCATAATAACCGTCCGATCTGGGGCTCTCCATCCAACGGTCATCGCACCTCGAAGATGCGCGGAATTTAACCCAAGGTATCTGTACCCCTGGCCCACCAATCCATCGCCCTCCGACGCGTCCTCAGCCGTCGATCTCCTCCTAAGATTGGACGGTCCAGATTGCTTGCCTGCCCGCCATCAACACGTGTCCTCCGCCACATCACCCTTTCCACGCAATTTATCGTATTTCGCTCATCTCTCTTTATATATTCAAAGGGTCAAAATTCAAAGGTTTTGCATTCAAATTTCTGCATTCCGCCAACCTTCACCAGAGCATTTTTCCTCCATCACACTGTTTTTTCCACCATTTCACCATGCTGCGCTGTCATCCTTATTACCCCCACTGCATCCACCTTCCCGTGCATTTGTTTTCTTGACGATTTTGTGTATTTTGCAGGGTACGAGCGGCGGTGATCTGCCATGATTCACAGTCTCAATTACAGTAACAGAAAAAACCGTAAAGGACCATTTTTCAGAGGCTAGAATTATAAAAAAAATGCTTGGGAAGCTGTTACGACATGACCTCCATTAAAGAAGCAGAGTTAAACTTTGTCAAACCCTCCAGAGTCATTCAAAGCACATATTTCATGATCGGAGACATTAATATTGCAGACAAAGAGTATTAGTGGAAGGTAGAGAGTTAAAGGCGTGTAATTGAAGATTTTGGAGCCTTAACCTAACCATTTGAAAGCAGAGTACCAGATCAAAGACCTCGTAGATCACTCAGAAGGTCTATGAACAGAAAACAATACCCTCAAGGTTGCATTTCAGCAGAATTTTCTTTCCAGGAAAGGACGGACTGCCCATGTGGTTTTTATTTCTATACCGTGTTCCTGAAGAGACTTCCACCCTGTGCATTTATTTTAGAAAGCAAGCCATAGAGTACATACAGCACCACAGATTCATCAAGCAGTATGGGCGTGCACGTTTCCGCCATCCTGTCTTAATGAGGTGAATTAAATGTTCATCATCAACTTTCTTTACTAGGTTTTCTTTTTCTTCTATAAAACTCCCGAAGAACATATTTTTGAGGGTTCCAGATTTTATCAGAAAATTATGCAGTAAGAGGATTTTTGTATGCATTTTGTAAAAGCTCTCATATGAATGTACAGAGCCCGTTGGGTTTTAGTGAGGAGGAGTTTCGTCTTTAACGAGGATTCTGGTCTTTGATGTCTCACAGTGTGTAACATTCTCTCATATGTGCTATTTTAATTGATCATTTCGTTTCATTCGCCTTTCTTGTATCATGTTTCTGGAATGCGAGTGGCTCACTGGTTTTTGGTATGGATTTATCCTAGTTGATACCCATGCTTGGATTAGTTAAGCGCTTTAAATATGGCTCAGGCATGATATACTGTTTCACTATTCACTCAAACCATATTTCTGCTATATTATTTTCTTTGGGAGGTTATTTTTAAAATGCTATTTTCATGTATGGATTCTTAAATTGGTAAGCCCATTACATGGTAATATTGTGTATCTGGATATCGTCTCAATGACAGCTAGTATTCTCTTAATCTTTCATACACAGCCAACACCTTCTGATAATTTATTTCTGTGAGGTATTTCTGAATTGGCCCTCTTTACAGTAAGCTGCCTCTGAATTGTCTGATACTTTTATATTGGATTTTTTCACCTTGCCTCTGCAGTGTTACTCTCCCTGTATCTAGTTTCTGAAGATTTTGGTCCCATCCAAATTAATAATTCTTGTTTTCAGGAGATAGCATGAGAGCCTTTTATTGATAACTTCCCCTGTTATACCATATGCTCCTTGCTATATAAGATTTCCTAGGCACTGGTCTTTCACAACTCAAGGCTATCTCTAGGAACCACAACACACAACAAGAACATAGACCACAAGCATAAATAAAACATATGAAACTGACATGAATGCATGGAAACACACCACCCATCCAGTCCAAGTGTTGAACCATGCTCTAATACCACTCTGTAACGCCATGCTCCCACATTTACCCATATTAATCGATCCGCTGGGGTAAACGTGTGATGATAGGATACTATGATCTGATTCAACTCACCATGTATAGTTCAGGAAGTGGAACCAACACAACACAACAAATTTGACCTTATACACATGCTACAGAACCATCTAGAGCCATCCAACCCTTCGAAGTGATCAACCCTTGAGACAATCTAGCGTTTTACTAACCTAGAGCCTTAGTCTCTCCCATAACATGGTCATTCATGTGACTGGGACCCTCCACTCACTCCCACATCAAGTGCATGCCTATGACTGGGGACTTTTCTAGGTAGCTTTGTGCCACTTTTTCAAGGCCATGACTCAGGCCACTTCCCAGAACTCCACGAAACTTGTAGAAATGGAAAGTAACATAGAAACAATGATACAAATGAAAATAATTGAACAAGGAATTGAATGGACCCCTACTATCCATGACAATAATTTCGTCAAACATGTCACAAATATGCATTCTACAGGTCATAATAGCATATCTGAACATAGGGGTCGCATACTTATCTGAGAATCGCTAAGATGTGTTGATTCCTTATCATGTTAGTTGCATTATCATATATTAGGTCATATATTCATCATTAATTCATTTATAAATAAAAACATGATGAGATCCATACATCATCACTGTCATAAAATATACTCATAACCAACATATAAAAAATATAAATAATAATGAAACATAAGCCATAAATTCCACAAATGAACCAGTACATTTTCACATAAAATACCAAGGAAAGGAACTTTTATTAATGAATACAAAATCCAACCAGTTTTGAGAATTCCACGTTCCACCCCACCATAGATTTTTTGAACCAAATATCTCTTCATCTAATCACCCCCATGCCATATTCCAAGAATGAATGTGGGACTGAAAACCAAAAAATCAACCAGGGCTTCTCGAGGCTAAACCGCAATCCTCACCGGATCAGTAGGCCATAAAAAAAATGGATGCCACTGGATTTATCCACCTAAAACATAAGGAATTTTCTTGTATCCTAGTCTCTAGGATTTACTGCAGTCCACAGTATTATCCATGGATCACTAGGCCATAATCGAGACACCACCTTCTATGCTTTACCGTATATCCTGTCATTCACCAGCCAAGCATTCCTAGGCTTGATCAAGGGCACCCACCTCTAGGATTTACTGCATATCCTACCATTCACCAGTCGATCATTCCTAGGCCCACTGAAGCACAAAATACATGGATTTAGCGCAAACCAAATTTCGTTTAAAGTGTTACTAGGCCAGTGGATTTACCCAATCCACAATCTGGTTAAGGGATTACTAGGCCATGTGTTCTTTCATTAAAATATCCACCTCACTCAGTTTCGAATCCATCTGGAAATCCAGCTCAAACAAAACATGAGAACCGCATCACACCATGGCTATCTGGAAATTTCAAGGCAAGGCTGAAGAATAGTTTGACACCTAGAAAAACCCATGCCAATGACAGCAAGAGAACCAAGAACACACATGCATAGACATGCATGCAAAATCTAGCAAGGAAATCGCACATGCAAATTGATACTTACAAGTAGACCTAATGTAACCACCTGATCTTGCTCTTCCTTGCTTGATATTTTCTTCCTCTTTTCCTTACTTTCCTTTCTTGGTCAAATGATGAAGTGCTCCAAGAAAACTATAAGTTTCCAAGAGTGAGTGAGAGAGAGAGAGAGAGAGAGAGAGAGAGATAATAGCAAGAGAGTTCCAAAATTGAACTAACAAAATGTTACACTAATAAAAGGTACCAACTGATGCTCAAAAGACTTTTATTAATTAAGCCTCTATTTTCTTCATTTTTCCACTACTTTCTTTCATTTTCCTCCTCACATGTCCCCTGTGACCTTTCACCTTCCTTTTCTCCTAATTTCCATTATTTTCATAGCTAAATGTCAATTAATGCCATTTTTTCTTTCCAAAGAATTTTCTAATTTCCTTAGCCATAATAAACCAAATGAACACCCACACTAGGATTTTTTGCCCAACATTCAACTTGGAATAAGTGTCCCATAACCATGGTTATTATTTTTTCTTTATTAACTATTATTATATGGAATTTTCACCAAGGATGTTATGCCATTGATGTCAACAAGGTCATGGTCATGATGTTGTTAGTCATATGCATGTGTGCTGAGTGCTTGGTGATGGATGTTGGACTTGATGGTATTTTTAGTTGGCATTGATGTCAGCATACTTATCACTAGACCTAGGGCAGATGATGTTGTGGTTGTTGAGTAGAGATGGATTCTACATGTGGTGTTGGATTCAGGATTGACATGTTGAGTTGATATTGTTGTTGTAGGTGGTTGAAGTTTTGCTACAGGTGTTACATATGCTTCTAAATTTCTTGGAGGTATTAGATATGTTGCTACATGTGTTGAGTTATCGTTACATGTTTTCAGGTGCATCTACCAATATTTAAGGTAGTTGTATGAAATCTTTTTGTTGTTGTGGAAGCTTGTAGATGTTGCTAAAGGAGTTAGAGATGTTGCTATAGGTGTTGGAGATGTTTAGAGAGGTTGTGATTTTTTCTTGAGGAACTAGAGGTGATGGTCTTGGCCCCTAAGGTTGGAAAAATAAGTCTTGCATGTCACTGACTTGTTCTTGGCCTATTTAATCATTTGGGTACTTAACACAGAGGTTTGGAGGGGTGATCAGATGTTGAATAAGGTGTTACATCAGTTGGCATAGGTTCTGGATTGAATATCCATTATTTTTCTTCATCCTTAGCCCTAGTCACATGGAGAAAAGCCTATCAGTGTGACTAAAAAGCTCCAGTCACTAGGAAGAAAAATTGTGTATGCGACCGGTCGAATTTTTCTAGTGTTTTGCGTGAAACTGAGGCTTTTCACAAGATTTTATCAACATTCCTCACGTTTCTCAGCTAATTTTTGTATTGTGGCAAATATTGTGATCATAAATATTCGTTTTATGGTTGGAAAAGTTTGTGAGGCCTCTGGAAACTAATAAAAGTTTAAAATATCAAAATTCAAGTGGAGTTAGTGGTTTGATAGAGTCAATTAGCTTAATCTGGATCAAATTAGGCATATGAACAGAATTGTGAAGCATAGTAGTTATGAGTAATTATTGATTTGAGAACTTATGTTCTTCTTTATATTGGAGATAGGTCAATGATATTTTGGTTGGATGAGTTGTGTTTGTGAGTGAGTGTGAGCTTGGAGAAGAGATTGCAAGCTTGTATTGCATAATTTCTAAAGCAGTTTCTAGTTGTAACAACAATGAGATGAAATCTATTTCAGCCATTATATTTATGCAGTCAATGAGGTGTTGATGTGCATATTTTAGTTGAGTTTTGATGTAATGTTCCTTTTTCAGGAAATTGCTACAACAATGAGAATATCTCCAGATATTCTAAAGTTGGAGCTCCAGCAATATGCAAGAACAATATTGGTGCAGCAGCAACACTCAACTCATAAAAACATGAGAGAAATCCATAGATTTATTATTAAATGATAGTAGCAACAACAGAATACAAGATCTTGAGGAAAATGATACTCAAGATGAGCAATGCTCAGCCTCAAAGAACAATTACATCAACCATGACAAAACCACTGCTACATATGTATGTTCAAGCTATGACTGCGTAGTCTATGAAGAGAAACTGCTGCATAAAAGTGTAAATACACAAATATATCAATATGTGGCTCAAATAAAATAGGGGGAGCAAGATATCAACCCCTGGAAACAATAATGCACAATCCCTAAAAGGATTGGCTGCAAAACATACAAAATTGCAATTCCTCAGAAATGTCGGAGTTGGTGGGTTGCTGCAGCAACTCAGAAATAGAACTAGATGGAGATGGCTGAATCTAATGCTCAAACTGAATCTGCCTCCTCCAATGGATCTTTCAAGTGAAAGTTTGATCCCTTCACTAAAGATCTCTCCCTCCAATACTCTACAAGAGCCCCACTGCAAATGCTCTTCTCAAAATAACGCAGTCTCTGAATGGAACTGCACTGTAGGGCTATGGAAAGAGTTGACCTTGATGCCAAAGTCTGCAATATGCTTCGGAAAGCCTCCAAACTGATATCTTAAAGGAAAGAGGGACTCCTCTGAAAAATAGTTGAAGGGGATGGTGTAGTGAACCCTCACAGCAACACCCAGCAACACAACATTAATCTGTTGCAGAAATAATGTTGTCCTGATGGAGGATGCTTGGCCCCAAGCCTGAATGTGAGGAAAATGAAGAAAAATCCCTCAAGATACCTCTCAAGAAGGAGAAGGAATCCTAAACATGAATTCCCCCGACAATTCTTGGTAAACAGCAAAGAATGCCCAATTGTCTCAATAGACAATGAAATGAATAATACAAGCATGAAAAACAATGATTGCCTTGTCCTCCTTTTAAAAAAAAATGAAAGCTCCATTAGGTTTTCCTCCACCAAATGTCCCTTTCCTCATTCACACTGCGCTGGCTTTCTAAGTAAGCCACTCCTCCTATGGCAGCATTATTGACTTGGTCAACTTAACCAAGCCTCCTTGCAAATATCCTTGTTCACACATAAGGGTGTGCAAACCAGCTCTAGAGTTGATCCCCTTTCATAATTAGAGGGATTTTATTGAGGTTTTTATTATCAAATGGGTTTCCTTACCCACTTATTCTCCTCCTATAAGGCGAAATTAGAAAAATTAATGTTCCAAATTATTGTCGGAAAATTTTGGAACATTACAGTCCTCCCCTCCCAAATGTTGCTTGTCCTCAAGCAACTGCAAGGATAGAACTGAAAAACCTTCTCTCAAGTCATCGAGTCTATGTAGTGTTGAGGAACATCTTCCTCATGTGGATCCTCCATCCCAAAGCAATCATCCATAAAAAATGAGCTACCTCCCAACTAGGCAACTCCTGGAAATTTTCCTCCACCTTTGGCTCCGGTAAAGTAGGTGGGATGAAAATATGCTCTTGGTAGACAATGTAGCCTACCCCACACTGTCCTTCTCCCCACTCAAGATAAGTGTAGAGAAATTTTTGATCCTGGGCTGCAAAATACTTGCCCTCAAGTGGCAAGTTGAATACTAGATCCCCAAGGACCTCTCCTCCAACGCTGCAAATCATGTTGGCCCAAGTATCTCCATATATGATGAGTTGGAAGTCATCAACATATGGCATCTCCTCCAACATGTGACTCATCTCATAAAGTGACAAATTTTTTGTTAAGTTAACCATATCATGTCCCATGTTCCCCTTAGAACATGTAGTGCAAAAGGTGTGAGGAATTTCTCTCTCCAAGGACACATTCACCCAATGTGTCTCTCTTCCAATCATGCTCCCAAGAAAAGCTCCAGAAATATCAACCAAGGGAACCATAAGGAGAATCATGCTAGCTGCCATGTGAAGTAAATGAGAAGGAAAATGGTCCCTCAAATGTAGCAAACATAGTTTGACTCTCCACTGCCATAGAAAGCAAAATGATGGGTGGCCTCCCCACAATTTGCTTGCTACCCCATTCTCTTGGAGAAAGTGAATGATGTACTGTGCAACGTATGTATGTACTCCATGAGAAATTTCCTCCCCATCTCTTCTTAGGGAGTGAACATCCATAATGGCCTCATGTAGACCATCAAATCTGGAAGGAAGAATACCCTTCCTTTGATAAAATCCCTGCACATATATGGTTAAGAGATGCATAGAAAAATCATCATGCAAATCAATAATACTCTCACCATATGTTTTGCTCATATAAATGGAGTGGCTCATAAATGAGTCTCCCCTCATCCTCAAAGGGAAATGATTTGACTGTGGTAACTCCTCCAACTCCTTATGATCCATGGAGTGCCTCCTCACAGTCTTCAAGTGGTCTTTCCCACAAGAAAGAAAGAAATGTAATGTGGCCCTCATGGTTGGCCCATGGTTTCTCCTGAAATGTACAACATGTATGGTAAGGAGAATCATGCTCTCGACGGGCATCCTCAATATCAAGCCCACTCCCCAATAAAAGCCTCCCATAATCATATACATATCAGCAATACATGGAAGCAAAAACCAATAAAAACAAGTTGTCACATGACAACCGAAAAGTGGATCAAGGTCCCACACAAGAAACCGGCATGGTGCATGCCCTGCATGGATCAAACCAAACAAAAAAAAGTTCTCTTCCAACCACTTGCTTGCTGCCACAATCATCCTACAAGATGTGAACATGAAATTACAACAAGGTGTCAATGGTGCACACCAAAAATCATTTGGCTCTCGCCACAAACCACCAATAAGATAGCCAATCTCAATGCTACAAATGGCTTCAAGTACATCATAATACAAAATGTAAGAAGGAACAATCCTCATTGGTACAATATGCTACTCATAAAAATACAAGAAGTACAAAACATAAAGTGAAGTTGTACATTCTCCATTATGTACTTGAATATTTGAGCTGAAATGGCTCAACTGAAGAAGCTCCCTCACTCTCAATGAGTAGGAAGGTGGCTGTGACATCCTCACCATCATCATCTAGGCTCTGCATCTCTCCATATGCTGATGTATGTCCTACTGGATGCCCTCCCAAATGAACTCCTCTGCCAAGGTAAGATATGCATCAAAGTGCATGGAAAAGAAGTCCTCCGGTGCTGCATGCAACAATTTCTCCTTGAGAATAGAATCTCTAGTCAAGAAGACTCTTCCATGGGAATAGATGACCATATCATCCATCATATACTCATCATCTCTCCTCGGGTCATCTATAATTAGGCATGCATCAAGATCCACGGAGTACTCAACTAAGTGTTGAGATCTCCAGTAAGGATCAATCCTCCTAAGAGACGGTGTTGGTGATCCGGCATGTGTAGCTCTCCTCATGTTGTTGTCTTCTACTTTGACATCCCTCATGCCAAATTTTTCCTCCAAAATATTCACCTCTCCAAAATCCAAGAGCGGTGAATCCAAAGACAAAATGTCTCTCATCAATGATAGATCAGGTGGCCTCCCTGGTGGAATGCCTCTATGCAGTGAGACATCTATGTCAAGAGTGGACTACACATATGGTTGGGAAATCTTGCCCCTGCTCTCAAAGTGCAATACAGTCTTCCTCCTCTTTGCAGTAGCTCTCTGAAATAGAGAAGGGTGTGTGCCTCTCATCACCTGATGCTGCTCTTCCTCCCTTCCTTCTCCTACCAGCTACAATGCTACACAATCATGTTGCTCATTTATTGTTCTTGGACCTCCATGAATGAGATCCTGGGGACCTCCTTGCCAAGATACAAGAATCCCTCTAGTTGGATCAAGGGCTCCTCCTTCCTCTGCATGAGGTACTAGATCAACTCTAGAATTGACAGCGTTGTTGCCCTCATCTCTCTCAACATGATTGGGCAACTCTCCAATGATTGGATCCTCTTTTGAAAAAGAGATCCCTTTGCCTCCTTGTGCCTAAAATGAAAATCTTGCCTCTAAATAAGCATCATGCAAGATGTCAACCTCCTTCATGGCTTTCTGAAATTTTTTTGAGTCTATGGTTTCCTTCATCACATGCAAGGGTTTTATTTGTTTGAATGTGTTTGTTTCCTTTACATTCATTTTAGAATTCCTCCTATAAAATATCTTCATCAAAGTTCTGATGAACATTGCATATGAAGAGGTATTTTCATTTTTCAAAGTAAAAGACTCAAATAACCACCATGCATAGACTTTACCTCCCAAGTGCAGTGCTACTACTCTAATGGCTTCATCTTCAGGAATCTGATGCTACTGCAAAAAGGTGTCTAGCTCTTCAATCCAAGCCTTGGTTGAACAAGTAGGAGAACCATCAAAGACAGATAGAAGAAATATATCCTCATCATGCTGCTTGCTCCTCCTCACCATGATCTTGCAAAACTCTGGAAAAGTAATATGATCTCTAAACCTCTGGGTTTGAGATTCATACTCATGCAAGAAACCTCTAAAAGTTCCTTTCTTCAGAATTTCTTCTTCTTCTTCTCTTCTCATGGAAAATCTGGCCATGTGACGGCACTGTGTATTATAGGGTGTAGCTGCATGCTCACATCCCCTACAAGAAAATCTAGAGTTTGACTCAACTTCAAACCCTTTTGGAGATCCTGTACAAATCTCCCTCCTTATCTTCTCAAATTCTTCATGAATGCTCAGTAAGGATCTTGGAAGAAGCTTTGTAAGCTTTCCTTCCCTCTTTTCTCTATATGATGGAGCATTTTCTCTCTCTTTGATAGCACTGGAAAGTTCCTATCTCAGGAATATCGAAATTCTATTCCAGAGATTGACTACAGGGGCATTTACTGGATATGTCACCTTTGAAAAAAAGGATGAGATCCAGAGGCTACCTGGCCATCTGTAGACTCTGCCTATAGAGTTCAAAATATTCCCCCTTCAGGGATTTAGTACTTTGGCTTGAAGCCACAGGCTGAGCCAAAGATCATGCTCTGATACCACTATAATGTTCCTTTTTCAGGAAACTGCTACAACAATGAGAATATCTCCAGATATTCTAATATTGGAGCTCCAGCAATAAGCAAGCACAATATTGGTGCAGCAGCAACACTCAACTCATAAAAACATGAGATAAATCCATAGCCTTCTTATTAAATGATAGTAGCAAAAACATAATACAAGATCTTGATTAAAATGATACTCAAGATGAGCAATGCTTAGCCTTAAAGAACAACTACATCAACCATGACAAAACCACTGCTACATATGTATGCTCAAGCTATGACTGCGCAGTCTATGAAGGGAAACTGCTGCATAAAAGTGTCAATACATAAATATATCAATATGTGGCTCAAATACAATAGGGGGAGTAATATCTCAACCCCTGGAAACAATAATGCACAATCCCTAAAAGGATTGGATGCAAAACATACAAAATGGCAGTTCCTCAAAAATTCTGAAGTTGTTGGGTTGCTACAGCAACTCAGAAATAGAACTGGATGGAGATGGATGAATCTGATGCTCAAACTGAATGTGCCTCCTCCAATGGATCTTTCAAGTGAAAGGCTGATCCCTTCACTAAATATCTCTCCCTCCAATACTCTGCAAGAGCCCCACTGCAAATTCTCTTCTCAAAATAACGCAGTCTCTAAATGGAACTGCGTTGTAGGGCTATGGAAAGAGTTGGCCTTGATGCAAAATTCTACAATATGCTCCGGAAAGCCTCCAAAATGATATCCCAAAGGAAAGAGAAGGAATCATAAACAAGAATTCCTTTGGAAATTCTTGCTAAACAGCAAAGAATGCTCAATTGTCTCAATAGACAATGAAATGAATAATACAATCATAAGAAACAATGGTTTCCTTGTCCTCCTTTTAAAAAAAATGAAAGTTCCATTAGGGTTTCCTCCACCAAATGTCCCTTTCCTCATTCACACTACGCTAGCTTCCTAAGTAAGCCACTCCTCCTATGGCAGTGATGTTGACTTGGTCAACTTAACCAAGCCTCCTTGCAAATATCCTTGTTCACACATGAGGGTGTGCAAACCAGCTCCAGAGTTGATCCCCTTTCATACTTAGAGGGATTTTATTAAGGTTTTTATTATGCAATGGGTTTCCTTACCCACTTATTCTCCTCCTAGGTGAAATTAGAAAAATTAATGTTCTAAATTATTGTCGGAAAATTTTGGAACATTACATTTGAGGAGATTATTTTACATCTTATGTGCATTTTTTTTGTGTGGATGCTTTGATTGTAGCTAGTGCTGCAAAAATTTTATTTGGTTTTGCTTTGCTGGTATGTTTTTGCAATTTTCATATTGAGAATATTGGGAGTCCAGTGTGAAATATTATGAAACGAGGCTCACATGGAGGAAGTGAAGGCACAAAGGCTTCAGAGTATACAGTGACTTGGTAGATTCAATAAAAGGAAGAGATTTCTCCATCCAATAGGAGTTGGATATTCTAATGGCAGTTGGGAAAGGATCATTGATTGTGGTGGCCTTCAATGGATGGTACTCCATAGATCAGTGAGAGAAACAGTTTCATGTTTTGTAGGTGCCAACATACTGTGAAATAAGACAAGTCTTTAGGATTATGGGTGTAAGTTAATCCGTGTATAATTTGTTTAGCATATAATAAAATAATTGAACAACACAACAACGTCAAGGTGGTTTTTTTCCTAGGGAATGGTTTTCCACCTGACATACTGGTATCCGTTGTGTTGATTGTTTTTACAGCTGCAAGTGTATTTCTGATGCTCTGATCTATGGTTTTGTGTTACAGTTTGTTCTTGGTAAAATATTAATAATTGGAGAAAAAATTTATAAGTGTCGTCACTACTGATTCATCCCCCCTCTTAGTAGTGATCCATTTTGCAACAATTGGTATCAGAGTAGGGCTCTCAGTTGCATGCTTGATCGTTGGAGACTGGATCTTGGATATTTTGGCAGAATTTTTGAAATTTTTCCTAAATGGATCAGCAAGGTATTCCAATGCTTCATGAAGGTAAATTTGCAACTTGGAGAGTGAATTTGGATTCATATTTTTTATCTGTTGATGAATATATTTTTCTATCAGTTGAATATGAAATTAATGATGAATCTAATGATTTAGCTAAAAATACTATTTTGAATAGTATCTCAAAATTTGACAAGATGCATGTGAAGCATTATGAGACTACCAAAGAGATGTTGGACAAGTTGCAGAATTTGTATCTTGGAGGAAATTTTATTTTTCAGAAATGGAGAAAAATGTAGAGGATTCTAATTTTATTGCAGTAACAAATCAATACTCTTCACAAGAAGGAGATGAAAGATATAGTGGTTGCAAAGATGATGAGAAATCCAAGGTAATGGCCTTAGAAGAAAAAATCAAAAGACTCACAGTTGAAAATAAATATCAACGAATGTTGCTGCAGATTTTTGATGAAAAAGAGTGTGCCTTCAAGGAAGAAATTTCATATCTTAAAACTCAGTTGGAAGAAGGAACAAAAATTGAATATAGAATGAGGAAGCAATATAAGGATCTAGAGGGTTAGTTTCAGAAATTGAAGGGTGAAGCAATTTCTACAAGAGAAGAATTAGAGAGGTTCAGAATTAGTGCTCAAGTATCTACAAAAATAAAAAAATGTTGGAGCACCTAGATACAACAAAAATAATGAGATCCTTGAGCCATGAAAGAAGCAGCATAACAAGCAAATAAGGCCCAAGAAGAAGAATATAATTGTAAAGAGTTATAATTTTGGAATTCGTGGACACATAGCAACAATTTGCGCTAATGGGGAGATCAAATCCTCTCAACAAAAGGAGTAGTCAAAGGAGAAGCCACATCAAGCATACATGCAAAGAAGATCTCCATACGTCAGGTATAATAGTCCATTTTATGGTTATTATTTCTCATGAAATTATTTTGGCCATAGGGTTATTGATTGCAGGGCACAAGCAATGAATGGAAATCATATCAATATAAGACATCAAATTATCCCTTTATTCCTTGGTCATGTTAGATGTATTTTATGTGATAATATTGGCCATAAGGCCAAGTATTGCAAGTTTCCCATGTGTTCTAGGAGATCCAACTAGAGAAAGGAGAATATGCAAGGTAAATCACATAGTAAGAAGAAGGATCAGTAGATTAAATTTTGGAGGAGAAATAAGCAGCAAGGATCTCCCACCAAAAATTAAGGCATGCATGGTCTCAGGGGGAGAATATGGTTTCACAATGAGTTTCATGCAAATATTTGATTTTTAAATCATATCAGAAAGTGTACATGAAGAAAATTATGCATATTGTAAGATATGCATGTGTTCAGGGGGATTCCTTGAGATTTGAAGTAGTATTTCCAGTTTTTTCTTTATTTCTATTCCAATTTGATTTTATTGGAGTATCCATGTACATTTGTTGATAGTTTTGGAGTAGCTATATGTTTTGGTTTTTTTTTTAATGCCAATGATGATGGAAACCATGCATTATTTTTATATGCATTGTCTAAGTGTGGATGGCGATCACACATTAAGAGGGAGAATTTTTTCTTCCAAATGGACTTGCATTTTTTGGCATCATGCTCAATTTGGAGGAGTTTGATTGTGCTTACTTGACATGAGTGAGTTGTAGGAAAGGAGTTTGATTGTTGTTGCCATATAGTAGAAAAATCATGTGTTTGCATGACATAGTTATTATTTTGATGATAATCATATTGTTGGATGATATTTATGTCATGTCTTTTCATGCATATGTTTCTGCCATGGAGATCAAATGATGTATTAAATATAGTTCATCTAGATTGTGCACTTTATGGTTCATGATTTTTATTCTAGATGCATCAAGTTGTTGCTCATGTGTTGATTGGATGGATAAGATATGAGAAGGATGATTGTTGTTGCTCATAATATTTTGATGCATGTTGATGGATGAGTTCAGTACTGCAAATAGTGTTATAATTCCAGATCTTATGCTATTGTTGATGTTGCTACCTATTGATGTGTTTCTCATGTTTTAGTTGATGATATTTCATGTTGATGGTTGATGAGCCTCATGATGATGAGGATGTGTGCTTACTGCTACCCTATGACATATTGTTATTTTGATGCTATTGAATTATTTTAATGCACATGTGGAGCATAATGGTGGTTTCTAGTCATTTTTTCATTATCTTGCTGTAGGATATTCATTGATGAGATAATGATAGCGGAGGTGTTGACTGGGGCCATACACTAGCATATGCCATGGATTATATTATTGTTGTTTCCATATGGAGCTAATATCATTTCTCATTGTTTTCATGTACTCGTGTTATTTCATCTTCTAGGCATGTATAGAAGACAGCACACTTATGTGCATATGTAAAATCCATGTATTATCATTGTTTCATATTTTGGGCACATTACTCATGGAGAGACCCTTGATGTTTAATATGTTTTGTAATTAGCTATGTATGGATCAATGGAAGTCCAAGTCATGTATCATTTTGTATATATTTGATGTATTCCCACTATATTTGGTGCATGATGTAAACTTGGGTCCATAAAAATCATGCCATTGTGATAGGTGTAGAGGAGTCATGTGTCAATACTATGTACTTGTCACAACTATGTATTTTCTCCATAAAGATTTGTGTGTATCTTATTTCATTGTATATCATGTCCAAAGTCAGTTGGAATCATGAATCATGGGTATTAGTCTAATATTTCACTTGGAAAGGAGGCTTATTGCAGTAGGAAGATGTGTTGCTTCAGCAGTAAAGATAGTGTGATTGCAGGCCCTTTACATGCTTAGGGGGAGCATGTTCATTTTCAGAGATTGCATACTTACTAGAAACTGGAGAGTACTTCTTGGTTTGCATCAGTATGGTGTTGAGTATGACATGGGGATTAATACTCTCATACAACACATTATTGGCATTGTCTTTAGTGTTGGTATGGCCCTTTTCCATTGATGTCAAAGGCGGAGAGACTTCATATTATCGGTATTAGCCTCACGTGGTGTATTAAGGTTGACATCAATGAAAAATGGGGATTT
This sequence comes from Pinus albicaulis, assembly GCA_034641835.2. Classification (NCBI taxonomy): domain Eukaryota; kingdom Viridiplantae; phylum Streptophyta; class Pinopsida; order Pinales; family Pinaceae; genus Pinus; species Pinus albicaulis. Next base: position 372,369,310 of record CM076580.1, read on the forward strand.
TGTTGGAATTGATGTCAACGGGGTCATGGTCATGATGTTGATGGGAATATGCATGTGTGATGTGTGTTTGGTGATGGATGTTTGACTTTATGGTCTTGTTAGTTGGCATTGATGTCAATATACTTATGACTAGTCCTAGTGGACATAATGATGTGGTTCCTGAGTAGAGATGGATTCTACATGTGGTGTTGGATTGAGGATTGACATGTTGAGTTGATTGGAGATGTTGTTGTTGCAGGTGATTGAAGTGTTGCTATAGGTGTTACATATACTTCTACATGTGTTGGAGTAATTAGATATGTTTCTACATGTGTTAAGTTATTGATACATTTGTTAAGGTTCTTCTACCAATATTGAAGGCGGTTTTATGGCATGTTGTTGTTGTTGCAGGAGATTGGAGATGTTGCTACAGGAGTTAGATATGTTCTACAGGTTTTGGAGATGTTTAGAGAGGTTATCATTGTTGCTTGAGGAGTTGGAGGTGTTGGTCTTGGTACTAAGGTTGGAAAAATAGGTATTGCATGTCATTGAATTGTTCTTAGCCTATTTCATTAGTTGCAGACTTGAAACAGAGGTTTGGAGGTGTGATAAAATGTTGAATAAGGTGTTCCATCAGTTGGAAGAGGTTCTGGACTAAACATCCATTGGATTTATCCATCCTTAGCCCCAAACACATGGAGCCAAACCTATCAGTGCAGCTAAAAATCTCCAGTAATTGGGAAGAAACCATGTTTGTGCAATTGGTCGAATTTATCCATTTTTGTGCGTGTAATTGAGGTTTTTCATAATAATTTCTCCACATTCCTTGTGTTTCTCAGCTAATTTTTGTACTTTGGTGAAGCTTATGATTGGAACTTTTCGGTTTATGGTCAGAAAAATTCGTGGGGCCTCCAGAAACTAATCGAAGTTGAAGATATCAAAAGGAAAGTGGAGTTAGTAGTTTGATAGATTCAATGAGCTTAATCTAGATCAAATCAAGCACATGAACAGAGTTGTGAAGCCCAGTATTTATGTGTAATTATTGAGTTGAGAACTTGTGTTCATATTTATATTAGAGATATCTCAATGATATTTTGGTTGGATGAGTTGTGTGTGTGAGAGTGTGAGCTTGTAGAAGAGCTTGCAAGCTTGTATTGTACATTTCTGAAGCAGTTTGTAGCTGTAACAGTAGTGAGCTTAAGTTTATTCCATCCATTACACTCATGAAGTGAGTGAGGTGTTGATGTGTGGATTGGAATAGAGTTTTGCGGAGATTTTTTTGTAGCTTGTGTGGATTTTATTTTGTGTGGAGGCTTTGATTGCAGCTAGTGCTAAAAAAAATTTATTTGATCGTGCTTTGATGTTATGTTGTTGCAGTGCTCATGTTGATCAGATTGGGAGTCCAGTGTGAAATATTCTAAAATGAGGCTCACATGGAGGAAGTGAAGGCATGGAGGCTTTAGAGTATACATTCACTTGGAAGATTCAGTATAAGGAATATATTTCTCCATCCAATAGGAGTTGGATATTCCAATGGAAGTTGGGCGAGGATCGTTGTTCGCGGTGGCCTTCAACGGATGGTAGTTTGTAGATCCATGAGAGAAACAGTTTCCTATCTGATAGGTTCCAAGATACTATGAAAGAAGTTGAGCCTTCCGTCTTATGTATGTAAGCTAATCCATGTATACTTTTCTCACAATATAATAAAATAATTGAGTAGCACAACAAGAGCAGGGTGGTTTTTTTCACCCAGGAAGTGTTTTCCACCAGACATACTTGTTTCCATTGTGTTTATTTTTTTATGGTTTCATGTGCATTTCTGATGCTATGATCTATGGTTTATGTTATTTTTTGTGCATTGTAAGAGACTAATAATTGGAGAAAAAAATATAAGTACCATCACTATTGATTCACCACCCCTGTCAACAGTGGTCTAGTTTCCAATAGCCAATTGATCCACTGCTTTATCCATACTAAAAAATACTTATTAGCATTAGCATGACCTCCCTCGTCACCCTTTTTCTTTATTTTTTTTATCAAACAACTAGGATAATGATTTAGTAGAGGTGAAAATTGCATCTGCAACTTCTGCTTTTTAAAGAGAGTGTCCAAGGTCTTTTTCCTGTGTAAAAGGCTAAAGTGAGTAGTTTCAAAGTCTTAAGAAAATATTCCTCACCAAAAGAAAATATCACATTCAACAATAAATTTAACACATCAATATGTTAGAGAAATATTTTTTCCAATTGTAAGGCATGGTTATTGCAACTTCACAAATAGAAGACAAACACCTGACTAGTTTCACACCCTTCTCATATGAAAATGATTTCTAGAGAACCCCATACTTATGTAGAAGATTTTTAAATCTCTTGATTGCTCTATTTATCTTCTAAGAATACCCACAGTGTAATAATTACTTTTTCTTCCACACCAATGCAAAAACAACCTCAATGCATAATTTCTCACAAATGTTGTATGGGGATTACTTATGTAATATTCCAAATATAATTTTTGCAAAGAATTGCTTCAAAAATTAAAGTCATCAACTCCATAAATAATTTCCAAAATTTGTTCCACAAAATAATGGCAAAAATAGGAAAATAAATTTGCAATTGAAGGATAGACAAGATAAACATGCAGAGAGATCTCAACCTTATTCTATTAATATGTAAATATGTTGGTACAAATAGTAGGAATATGGTTGAGGTGATGCCCTCAAAATATCAACAATAATGTTGCAGTGGGCCTCCAAAATACTAATCTACTAAAATAACCTATGAACTATGAATGAATTCACAAAGGGTAGAGATGGTTTCTCACCCACTCTCGTTGAATCACCGAAGGGTTTCCATCCTGGGGCTGCAATTGAAGCTCAGAATTCTTGGTTCTCCAATTCTCTCCAAAAGAAAAATCTTCAACTCCAATATGTACTCAAATGGTCTCCTCCTCCTCCTTTATATATTTTATGGACCCCTCCAAAATCCTTTATTTTATTATTATTTTAATCACTTAGTACTTTTTCCCTTCTTTTATTTTAATTAAGATTCCTTATTAATTAGGAAAGATGGTAAAACAACCACCATTTCTCCCAAGGATACTAAAATCCATTTCCCACCATGCCATCCTATAGATATTCTTATTTCGGTTCCACTGAGCTATCACACTAAGGTGTTCGTAAAGTATTCTTCTCGGAATTCCACATTAAGTGTAATTAATTGAGTTAAGCTCAATACTAACCCCATTTTTTTAAAGTTTTTGGAATGAAATGGAACAAAATCCAAGCTATGTAGATGATGGAATATGCCAATTGAATTCCATCGTATCCCATAAAACTCCTCAAAACCCAATAAACCCCCCCAGAAGCCCCTGGGCCTGCTAATGGAGTAAATTTCTCCTGTGACCTAGCTGCCTCCAACCTAGAATTCCATCTTGGTCATGCTATAAGGGAAAATAGAAAAAGGAACATCATAAATGCTCCCGCCCCAAGATTTATTGCTCTCAAGAAATCCATATTCATATAAAAATACAACGGTCTAGTGTAACTGAGAACTAATACTTGGATCTCATACAAACCATTGAGTGATACCATGCCTTTGTGCCACCCAACCATGAACAAATCCCTTGATGCCTGGATCCTAGACAAAACTCTAACTCGTCACGCCATCAAAAAATCCTTCTAGATCCCAATACCACCATGGATAATCACCAGCACCCCTATCCCATGGCTCTAACTATACTCTATCTCCATCTATTGTTGTTTCTTCACCAATTTCACACCAACTCATCACCTCCCTCCTATCCAATCTTCAGCATAAACTGAGGTCACCCCCACTATGTTGATGTAGGGCTAGCGCTACTTGAAGTTGATAATTGGTTGGTCTACATCCCACTTCCAATTATGTAGTATCCCTCACATTCAAGGGCTCCTTCTACATTATGTCCCTAAGTAAAAATATCGCTCCATGAATAGGGTACCAACTCATGATCGCTTTCCAATCCAATGCATGGGCACTTGTGCATGGAACAAGTCTACTATTTTGGTGATCATCCATGGTCAACTCATGTTGTTATGCCAATTAAATCAAAAATATATGTCTAATAAATCATGCCCCTCTCTCAATAATGGATAGAAGTTGGAAAGTTGTGTTGCAATCCCTCTCTATGTACTCCTGAAGAGGGATACTACTTGGAAATATTGTAGCTTTGTTGGATTCCACTGCACCTATCTTCACCTCATCAATGGGTATGCCTAAAGATGTATGCACCACCATATCCAATATATACTACCTGGAAATATTGTAGCTTTGTTAGATTCCATTACACCTATCTTCACCTCATCAATGGGTAGGCCTAAATATGTATGCACCACCATCTCCAATATATACTCCATTTTCTAATCAGAGACTCCATGCTCCTCCAGTATACCAACCCCCTACAAAATTATCTTGTCATGATCCAACACCTCTTGATCACACTCTTCTGCAAGTACTAAAACCTTGTTGGTTGTCTATACATTTATCTCCTCCTTGCCAATAGATGGACCAAAGGACGGTTTGTCATCCTACTCCACCATGGGATCAACATGAACCACTAGTTGACCCTCCAAAAATGGCTCATTATGCACACTATGCATATCATCCTCCTCATCTTACTCATGCCCCTCTAAGTGTTATCCATGTTGAATAACTTCTCATTCCTCTCATAAGAAATCTCCCTAGGAATTTTATTTCTCATTATACTCCTCCATCACACAAGGATGAATATCTAAGTTTTTGTCAACAATTCTAGATGACTGCTCATGCTCCTTAGAGATATCCTCATAATAACCCATGGACTCAACTATAAAGGAAGAATCTTCATCTAAGAAGTCAGAAGGAACCTCTTCCTAATATACCTCTGCCATCTCCTATGTGTCACTCATGCATGAGTGGTCAGGTCCCTTACAGATGAAGTAAAGACCATTCCTCCTTAACTCATTTTTATTACATGGTCCACCAATCCTGAGCGGCTTCTCCCTAGTCATCTGCCTCCCGAACATATTTATGTTCTGATCAACCAACATTTTGTCTAGTTCATAAGCATCATTTGAAACCAACTATTCCTTCCTCCAAGTGGCCAACAACTCAGACTTCATCTTCCTACAAAGGGCATCCCGACCTCCCATAATTGAAGATAATATGGATTGCATGCTTGTTTCGACTATGTCGGGATGATGTTTCTTAATGTTGAAGAAGCATTGCAACATATGATGAATCAAGTCATCACACTCCAAATCAAACATGATTTCATATGTTCTAACGAAGGCCATGATTTCCAAAATTTGGAACTTCTTCCCAAAGGTAGGACCCACGGTGTTATCTAATTCTCGCAAGGTCTCTACTATTAGCCTAAATACTCTCCTCATGATATCATCATTGTAAGGAGGTATAGGTGCAGTTAGCATCATGATACTACTGGTACAAAAGTAAAATGGAAGTGTGACCCCTTCACAAGGGTACTCCAAAAACTTCTTTTGTATTAGGGATAGCATGGTTAGTTTTAGATCCCAAATTGGTTTCTTCCCCTCTAACTGGTTCACTTTAGAAAGGAATGCATTCGATTATTCTCGTTTGAGAATGGCTTTCAATGTTACCCTCATGTGTTTCAAATATGTCCTAAGTGCAACGATTTTGTTCCTAATCTCTAACTCTTTTGCAGATCCCTTAGCTTTTCTTTTTGAAGAATGGCATAGACCCCTGTTGAGAAAGGTCTTACGGTTAGCTTTATTTTATGATATATGTTACAGTCCATTGAGGTATTGTTTTGTTTACTTATGAGTAGTTTTAAATACTCCATAATTTTATGCAAATAATACAACAATGGAAATGTAAGTTATAGATTCTCTACCATATAAGCCGTGGAAAATTAAGACTCTAGCCCTACTCAATTTACATTCAACTCAACAAGGAAAAGGTTGCTTCAACATCATTCTCACCCAATTACCCCAACAAACATACACTCAAACTTAGTCAAGGGCAACAACTCATCTCACACTCACTTTGTTTCAAAATTCACACATATGAGGTTGGCTAATATGAAGTATCATTATGTTTGTTTTATTTTGGGGCAAACACATGGGGGGGCGGGGGGGGGGGGGGTTTCATGATTGAAATTTATCCAATACCATTCAATATTCAGGAATGGTATCATTCATTGATATCATTACTAATAAACTGGAAGTTGTAGACTTTTGTCAGTTCTCTTCACAATTTTATCTTAAAAAATGCGCAGTAACCAATATGCATCCCAAATAAATCATTTAAAGGGTTCGAGCAGATTTAAACATTACTCAGAAATATATATATTTACAGTCAATACACCACAGTAAAAATAAATGAGAGGAACTTATTTTTACATTCACCAAATAAACACACAGGAAAATAGTTAAAACAGAGGAACCTATGGTTTGAGCCTCAAGGGTAGTTTCCAAAATGTTAGCCCAATAATGAAAGTGGCCAACAACATATCCTAAACTTCAGCTAGGAATATACTATGTGCTATGATCCCAAGGCATTGAGGTATCAACCATGAATGTATTCAACAATTGATAGACCTGTTTCCACCAAATTGTTAAGCTCGCAATCCTTCTTTGAGGCTGATATAACATATATACTTCACCCCCAAAATGCCCAGGCACACCCATAATTCATGACACAAGTTCAACACTTTCTTCCCATCTCATGATGGATTAAAATAGGTAAGTATGAATTCTATGTGTATATGGTACTCTTCCACGCGGGAGGTATCTATAATAGACCTGAGATAAAATTCATGTAATAAATTTAATAAAGGAAAAATAAGACCAAGGTCATGGGACATGTATTCCAAGCTAAATAATGGGAAAAATATCCTAGTGGGCATCACTTGTTGTTTATTATGGCTAAGTGGGAATTGGAAAAGGAAATGGAAAAGACTTTGAAATGGAAAATATGAAGTAATTGGCATATTATTTATGAAAATAAAGGAAATTAGGAGTAAAGGGAGGTGAAAGGTCACAAGTTTCATGTGCGGATGAAATTGAAGAGAAAATAGAGGAAATAGAAGTAAATAGAAGCATCAATGATAAAAAGGATTATGAGGATCAATTCACGACCTTTTTTCCGTTCATTTTTGGAATTGGTTTCAGATAGGAGAAGAGAACCAATAGGAGAAAGAAAGCAAGCAAGAAAAGGAAGGTCAAGGAAAACAAAGGAAAGCAAGGAAAGGTCGGATCAAGTGGATATAGCGGGAATACTTGCAGGTAATAGGTTTCATGTATGATTTCCTAGCTGGTTTTGGCATGCATGGAAAATTCATGTGTGTATTTGGTTCATTTCTTGTCATTGGCATGGATTTTTCCCAGTTTAGCAGTGATTTTTAGCCTCTCCTTGCCATTTTCGGATAACCATGGTGTGATTGGATTTCTGGGTTGAGATTTGGATTGCTAGAAGTTTTTTTGGATCTGGGTGAGGCAGTCTTAGGAAAATCCCAAGGGTTGGGGTGGAGATGGTTTTCTTTGGGAAGCCCTCAATAGGTTGGTGGAGACAGGAAAATTCCTCAAGGGATGGTGAAGGAATTATGAGGCATCCAAGCTCGGTTTGGTTTTGTGATCTTGGGACCAGTTTAATTAAGATCACAGTAGTGTGAGGGTGGACTTGGTTTAATTTATAGATTCCCTTGGTCTTTTATGAATTGGTTATCCCGTGAGATCCCACATTCATGCTTGGAAAATGGCACCGGGGTGATTGGCTGAAAGAAATATTTGGTTAATCTCAATCTATGGCCAGGTGGTACGTGGAAGTCCCTAACTTGGTTTCCTTTTTCATATGGTTGAGTACTTATACTTTTAATTATGTGGCTTAATGATTGTTCTATCATTGTAAATTATTCTGTTATATTTTGGTTATAAGCATGGTTTTTTATGAAAAATTAAATTTATGGATCTTATCATGTTCTTGCTTGTAAATGAATGGTTAATGAATGCATGACCTAAAATATGTTATTGCATCTATTGTGAGAGGGAATTAGACCTTCTTGATGTCTCTTAGATAAGTTTCAAATCTCTATGTTCAAATATACATTCATGACCTGTAGATTTCATGTTTACTATGTGTTTGACGAAATGAGTGTCATGGTTAGGCCTTGTTAGGTCAAGTCCTTGATTAATTTTTTTGTTAGAGTATTTTTCCTTGTGTCTTTTATCATTATAGAATTTTTTTTCATGTTTTAGGCAGTAACCTATAGTTTAGCCCTGAAAATATGGCACATATTTCACGGTCTTAGGCACAAAACATGTTGAAAAATACTATAATCGCACCCTTGTAGTGGTTATGCATGCGACTAGAAGCTTTCAGTCGCATGCATGTAGGCTTGTGCATGTTACTGGGAGTTTAGATCAGTGAAAAAGTATGTTAACTTAGGGTTTGGGCACCTATGAGGGTGGCCTAGCTCTTGGGGGTCTTGTAGTACCTTAGGGAAGTCAGTAAGGTCTTGTGACTCCATTTCCTTAAGGTTATGTAGGAGGTTGAGTCATGTCACAGTAGCACTCATCTCATCTTTACCCAGGCAGGTTAGTGAAAGTGGGTAGATATGGGAGGAAGCATTACAAAGTGGTATCAGAGCATGGTTCAACTCTTGGACTGGATGGGTGGAATTTGGTTGTAATTCATGCATGTAGGTTGTATATGTGCTTTTTATGTATGCATGGTGATGGTCATTGTTAAAGTTTCGTTGCCATGTAGAAGTTGATGTTGGGATATGTTTATCATCAATGCATGTCAGTGTCTATATTTTTTTATGTATGCATCGTCATGGTTATGGTTATGCATGCATGGTAGGTCATGCATGCATCGTGGTGGTCATTATGTAGTTTGTGTCATCATGATTTTGTCGGAATTTTATGATGCTGACATGTTGGCTAAAAATGGAGTAGGAGATGCAGATCATTAGAGAAAATTTGTAGTATTGGACCTCGGGGTAACATCATATCGTCATATAGGTTTGTATGTTTAGCATGCAGGTATGTTGGTTAATGTTTTTTGTATGCATTATGGTTATATAAATGTTTCATTCTATTTTTGTTAATGTTACATGCATAATATATGTTAGTCAATCAATATGGTCATATGCATGTGCGCTGAATAGTTATGCATGGTAGTAACTTGTTGCTATATGAATTTCGGTCATACACATGATTATTATGGTCATTTCATATGATATCTTGATGTTATATGTATCATGATAATATGTATTGGTCTATGCATATGGTTATGGTTATGACATTCAAGTACAAGTCAATTATATGTGATATTGTGTCATACTAATTTGGACTGACTTGCACAGATGTGATAGCCTCCCCTAAGATACATTGAGGTATGATTTTGATTATGTCACCTATTGGTTTATCTAACATGGTATGTTTATGGATTCGTTGAATTTCTATTAATTGCATGATATGAGTATGTGTCTATAAGATTGCATGAAGTAATGATCTTTTTTTAAGATGGTTTTACTAACACATTATGTGTTGAGATATTTGATATGTAATTAAGTGTAAGTGGGTGCTAGTTGTATTATCATGACTTATGACTGTGAGTTGATTATCACATGATTTTTAGTCTTATTAAAGGTTGATTTCAAATTAATAGATATGGTGTCTTTATCTTTGGAACGTGTGACTGACATGTGTGAACAGTTGTAAGGTAGTGTGCTTGGTATTAGCATGAGGTAACAGTTGATTTGTTTATATAAATAATAAATTATTTATGTAATAGTACATAATAAGACTCAATTACAACAAGATAAAATGTAAAATAAAGGAATTGGGTGAAAATTCATTCGGCTATGTTTGGAAACCGCAATTCCAAATGAATGAGTGTTTTGCATACAGGAATTCTTCTCAACCTTTGATTTTGTCTGACATTATGTAGATATATGCAATACTCTTGAACATGTATTTGATAGGTATATTAGTTGGTTCTAGTATAGATGGATTTGTTAAGGGAATTGGAGTCCCTTGCGAGATGGCATGGATATGTTCAGTTACAAGGAAGCGTGCTTGGCACAACAAGGTAAGATAATTGGTATAGTGTTATATTTTCTTATGCATTGATAGTTATGTGTTTATGGAAGTACAGTGCAAGGGATTGCATGGAAAAATAGACTGCCATGAAATCTTGAATAAGGCTCAGGTTGATCTTTCCCTTGGAAGCTTGGGAACCCATGGGGATAGTGTCATGGTGTATTTTTTTGTGCTTTCAGTGATTTGAGATATGTTTTCACATGATTTTACATTTTTTTATGTCTGGTGCAAGGCCTTGACACTTTGTTGTGGTGCCATACTATTGTTTGGTTTCCATATTTTTCTTCTTGTTTGTTTCTTGTTCTTTCATTTTATGTTTTGAGGGTCTTGGGAATTGGTTAGGAAAAGGAAAGGTAATGAAGCTCGAGGAGATTTGTGCGGTACCCAACAGGTAATGTAAGACCCGGATGAAGCTCGATGAATGAGTAAATGGAATGTGAAGGCAACAATATAACAGTTATATGGATTGGTTCAATCTATTGGTGTAAATGGACAGTGGCAGGAAAGTCGTGAGAAAGGTAAAATTAAATGGATTTGAGGCATCATATGCCTTGGCTATGTTGGGAATTATTTTTCTCAATGTTGTGCATGCATTGCACAAATAAAGGTAGTTCTCTTAACCTTATACTTATGATATCTAATAATTATGTTGTCATCATGATTATGTTGATGATAATATGTGTATACACGTATGTATGTATTTCATTGTTTGACATGGTCGTCAGGGATCATGATTGTTTTATGCTAATGATTATATGTATACATGTATGTATGTATGTCTTTTTCTAATAGAATCATCAGGGATCATGATTGTTTTATGTTGATTTTTATATGTATATATGCATGTATGTATGTCATTGTCTGATAGGGTCGCCAGTGATCATTCTTGTGGAGGAATGATTTCTTATGCAAGTGAATGGCATGAAAAGGTTCTTGGTCTTATGAGGAATCAAGTGGGAAGAGAACTCCTAACAAATATATGAGGTCAATATCATGTGGATATGATTTAATATTATGTTTTTATGCTTATATTTATCTTATAACGGGTAATGTTGAGGGATACATCAGTGGAATGAAATTAGTGCAATCTAAAGCATGTTGGGACAAGCATGGATAGTGGCGATACACTAGAGTAAAGGTTTCCAAGTAGAAACAGTGTGGTCTCTATATGTGCAGTACTAATACTGTGTATGTGTTGTGAATGTTGTACATGCAGTGTTGTGTACATGTGGTGCTATGTACACGTTGTACATGTGGTTTTGTGTGTGTGTGATGTTGTGTACATGTTGTACATGTGGTGTTGTGTTCACGTGGTGTTGTGTGCGTGTGGTGTTGTGTACACACTGTGCAGGTGGTGTTTTGTACACAATTTTCAGGTGGTGTTATGTACATGAGTTGTTGTGTGTGCGTTGTTCATGGATTTATATGTACATGTGGTATTGTTTTATGTGTATTATGTATTTTTTGTATCATGACATGTGTATTCGTGGTATTGTATGGTGTGTACATATATATGTTGTATTGTATGCCAAGTGTAGTTGTATGTGTTGTGTTGTACACTAGGTGTAGCTGTATGTGTGGTGTTGTACACCGGGTGTAGATGTATGGTTCCTGTTGTACATTGGGTGTAGGTGTATGTGTTGTATTGTACACTGGGTGTAGGTGTACGTGTGGTGTTGTGCATCGGGTGTAAGTGAATGTGTTGTTGTGTACACTATGTATGTATATGTGTTGTATAGTATAATGGTACATGCAGGTATGAAACTATCTATGCCCTTGTTGATATTGAGGGTTAAGGGAGTTTAGTCTCTGGATTCCCTTGGTGTTGCTATTTAGGGTTAAGGTGGTTTAGTCTCTGGATTCCCTTGTTGTTGTTATTGAGGGTTGAGGTGGTTTAGTCTATGGATTCCCTTGTTGTTTTTATTGAGGGTTGAGGAATTTTAGTATCTGGATTCTGTTAGTCATCAGTAATTTTTACTATCTGAAGATGACTTAATATTAGTACTAGATTTATAAAAACAAGATTCATGAATATTGTGAGTTTTAGAACTGTCACTGCCTACATTATCCTTAGGATAAATTTTCACTGTTTTACTACTCCACCATGCCCTAGTCAGCCTACCACTTCCAGAAGACCCGTCATGGTCTCATGCCACTCATCTTCACTATGTTTTTCCACCTTTGACCTTAGCACTCAGTTTGGCCTTACCCGACCCCTCCATTTTCCATCTATGATCACCAACCAACCTACTTTTTCCCATGTTCACCAGATGCCTCAAGCATTAGTAGTATCAAATTACCACTCTAGGCTCTTTAGATAAATCAAGATCAGTAGCTTTCGGTCTGCAATGCATAATTTTTTCAAAAGCTCTGTTTTACACCTACAGACCCCAAGTCAATCTTCCAGCCAAAGACTAAGTTAAAAGAGCCTCCCACTAGGTCACTAGGGTTTCATAAGTTGTAGGGTTATTTTGGATGCTCTTAATCAGTGTTTTTCATGTGCTAAGAAGGTGATCAAATGGAAAGGGAGGTAAGCAATTATTTGTCCAAGTTTGATAAAAAATCCTTCAAGGAAGACCTCCTTGGTCAAAGCACAAATTCTGCAAAAGGACAGTTGCCCATCTTAAAACATTTTTGTAGGAATGATTGAGATGGCTATCAGCAGAAAGTAGGTAAGGTGAGAGGCCAACTCCTCACTAAAAGACATTCACAGTAAAGGAGAGACAGCATGCCTAAGTTCAAATAGAATCAGGGTTTTTAGGACTAATTGGCTAAACAGTATTGTCAACCAAGAAGCCAATGTAGAAACCACAAGGATGGAGGTACATCAGCATCATTGAGCATGAATTGAAGATTTATTAAAACTAGAAATGAAACCTCCATGATGACAGCAGGGAGATAATTTAAATAGGCTCTTGAAGGTGACCTCCAGGGTCTGCCAAGTTGGAATTGTTTCACTATCTCAAAAGGAGAGGATATGGCCAAAGGGAGATAATGACAAAGCATGATTGTAAAGACTGTGGTGACTGTGCAATACAGATCTATTATACCTCTGGAAAATCAGTGAGAGGGAAAGAAAATATGTTTTAAAGATCACTCACACTCAGAGAACTCAAAGGGGGTAAAGACATGAGTTCCAAACTTCATAATGAAGGAAAGAAACATTTTGACACTGATAGGGTAAAGGCAGGTCCCTCAAGAATTTTTTTAAAGAACTCACCCTTACTAAATGAGTTTAAAGAGATGTGTTAGTTTTCAAATGACAGAGAGGGCAAGTTTTAAGGTTTTGATATGATAGAATGGGTAAGAACAAAGTGTTAAAGCATCAACAGGTCAAAGGAAATGAAATCCATCATATCAGTTAACTAAGAACAACAAAGAGGAAAGGTTGAGATGATAAAAGATCATTTTTTGTGTTTTAATTCACCTCCTGCAAAAGAAAAAGGGATATCAGTGATAAAGTGACAAGATGAAACTCAAAACATTAGCAAACGTGCGTTTCTAGTTTTAATTTATTGTTCCAAGGGTATAAAAGAATCTCATTTGTCACTCAAGATCATTTATCATTTGCACAAGAGAGTGAAAGGTTTCCAAAGGGAGATTTATGGATTTCTGGCAGACTTCAGGAAGGAAGAATCTGGTGCTACCCTCCTGGAAAACCTCACTACGCGCCTGTGTGTGCATTCTTCAAAACATATAACCCAGTGTTGCGCGCTTGTGAGAGGAAATTGCGCATTTACAGTGTGCAAAACCGACCCGACTGCTCCTCTAGTGTTGTGCGCTTGCGCTACCCATTTACAGTGTTTGCAGAGGCCCGATAGGCCCAAACTGCTACACGCAGGGACGTTAAGAGGGGCCCGACAGCTCGTGCAGCTCTGCCGGTGCTACGCACCTGTCCGTTCAACACTGCACGAAGACCGCTCGACAGGCCCGACTGGCCTAGGCTCCATGCGCAGGGACGTTCAGGACGACCCAACATCACGTGCAGAGGCCTGACTACTACTACGCTCCTATGCTACGCGTTTAGCCAGGAAGCCCTTCAAGCCGATGCAAGCCTCCAAATGCCTCAAAGCTCCTCAAATCCTCTGTGTGGTGCCTCATGAATATTGTTATAAGAGGTATTTAGATATCTTCCACCCTTTCATACTGTCTAAAAGGTTAAATTATATAGAAATGTAAAGAAAAAAATCCTAAAGGAAGAAGAAAACCTAATATCCCTACTAACAATATTGTTGTTTAAAAGGCACCATCCATCTACATACTAAAGGCACACTGAAGATTCTTTGTTAAGAAGTTTCTCCTCTACCAAAATAACATCTCCATTGCAAAATTAGGCTCCACACTGCCAAGCCTTGACATTAATTTTCCTCATCCTCTCAGGTTGTTGTCATTACTAAGGTACCTTCGCAACCAGTTTTTTTATATCAATGGTTTTGCATTCATAATTATCTGACCTTCTCATTTTTCCCAAATAATCCTTCTTCACTCATCATTTCCCTTCACTTTCAAATCACTTCCTTTCTCATCATCATCTCACTTACACTCTCCATATCATTTCACAAACAGTTTCAGGGTTTTGATTTCAACGCAAGAGTAAAAGATAAAATGTCTAGAGAAGGCAGTAGTGACAGTCGCAAGGGAGGCCAAAGGCCTAGGAGACAGCAAAGAAAGGGTGGAAGAGTAAACAGGTTTGAACCTTTGAACACCAAGGAATTGACAGCCTCCCCTACAACAGTTGCATATTTCCAAGAGGTGGGTTGTTTTCATTTCTGTGAAAGAGTACAAAGAGTCCAAAGTCACCCTGAGTTGACCAGACTTTTTATCCTCAACCTCCATGACCATCAGGTGCATCTAGCTGAGGTAAATTTTGAGCTATCCACCAATACAATTTCTATGGCCACTGGGATACCTTGTATGGGAGAAAAATGGTTCAAGCAGGTGAATTTGAACCTGAGCCACTATCAACCTTTCTTGAAACCAAGATACCAAGCTGATTGCAAAGCTATTTTTCCCTTTTCACATTTGTTGGAGAGATATGCCCCCTTAATGAAAGTCATCATAAAGTATTTTACATGAAAGGGGAGGTTTTCTAGACTTTATTCCTACCATATAAGATTTCTTATGCACTTCACTAGGGCCAAGCTGCTACATTTGCCTTATTACTTTTATAGAAGTGTTGATATGATTTCATAGATTGTGAAAAAGAGACCTCCTTCACAACAAATGCAAAGTCTTTTTCACCATTCTCTTATCAAGATGGTTGTGTTGCATCAATTAGAGTAATAGGGTATCCCATGGGAAGTGTTCATCACCCGTGATGTTTTCACAAATCCACAGCCTCTTTGTCTGCAAAGTTTACCCTCATCATCTCATCCACCTTCCTCCATTCCTCCATCACCCCCGACTGACCATGATTCATCCTCTCCACATGAATCCTCTCCTCAAGAAAAATTCTCGCCCTCACCTTCTCCTAAAGAATCAGAAAAAGAAGAGAATGATGAAGAACAAGAAGATAATAATCAAAAAGAGGAAAATGATAGTCAAGAGGAAGAGGAAAATGAAAATGAAGAAAGTGGTGATGATGAGGAGGAAAAAAAGGACAGTGAAGAAGAAAATGACAATGATGAAAAGGAAAGTTTAGAAAAAAATGACAATGATGAAAAGGCAGAGGGTGATTAAGAGGAAGAAAATGATGATGAGGAAGAAGAGGCAAATGAAGAAGGAACAGATAATGAAGAGGCATATTATGAAGACAAAGGCCGTGATAAAGAGGATAAAGAAGAAATAGATAATGAAGAGGATGTCAATGTAGAAGATATGGAAGAGGATGACAATGATGAAAATGAAAACAGTGAGGACATTACAGAAGACAGTAAAGAGGTTGAGGAAAATGAGGATGAAAATGCACAAGATAGTAATGAAGACATTCATAAAGACACCTCTAACAGTGACAACACAAAAAATGATGATGGCAATGATAATGTTGCAAACACAGAGGAGGAGGATGAAGAAGAAAACATGATGATCGATAGCCCTAATAATGATGACAGCAGTGACTCTATCAACCAAAAAAAAAGTCAAGGGGTTGATCACAATGGTGAATATCATAACATTAATGATATCATGGAGGAAAATGCAAGTGACTCTGAAGAGGGCAGTCAAGAACACAATGAAGGAGACATAAATACAAAGATCATTGATGAAAAGAAAGGCAGTCTTAAGATCAGTCATGGTAAGAGAATTCTAGTAAACTAATTTGAGATTCTCCCTCTCACATATCAAAAAGGATCAAGGCTTGTTTGTTCTGCCTCCAAAAGGAAAGAGACCATGCCATCCACCTCAGCTGAGCCACTAGACAAAAGGAAACAAAAGTTAAAGGAAGAAGAAGAAGATCATGACGTTGAGAGAGAATTTGAGATCATTCAGGTGGACAGTGATGAGGAGAATGAAGAAAGGATCACAAAATTTCTCCTCCAGGACATAAATGCACAAATTGAAGACCTCCAAGTACATTTGAATAGGGCCAAGAGTGTGAAAGATGCCCTTGACTTGGAGAACAAGTAGCTAAGAGCACAAATTGCAATCTATGAAGCTAGAGCCATCAAGGCTAGGAAAGAAGCCCAGAAGGCACGTGTGAAACTAGAAGAGTTCATGGGCACTTATGAAGAGATTGAGGATGAGGAAGGACAATCTAAGAGGATACCTAGAACCATGGGGTTGAAGAAGGCATTGGAAAAGCAAAGGGATCAAGAATCAGCCCTAGCAGAACAACTCCCTCTTGATGAGCTTTTGGCCATGGAGATAGCACATGATCAGGAGCCTTGGTTGGAAAGAGCCAACACACACTTGGAGGCTAAATTGAAGAAATCAAATCAAGTTCTTGACCTAAAAAGAAGGATGACTAAACATTATGCGCAGAGAAACCAAATTGCAAGGGCTAAACTCAAAAATGCCCAAACCAAGATCCAAGCACTAAAAGAGGAAAAATGCCAAGCTAACCTTGGAATATTGGCACAAGCTTCTCTATAGGTTTCTCAAAACCCATGAGGCACACATCCACCGAATTTGGGAGAATTTGGACAAGTTTTGGTTTTTTGCTAATTTTGAGGGCCAAGGGGGTAGCACCCATGGTGCTATGCTTTTTCTCAGAGCATCCTTAGGAGGAAAGGATCACATTTTTTGAATCCTCATCTCAAGTATAGCATTCTCACAAATTTTCAGATCAATTGGAGTTGTTTTGGTCTTCCAAAAGGGTCAAAAACACCTTAATTTTCACCATTCTACCTAGTTTTCAGGACATGTGTTGTGTCTTTACCAACCTTGGAATTTTTTCTTTTTAAATAGGTTTTAGAGGTTCAATTAGAAAAAAAAGGATATTTATGCAAATTATACTCAAAGGTCTTTCTAACGGGCCATCACAGAGCCTTTTCCAACATCGCGAAGGCCTTCAAAACACTGATGCAAGTTGACACAGTTTTCCTGCTCCAATGCTACGCCCTTGGCATGGAAATTCATCCTAAAACACAGTGTTGCACCTTTAGTAGAGGGAAAGTCAACAATGTATGCTTATAAAGTTTTAGGAGGCATGGAAGAGCCCAAATGTCAATTTCTTTTCTGAAAATGCCCGAAAATATATTTTTTTTTAGATATTTTGTGCCTTGGGCCTTGCAAGGTCTCAAGGACAATAGTGACATTTCTGATTAGCCAATAGGATTATAGAGACTCTATTAGGTTTTTCTCCTCCTTACTTGTTAAAAGGAGCATTGAGGATTCATTGTTAATGTTGGCATTTGATGAGTTTTGAGAGCAATACATGGTTCTTTGAGGTTGAAGAGCAATTTGGTGTTGTGGAGCTTGTGAATGGTTTGCTTTGATTGATGATGATGAAGGCTTGCTTGCAGGATCCCTGAGCTTGGTTAATGGTGATGTGTCTCTAATTTTTTCATTTTTACTTGTTTTTCATTGTGTCCATCCTTCTATGTTGCAGTAGATCAAAAAATTATAGGCTAAGAAATGTTGTTTGAGGCACCTTAGTCCTTCCTGTTTACTACTGTCTTTATGTTTTCCTCTGCTGGGTTAGTTTAAGGAATTCTTAGTTGCTCCTTAGACCCACCTAAGCTTGTTTGTTTCATCAATGTTTTAAGAAAGTAGTTTTCAAATATTTTTTATGGTTATCCATGCTTACTTGATGCTATCTAAACTCTATTTGTGGAATCTCTCTTTGATGTGTTACTTGCTAGGTTTAGCCCAAGAGGCCATGTTTTGATCATGCCCTTTGTCTATGCTTGAGAAGTTTACCTCAAATTTATTTATAGCTTTGATATTAGATGTTTATGAGTTCTCTCTTCTTGGATTAAATTTATTTTTCATATTATATGTTTCCAAACCTTGAAGGTGAAATCACTAAAGTTAGATAAGTTTTCTTTTTTTCTTTGTTTCACTAAATTGTTCATCTTGAATGTCTATTTCTTTAATTATTTTCATTGAGTTAATGGTTTGCCCTGCCTCATGATTATTATCTTTTGCTTATCAGTATTTTATACCTTCTTGTTTATAGGTATTTGACAAAGGATACTTCACTACCTTTTTCCCTACCTTGTTCACCAACTTAATGTCCATTTCACTTCACACATAACCTTAAAGATCCATTGACCACACTAGATTTTCCTATGATGCACTCTGACTCATTGTTGAGATATCCATGCCTTTCATATACTCCATAGCCCAATGATTTGATGACCTCTCACTCCACCTATCCTACTTGATCATATTACCCAACCAAACAAACAACAAACCCCACACTTAAAAACTAGCCTAAAATCAACCATCTAAAGAAAACAATTTTACGTCCTTTGCACATAATAGAGAGAAACCTCTATGAGTCCAGGAAGACTATGTCCTAGGACTCCAAAGACTGGTCTGATGTTACCTTGTGCATTTCCTCTACCAATCTACTAAATCACGGGACCCTAACATAATGGCGATCATGTTGGGACTTTGAGTCAGAAACATCCTAGGTATCCCTTAGGAACTCTCAAATCTCAGTTAAACTTAGAAAAATTAAGTGCCAGCCAAAGAGTAGAATCTTGTTGTTTCACCATCCTAGAAAAATTATAACCCAGCTATAGTACACTCATAGAAACCTTAGGGCTACTTAAAGGAACTCAGAAAAACCCCAAAACATCCCTAGATTGGTTTTTTATCAGTTATTGGTGGTGGACCATAAACACACATCCTCAAAACAAACTAAAAACATCCACCTGGCAACTCCACTAGCCTCCATTAGGCCTACTAATTCACTAGTTCTTATTAGACTTCCCTAGGATTGTGTTAAATCAGCCCTGAGAAGTTTAGAGTTCTAGTCACACATTGTGTGAGTTTAGCAAACACTAATAGAGGTAAACTTTTCGAAAATAGACCAAAAACTTTCAGCCCCTCTAAATTTTGAGTTTGAATCTGCTTCACAAAGAATGAGTACCAGATCTCATCCAAACCCAAACCCTCCTACTATAGTTGATTACCCAGAAAGGATTTTGTGGAAAACTTCTAAAACTGGAAACTTAACTACTATTAGGACCATTCAAAAAGAAAGCTCTGTACCTGAACATCTTACAGCCTTGCAATATCCCCAGTTTGACTTACACCATACAAGAAACATTTTTAGAGCCAAGTCACACAATAGGATTGACCATACTGACCTTGAGCCCATAGATTTGCAGCATAGTTCTAGTAGAGAAGCCTCTCCTTCCACCCCACCTGATTTTCAGCTTCTCCATCACTTTAGCTCTTTCCATACCAAATATGCTCAGAATCAGTTTGTTGGTCCAAGTTCTTCCATCACACCCATTCATACCACCACTGTGAAAACCACTCCATCCCATCTCACAAACCCTCCTCTTGTAAATCCACCATTAGCTCCCACCATGGAAGCTTGGTATGCCCCCCTGGTTTTACCACAACCTCTAGTACCTCTGCTAAATGACTACCAATCTAGAATCCCTCACTTTATCTAGGTTGAATCTACCACTGCCCAATAGCATGTAGATAGAATAAATGATGCTTTTGACTACACGGAATTAGAAGAGGAAACCATAAAGATGAGGATGTTTTCCCAAAGCCTAGGAGGAGAAGCTAATAAATGGTTTAAAGGCTTAGCTCTTAACATCATACATGATCTCCCTTCCCTTTATCAGACATTCATCAACAAATGGGAGATTAATAAAAACCCCCTCCAAATCCTTTTAGAGTATAACAATCTTAAGAGAAATATAGGGGAAAGCGTCCAAGACTATTGCACCAGTTTTAACAGTGTCTACAATGCCCTCCCATCTCACATGAAACCCCCACAAGGCCTAGCACTAGTAAAGTTCCCAAAAGGCTTTGATCCAAACATGACTTACCAATTGAGGGAGAGATATCCCGTAACTTTATAAGAAATGTAGAGAGGGGCTGTGAGTGCAGAAGCCAACCTGACTGAGAAGAGAGCCAGGATGAGGTCAGAAAAAAGAGTCACTTACAAAGATGAAACCATAGCCTCAACCTCTTCTTCCGATGCCAAAATAGACAACCTAGTTAGAACCATGGAGAGAATGTTGGAAAGGATAAACTTGAATGAAAGGGCCCCTCGTAGAGAAAATCAACCAAATCCACAAAACAGAAATCAGAATTAGAACTTTAGAAGAGTCCCACCCCAAATCAAACAAAGGGAAAATGACCAATAGAATAGGCCCCCTTTCCAATATAACCATGTATATGAAGGGGAAATAGATACTGAACAGCCAGAAGAAAACCATGTAAACTTAATAGGCTCTGATCATAATGAGGCTGATGTTTTTCTCACAGAAGAGGAACAAGGTTTCTTCTCCTCAAATCAAACTGAAATAAACTATGGGGATTCTAAAGACTACAAATTTGGATTTGAAAATTCCATAATGGAAGTCCATAGGAAATATTATCTTAGGAGTAAGAAAAACCAAGACAACTCCAAGAAGAACAATTTAGACACTACTGTTACGAAAAACCCTGAAAGTACTCCTAAAATGAAAATAGACAATACCAACACCATGACTAAGAAAACTAATCCAAAATAGAGACAAAAATAGCCAACCAAGTGGTGACACAAGCTGCCCTAGTACCTCTACTAGTGGCCCTGAGAAAACTCTTTTTTCCAAAGCCCCAAATCAGAATCGGAAAATTAAAAATGTAGAAAAATTTATGGCTGATAAAACTGATGTAAATATGCCCAAAACCCAAGTACCTTTTAGTTTTGAGGGAGAGATTGCTAAAATCAAGATAACCATACCTCTCACTGAATTGGTAACTCAGGATATGTATAGGTCCCAAGTTTTGAAATTTTTGAACATAGGGAACAATACAGACACTCTAAACTTGACTGATCACAAACCAAAGCTGTTGTTTGGTCCCAAAGTTGAGGGAAAATACCAAGAAGGAGTTGTCCCTCCTTTCTATGTTAGCCTAAACATACATGAAAAAATATTACACAATGCTATGCTAGATTACGGTGCCTCACACAACCTCATGCCTAAGGTAGTGATGGAGAGATTAGGCTTAGAAATAACCAAACCTTACAAAGACTTATACTGTTTCAACTCAAGTAGAGTTAAATTTTTGGGTCTAATTAAGGATCTTTGTATCACTCTGGTGCAAATACCTGCTAAAAGTCTAGTCATGGACATATTTGTTGCTGATATTCCCCCGAAGTATGGAATGCTTTTTTCCATATCATGGGGACCCAAAATTCAAGGCAACCTCCAAATGTACATGTCATATGATATTATCCCTGTCTTCAATCAAACTAGAAGATTATACTAGGAATCTCACATGAAGTATATGGTAGTTAGCGTAGATAGACCGAACAACACCCCTGTTTATTCCATTCACTCAGATTTGGAATCTTTCATCTTATATAATGAAAATGACATTAGTGAATAGGTGAAAGGAAATGAGAAAGAGCTAGGCTCTCTATAACACTCAGACTCACCCTCAAATGAAGAACATGAAAACCAGAACTCTAGCAGCCCTGACCAACAACATAGTGGCCAACATGAACTAGAAACAATTTGTAACATGAGCTTTGATGGCTCTTGTGGGAAGGCTGGTTCAGGGGATGGTGTCTGGATACATAACACAAATGAGGGCCATTCATACAAACTATACTTTCAGTGCACTAATAACATTGCAGAGTATGAGGCACTCCTCCTTGGTTTGCACTTGCTTGAAGACTTAGAAGCTAATAAAATATCTATCTAAGGAGATTCATAACTTATCATTAAAAAAATCAAAGGTGAATACTCAAATAAGAATCCAAGATTAAGAGAGTACATAAATGCAGCCCTAGACATCCTCAAAATTTTTGAGAAATATGAGCTCACTTACATTCCTAGAGCCCAAAATAGCCTTGCCAATGAGCTTGCCTTTGCTTCCAAAAATTTCCAAATACCACATGCAAGTGAACAATACACTGTCAAAATCAAACACCTTCCTACAGTGCCTGACAACATCAGCCATTGGAAAGTGTTTGAGAGTGATGAACAAATTGATGATTTTCTGCAATCTAGGAATGAATTTACATTGACAAAATCCATCTTATAGCATGAGAAAGATATTTTTGCTAAAGAACAAGCCCATGAAATAGATCTGTCCTCTTTTGCTGATATAAATCTGCTTACACATCCTTATGAGGCTGAAATGTTTGAGGATATAGACCAAAATGACTTTGAGGTATTACAATGTAAAAATGGCACATTACCAAGGGGCCTTGCAGCACTAGAAGAGTTTTTCATCTTTAATGATTAGCTAAAAAACCAAAGATAGAATCTACCGAGACTGATGTAGAAGAGTGCAACATAGGAAGCATAAAGGAACCAAAAATGATCAAACTCTCCAAGACCCTTCCTCCTCACATAAAACAGAAATATATTGAGATTTTTAAGGATTTTAAAGATGTGTTTGCATGGGGGTATCAAGATTTGAAATCATATGACACAAGCATTATTCAACATAAAATCCCTCTCAAAGAAAATCAGAAACCTTTCAAACAAAATTTAAGAAGAATAAACCATGTTTTACTACCTTTAGTTGAACAAGAGATTAAAAATATGTATAATGTAGGGATCATAGTTCCCCTTAGATACTCAGAGTGGGTTTCCAACCTTGTGTCAGTTAGGAACAAAACCGGGGAGATTAGACTTTGCATTGACTTCAGAAATATGAACAGGTCCTCCTTGAAAGATAACTATCCCTTGCCTAAAATGGATCACATACTTCAAAAGGTAGTTGGATCTAATAGAATCTCACTACTTGATGGTTTTTCCAATTACAACCAAGTTCTAGTATTCCTAAGTGATCAGCAAAAAATTTCCTTCACCACACCTTGGGGTACATTTATGTATGTCAAAATTCCATTTGGGCTTATGAATGCGGGAGCCACTTTCCAAAGGGCCATGGACATAGCTTTTTTAGAAGACATAGGCTACTTCATAGTCATTTACCTTTATGACACCACTGTTTTCTCTAAGACTGATGAAGAGCGCTTAGTCCACTTGAGAAAAGTTTTTGAAAAGTGTAGGAAATATGGCCTATCTTTGAATCCCAAGAAAACATTGTTTTGTCTCTAGGAAGGAAAAATCCTAGGCCACATCATCTTGAAAGAAGGAATCAAAATAGACTCCAAAAGAATTGAAGGCATATTTCAAATCAGTCATCCTAGAAACATTAAGGAATTGCAATATTTCATTCGGAAAATAAACTCCTTGAGAAGATTCATCCCCAACCTTGCTGAACTCTTAAGGAATATTACAAACATGCTAAAAAATGAGATAGGGGTTAAGTGGACCTTGGAAGCCAAACAATCTTTTGAACTGGTTGAGCAAGCACTCACCGAAACACCAATTCTAATCAGTCCTAATTTTATCAAAGACTTCTATATTTTCTCATTTTCATCTGAACATACTATGGTTGTAGTGTTGTTACAAAAGAACATGATAGGGCAAGAAAAACTCATAGCCTTCTTCAAAAAATCCCTTAGAGATGCTCCCTTAAAGTACAACATCATGGAAAAACAGGCCTTTGATTGATTAAATCATTGAAAGACTTCAGAGTTTATATCTTACATTCTCATATCATTGTTTTTGTTCCACACACAGTTGTCAAAGACATTTTGAATCAGGACGTGGATGGTAAAAGGGGAAATTAGATTGCTATTATTTTATAATATGACTTAGAAATCAGACCCACTAAACTGATTAAAGGATAAGGTCTTGCAAAACTTATCGCTGAATCAAATTTCCAAGCACTAGATATGAATTTGGTTGATTCTTTAGAAGAACAAGAAGAATGCATAGCTCCCCATATTGAAGAATTATTCTTGAATTCATCTTGGTATGCTGATATCCTATATGTATTGTTTTATATTAATGCTCCTCCAACCCTATCAAAGACAAAAGCTAGATTCCTGAAACATAAAGCTTTAAATATCTACATTTTAGATGGAATTTTGTATTGGAAGAATCCTATTGGTATATTGCTTAAGTGTTTGCTTGAGGATGATGCAGGTAAGATCATGCATGAACTGCATGAGGGAGAGTGTGGGGGGCATCTTTACTAGAAAACCACAGCCAACAAGATCCTTAGAGTTGGCTACTATTGGCCCACTCTTTTCCCTGACACCCACAAACTAGTCATGACTTTCCATAAATGGCAATTTTTTATGGCAAGAGAAAACTCTTACCTTTACCTTTGCATCCAATCATTTTTGAAGCTCCTTTTCAACAATGGGGTTTGGATTTAATTAGAGAGATCCAACCTACCTCGTCTGCACAACACAAGTCGATCCTCACTGCCACTGATTACTTCACCAACTGGATAGAAGCCATCCCCTCCAGCAATGCCACCAATTAAGTCATTATCAAATTTCTTGAGACCAACATCCTGTCTAGATTTGGTTTTCCCAGAAATATCATCACAAATAATGATGTTGCCTTTACATCCAAAATAATGGTTGACTTTTGTTATAAATATCACATCACATTAGGACATTCCACCGCTTATTACCCTCAACGTAATGGGCTAGTTGAGTCCTCTAACAAAATCTTAGTCAATATCATCAACAAGCTTCTAGAACATAATAAAAAATCACGGCATGGCAAGCTAGTAAATGCATTATGGGCTGATAGACTAACCACCAAGAAATCAATTGGTATGTCTCCCTATCAACTAGTGTATGGCATGGATGCCATTTTCCCAACATCTTTGGGACTCTTGGTGATGAAATTGCTCCAAGAAGTGCAATAAGAAGAAAATGATATGAAAAGGAGGCTAAACCAAACTATTCATTTGCAACTGACAAGAGAGGAGGTTTACAAAAGGACATAAGTAGTACAAGAGAATATGAAGAAAATTTTTGACAGGAGGACCAAATCTAGACTTCCAGGTTGGGGATAAAGTGTTGAAATGGGACTCAAGGAGAGAAGACAAAGGTAAACATGGTAAGTTTGAAAATTTGTAGAAAGGGCCATACATTATCAGTTTATCTAGAGGTAACAATGCTTTCTTTTTACAAGAGCTGGATGGAGTTGAAGTGTTTGGAGGTCCTGTCAATGGCAGGACACTAAAGCACTATTTTTGCCAAGATTTATAGTTTTTTAGGCCTTCACTCAATGTAGATACCATTGTTTGATGAAATTTCATAAAGAGAAAAACACAAAAACAGAAAAAATAGAAAAAGAGGGCAGATTTGAAGAACAAGTACAGCCCCATACCCAAAAAATAGTGATGCTGAAAGTGTGCAAGCCTAAATGCAACTACTTGTTCAAAAAGGTCTTGTTCAATCATCTAGCCTAATCATGGCTAAGCATGTTTTCAATTTATTGTTGATAAGTTAGTGAAAGAATGTTGGTCAAATAATTTAAGCTTGACTTGTCAAAGGGAAATAGATTAGGAAAGAAAGATATTGGTTCCACATGCTTAAGTCTGAACCAAAGAGAATGATAGGGATGATTAAAAAATGATGAAACACAGCCCTCATATCTTCTAGTTTGTTTTTACAAAAATAATGTTTGTGTGTAGCTTGTCCTAATGTTACAACCCATGGTGAATGAGATTGCATAATCCTGATTTAAACCATGTTTTCAATTTCATGTCAATAGCTTAGAGAATGAATCCTGTCAAATAGCTTAACCATGGCAGTTGAGTAGTTTAGATAGAGAATAAAAGAGTTCACTAGCATAATCTGAACTCTTGGAAGCAATAAGCGTACAAGTAGATAGTTTATTTTTGTTTTCAAAAGAAAATGAATGTCAAGGGTTTTCCAGTTTAAGTGCACGCAAGGAAGAAAAATATTAGGAAAATAAGATGGGTAGGTAGAGATGAATTTGGAGTAATCATGTGTAGAAATTATATAACTGATATGTTATATGTCTAATATTATCCTGATCATACACTATTTGACTTCATGCACAATACAAAATCTATTCCACCATTGATCATCATATGCGGAAATTAAATCAATTGCATGTGTTAGTCATCAGTATTTTTACCTATTATTGATGACTAGTTTCCTTAGCTGAGTTTTCTAGAACATAATCTCCAAACTGTCTAATATGTCATCTAGAAAACACCCCAAAATAAATTTTTCCTCCTACCCCTTCCTGTCAGCCTATGATGAGAAAAAACCTATTTGTCAAGTCCTATCTAGTTTCAGTAAAATAACCC
This sequence comes from Pinus albicaulis, assembly GCA_034641835.2. Classification (NCBI taxonomy): domain Eukaryota; kingdom Viridiplantae; phylum Streptophyta; class Pinopsida; order Pinales; family Pinaceae; genus Pinus; species Pinus albicaulis. The sequence continues at coordinate 372,396,116 of CM076580.1, forward strand.
TGTCCATAGCTGTCATAGCTGAAAGTTATCTACTTTCATTTACCCTTATTCCTCAAGCCATTCATTATCCAACTATTGACAAAGTGTCTGCAACCCTATCCTCGGTTATCTGTCATTTGAAGATCTAAATATACCAAGGAAAGCACTCGGAATATGTCAAGATCGCCCCTAAGTTAGATAGTGGTGTTTTAGGGAGTCCTTTCATTGGCAAAAACATATTTAGCCAAAAGCCTCTCTTTAGTACCAGTCAGCCCTAAATTAGTTCCTAATCTACAAAACAAGTCTTGATCCATCTATAGGTCGCGCACCACTAAGAGGTCATTCTGCCTTAGTACAGAAGAAGTTCAACAAAGATAAAAAATAGAAGAAGATAAGCATGTTCATTGTCTAAACGAATATGCTTAGATCAGGAAAAAAACTCCATAAGACACCAAAGGAGCTCTCCAAGGTTCAAATTCATATGTTTTACATCTCTGCAGGGGTGTAATTGAAAGATAAACAATATGAAAATAAGAGCAAACAGACAAGTTCAAATAGGTCAATCATGATTGAAGATATTTGCCATCAGTAAAGCAGATGGAGAGATGCAATGAAAAGAGAGCAGGAGTACATGTTTAAAAGCCAAAGTTTCCTAAAGAAATAGAGGTTATCCTTCAAAGTCACATGAATACAAATACTGATCAGTAGTGTTCCAATATCTCCTCCAAAGGCATTGCTGCATAATTTTTCCAAAGGAAATCATCATGTAGTGCATGAGAAGACAACTACTTGTTATGTTGCCTTGAGCCTAGGATGTGAAGATCATTCAAAGAGCTATTTCAAGGTACCCCTGAAACACAGTCAAGGAAAAGTTGGCTAAATGATGTCCAAACAAAAAGTACTATCCTTGTACCAATAACTTGTTCAAAACCCTAAAACCTCACAGTGATATGGTGCCAAGCAGAGACATAAGGTTGAAAGAGATGAGGTGTCATTACTATGATGGTTAGAAGCACAGTGATAACCTCCTCCAATAAAGAGCAGATGGTTAGCAGCAAAATAATAGAACCTCCTTCATTTAAAAGCAGAGGGTTAGGGTGTTTTTAAGTAACTTCAGAAACTAATGTGAGCCACCTCCTCCAAAGATGAACAGTAGGTGCATTAGCAGAGTTTCAAATTATTTTTAAGAAATTTTTCTATTGGAAAGTCAAGGTTGAAATCAGTGGGAAGCAAATGAAATTTTATAGGTTGAATTCATGTGTTACATCATCAACAAAGCAGTGACATTATGGTGTTGAAAATCATCTTTTTCTTTTGTTTATAAAGGCCTCTCTCAAAGTGTAAACTGAGGGTGGAATGTTTAACTAGAAGGTTATCACTTGAGGTTACAGTTCACATAGACCATCTTATCCAAAAGATAAGGTAGACATATAAGAAAACAAGCCTTGGTGAGTGCAAAGAATTTGTTTTTTATTCCAAATCAGAGGATTAATTCAATTCTCCTTCACAAAACCTAGTGTCCATCCCATTTCATTCCACCCAAAGATCCATTTTACCTTGATCAAATCGGCCCTTCAATATACCTTGTCCACCATCTGAGGCTTTCTCGACCTTTTCGACGCCATAGCCTAGTTAATCTAACAATCTTTTTATCTATTTAAAACTTTGATCAGTTCCTTCCTCAAAAACCCTGAAAAAAACTAAAAACACACTTAACAACTAGCCTAAAATCAAAAACATAAGAAGCAAACAACTATACATCTCTTGCAAAAATAGAGAGAGCCCTCCTTGAGTCCAGGAAGGCTAGGTCCTTGGGCTCCAAAGTTGGTTTGATGTTACCCTGTCACTTGGATTTCCAATCTGCCAAATCACGGGACACTAACATAATGGCAATCACGTTGGGACTCTGAGTGATAAACAAACTTAGACTTCCCTAAACCTTTAGAAACCTTTAAGAATACTATATTGTGGACTTACCCCATCGCTCACGCTTAATGGCAATCACGGTGGGACCTTCTGAGTTAGTGACAAACTAAGTATACCTTAGGACTTCAGAATCCCTCAACTTAGAAGAATTATCAAAGAGTAGAATCAAGTTGTCTCACCATCCTAGCAAAATGATGACCCAACTTTAGAAACTCAGAAACCCCCCCCCCCAAAAAAAAAACATCCCTAGATTGGCTTTTTATCAGTATTGGTGGTGGACCATACACATATCTATAAAAACAACTAAAAACATCCACCTGGCGACTCCACTAGCCTCCAATAGGCCTATTACTCCACTATTCCTTATAAAATCTCTTGGGAATGCATTAAGCAATCCCAATCATGTTGATGGTGGACAACACAGTTCAAATCTTCCACCTGGAAACTCCACAACCTTCATTAGACCAAAAGACTCCACTGGTAGAGAACTTTAGACTGGTTGAAAAGACAAAGTGATACTTTCTAATTAACAAATATGGATCCAAGGACACAAAGGAGATATGCTCCGATGAGCAGAGAACATATCCCTGGATTCCCACACAAAATGCCTAAAGACGTAAATTGGATAGAAAACCTCCCTATCTTTCGAGGTGAAAGGGTTGATGACCCATTGTTACATCTCATCAATTTTCATATACATGTATGGAGGTTAAAGGTTGAATGGCATGAGGACTGCCTCATGAAAATGTTCATGGGGACATTAGAAGGAAATGGAAGAGAATGGTATGAAGGCCTAGAACCTGGCATCTTATTTTCTTTGAAAGATTTCCATAAGATATTTTATAAACACTATATAGGGCATTGTCCATCTCTATCATTAGCTGAAAATTGTTGCGATCAATTTGAAGACCTTATACAACACCTTCTAAACATTGATGAAAACTTACGAAATTGGCATACTGAGGTATTTTTAGAGGAGATCCATACATTTCTTACCCAAACTAACCATCAAGATGGCTAAGAAGAGTTGATTGAGGATGAAATCAAATTTGAGATGGAAGAAGAATCAAAACCTTTAGGTTCTCTACCCATATGCTTTAAATCATTCCATACTTTGAAAGAAAATTTGCATCCTAAATATCTCTTAACAGTTATTCAGGAAACCCCTGCTCAAGTTAACTCTCACATAAATCAAGAAAGATGGTTGAAGATGAAACAAAATCTGAAATAGAAGAAAAATCAAAAGTTGTAGGATCTCTACCTTTATGCTTTGAGTCATTTGAGTTCATATGAGCAAATTGGCCTCATGAAAATCTATCAGAAGCAACTCATGAATTTCATGCTAAATATCCTCAAAATCACAAAGAATTGGTTGAAGATGAAAACAATCAAGAAATAAAACAGAACCCACAAGATCTCTCTAAAGGCACAAGTGATGATTCATCATCTCTCATAAGTGAAGCCCAAAAAAACACTCATCCTCTAGATTAGATTTCCCAAGAGAAATAAGGTCATTGTAGTTATATCCAAAGAGAGATGAAAATGCCTCCCTTTTTTACTAAAGAAGAGCTAGATCAACTCATAAACATACAGTCAGCCTCTCTTGATTTTTCTCCCGATCTTAACTATCACATAGTAGTAAATAGATTTAAAGATCAATTCAAAGAAAAAAAATCTGATAGTCCAATATGTATGGCTAGTAACATTACTTATATTAATTATTCTCCAAGGTTTGATCAATAAATTGATTATTATGATATCCAAGCAGAAGCTAATCTTGCAGAGCCATCAACAGTTGATTTGTGGGATGAAGTTCGCTATCATCAGATTGAAAGCATCAATCAGCCAAGACAGGTCACCTATGACATTGATGAGGAAAGCCTTGAGAGTTGAGAAGTAAGTGAAGGGTCTCTGACACTTTTCTTTACTTCACTTCAGTCCATCAGAAATAACGTTCACATAATTGGAAATCAGTAGTCTTTCAGCTTTGATGATGAGGTTGAGGAGGATGATGAAATTCTTGAGCAAGTTTTCAATGAGAAGCCTTCTCTTGAAATAGTTGAGGAACTCTTTTTGGACATGGAATCCTCCTTAACTTGATATTTGCAGCCACCAAGTTCCATTGAGTTACAAATTGCAGATGAAGAAATAGAGGTTGATAAACACATGAGAGTTGTCACATTATCCTTTTAAGAGGAGTTACTGCCAAAGTGTTTCCCTACTCATCAAAATGATGACCTTCACACAGTTTTCAGTCCACATAATCAGAACACGTCAGCTTGGAAAGAAGACTACACTGCAATATATGATGAGTCTGACAGTTCAAGTGATCATGAGCAAGGGGGAAAGTTTCTTTCCCAAGAGAGTCCCAAACACAGCCAAGTGGAAAAGAGTAGTCTTGAATGAAGCTTATATATCAAATCCTCTAGATCAAGTATTATTCCAAGATCCATTTGTTTTTTTCCTTAAGAAATCTGAAGGAGTAGTGTGTTCCACCATGAACAGTTTGCTGCAAAGTATGAGAAAAAACTGAAGCACTATTGTCCGAAAACAAGTGAGGTGGAAGTGGCCTTTTGATTTCTTCAACATCATCAAAGAGCTGAACCAAGATCAACCATGCAATCATCTACTTGACTGGTTATGTTGGAAATAAGAGTTCACCAAATAAATTTTTATCATATATAGGTTAGAGTAGAATAGATAGGCATGAAAAATAAGCTCAGCCCCATGAGCATATTTCTTTTAGTTTTTTTTGAGAAAAACAGAAAAAACAAAAATAACAAGAAAAGTAGAAAAAGAGGGCAGATTCTAAAACAATGGTACAACCCCATACCCAAAAAATAGTCATGCTGAAAGTGTGCAAGTCTAAATGCCGCTACTAGTACTCAAAAGATGTATTTTTCAGTTAGCTAGCCTAATCATAACTGAACATGTTTTAAATTTATTGCTGATAAGTTAGTAAAAGAAGGGATAGTCAAATCGTGTAAGCTTGACTCGTCAAAGACAGTAGACTAGGAAAAGATACTGGTTCCACACGCTCAAAACAGAACCAAAGAGGAAAACAGGGATGGAAAACAAAATAGGTATCCTAGCCCTGATTTTTCTAAATATATTTTCGTGAAAAATAATATTTGTGTGCAGCTTGTCTTTTACGCCACAAATACATGACAAATCAAACTGTCTAATCCTGATTTGGTCATTTTTCAATTTCATGTCTTAGTTTAGTGAATCAAATCCTGTCAAACAACTTAATCTTGACAGTAAAAAATAGTATAGGTAGAGAATCAAAAGAGTTCATCAGTTTAATCTGAACTCTTGGAAGATATAAGTGTAGCAGTAGATAGTTTTTCCTTTTGTCAAAAAATTATGTCTTGTCAAGGGTTGCTAGATCAAATGCACCTAAAAGAAGAAAAAATGCTAGGAAATATAGCTGGGTAGGTAGATATGACTTTGATGCTAATCATGCTGTCAAATTTCAAAAATAGCATCAAGAAGGGAAGAATTTCACGCTAATGGATAAGGCATTGGTCTTCAAAAGCCAGAGATTTGCAATTATGGACACCTCCTGAAAAAGGAGCTGCCCTCCCCAAATGGAGCCACTGTTAGTCATCAATATTTTTACCTGTTATTGATGACTAGTTTCCTTAGCTGAGTTTTCTAGAAGCTGATCTCCAAACTGTCTAATCTGTCATCTAGAAAACACCCCAAAATAAATTTTTCCTCCTACCCCTTCCTGTCAGCCTATGATGAGAAAAATCTTATTTTTCAAGTCCTATCTGGTTTCAGCAAAATAACCCTATCCATATTTGTCATAGCTGAAAGTTATCTACTATCATTTACCCCTATTCCTCAAGCCATTCATTATCCAACTATTGACAAAGTGTCTACAACCCTATCCCTGGTTATCTGTCATTTGAAGATCTAAAATACCAAGGAAAGCACTCGGAATATGTCAAGATCGCCCCTAAGTTAGATAGTGGTGTTTTAGGGAGTCCTTTCCTTGGCAAAAACATCCTGAGCCAAAAGCCTTTGTTCAGTACCAGTCAGCCCTGAATTAGTTCCTAATCTACAAAACAAGTCTTGATCCATCTATAGGTCGTGCACCACTAAGAGGTCATTCTGCCTCAGTACAGAAGAATTTCAACAAAGATCCAAAACAGAAGAAGATAAGCATGTTCACTATCTAAAAGAATATGATTAGATCAGGCAAAAATCTCCATAAGACACCAAAGGAGCTCTCCAAGGTTCAAATTCATATGTTTTACATCTCTGCAGGGGTGTAATTGAAATATAAACAGTATGCAAATAAGAGAAAATAGACAAGTTCAAATAGGTCTCTCATGATTGAAGATATTTGCCATCAGTAAAGCAGATGGAGAGCTGTAATGAAAAGAGAGCAGGAGTACATTTTTAAAAGCCAAAGTTTCCTAAAGAAATAGAGGTTGTCCTTCAAAGTCACATGAATACAAATATTGATCAGTAGTGTTCCAGTATCTCCTCCAAAGGCAGTGCTGCATAAGTTTTCCAAAGGACATCATCATGCAGTGCATGAGAAGACAACTGCTTCTTATGTTGCCTTGAGCCTAGGATGTGAAGATTAGTCAAAGAGCTATTTCAAGGTACCCCTGAAACACATTCAAGGAAAATTTGGCTAAATGATATCCAAACAACAAATACTATCCTTGTACCAATAACTTGTTCAAAACCCTAAAACCTCACAGTGATATGGTGCCAAGCAGAGACATAAGGTTGAAAGAGATGAGGTGTCATGACTATGATGGTTAGAAGCGCAGCGATAACCTCCTCCAATAAAGAGAAGATGGTTAGCAGCAAAATAATAGATCCTCCTTCATTTAAAATCAAAGGGTTAGGGTGTTTTTAAGTAACTTCAGAAACTAGTGTGAGCCACCTCCTCCAAAGATGAAAAGTAGGTGCATTAGCAGAGTTTCAAATTATGTTTAAGAAATTTTTCTATTAGAAAGTCAAGGTTGAAATCAGTGGGAAGAAAATGAAATTTTATAGGTTGAAATCATGTGTTACATCATCAACAAAGCAGTGACATTATGGTGTTGAAAAGCCTCGTTTTCTTCTGTTTATAAAGGCCTCTCTCAAAGTGTAAACTGAGGGTGGAATGTTTAACTAGAAGGTTATCACTTGAGGTTATAGTTCACATAGACCATCTTATAAAAAATATAAGGCAGACATATAATAAAACAAGCCTTGGTGAGTGAAAAGAATTTGTTTTTTATTCCAATTCAGAGGATTAATTCAAGTCTCCAATTTGAAGTGGCCATCTTCGAAAGGATAAAAAGGGCACCATGTCTGATAAAGACAAACTATTTATAATTCTAAAGAGACCTCCTTCAAAGAGGGCAGTTAGGATTGGAAAATTTCAAACCATGGCCTCTTTCATAAAAGGGCATAGGGACAACTCTCCAAGAGTTACACAATAAATCAACTTATTCAAAGGGTAAAAAGGTGATAAACATGTTTCACTTTCAATCAAAGAAACATCTCTTTCGCTTCACAAAAACAGAGGTTAAGGAACGCCCAAGCAGTTTTTCAAACATAGGCCTCATTCAAAAATAAGCAGAGGGCCCACCATTGTTTGATGATATTCAAAATGACAAGTGAAAAAGGTCAAAACATAGCCTAAATTCCTCCTTCAAAAGAAGCAAAAAGACGATACGAGCCATGAGTCGCGCCCAGGGCTAGTTTTGTTTCAAAATGCATTTCTGACCAAAAAGAGATGAAATTGACAAAAGTGAGAGATTTTTTTATCCCTTATAGGTTCAAGAACAAAAAACTCCTTCAATTTCTACACAGGTATCATGGTTTGTGAGAAATGTAAATAATACAGGTGTCAAGGGAGGATTTCTGCACTAGGATTCACCATTTTTTACCAGTGTTGGAACAATAAATTTTTGAACAACCAAATGGACACTAAATTAAAAAAATAAAGCCTATTTGGAAATTATACTTCCATATCTTTCCAACGAGCTAGCGCGGGCCCAATTCCGACACCAGGAAGGCATCCAAAAGTGGCCTGCAAACAACACTATGCATTTCTGCACCAGGATTCACCAATTTTTTCCAATGTTGGGACAGTCAATTTTTGAGCAAACAAATGGAAACCAAATGAAAAAAATCAAGCATATTTGGAAATTATACTTCCATAGCTTTCCAATGAGCCATCTTGGGCCCAATTTCGACACCAAGAAGGCATCAAAAAGTGGCATGCAAACAACACTATGCATTTCTGCACCAGGATTCACCATTTTTTACCAGTGTTGGGAAAGTCAATTTTTGAACAACCAAATGGACACCAAATGAAAAAAATAAAGCATATTTGGAAATTATACTTCCATATATTTCCAACGAGTCATCTCGGACCCAATGCTGACACCGGGAAGGCTTCCAAAACTAGCTGCAAAAGCGTGTGGTGTGCCTGAAAATTTGTGTGGCATGCCTGTAGGTTTTTTCAGTGTATTTTTCTAAGCAGCGCGGTGCGCTTGTGTTTTTGCACGGCGCGCCTGTGCAGAAACATAGCTACTCCTTAAAAATTATCTATTCAAAGGGCAGAAGGTTAAAGACACTTTAATATGACCTCCTTCAAGAGCAGATGGTTAGAAAAACACAGTGATGAAAACCTCCTTCGAAGAGGGTAGTTGGTTTGGCAAACTTCAACAATGGCCTCCTTCACAAAAAGGCAGAGGGTCAACTCTCCAAATGTTTGCACCATGAAATAGCTCATTCAAAGGGTTAAAGGTGTGATGAAGTCATACTTCAGTTTCAATCAAAGGGTGCCTCCATCAAATGATAAAAGACAGAGTTTTAAAGGACATAGGCAATTTACATTTGAAATGTTTTCAATCAGAGTATAGTGACCTTCATCACTTCATAAACAAGTGGATTTTCATATTAGGTTCTAAGAGGCTGAATTGGTGGTTTTAAGTGGATAGCAGCCCGTTTGTCTAAAAACCACCGAGGAAACAATGATAAAGGAGGAAAGATTTGTTTTCAATTTGAAAGAGTTTTATCGATGTAAGTGGTTAAAAATAGCACAGTCTTCAAAGGAGAAAGAGTTTTGGTGCCCAAAGGAAAAGGAGGAACCTTTTTGTTTTCAAGAAAGCCCTATTTTCCAAAATCATAGAGAAATAAGGGAGAAGGTTCTGGTTATAATCAGTTTAAAAGGAATCTTAACAGTGATTTCAAAAGAGCACCAAAGTTTACTAAATCAAGGAGAAAATAATGACTAGAGGATAAAGAGTTTTGTCAGTTGAAAGAAGTCATTTAAAAACATTGATTTCAGGGGGCGCCATGTTATCATAACCACATAAAAAAAAACTTTGTGAAAGGTCTCATAATCAGTTTGAAGGAGTATTTAAAAGGTGTTTTCAATTAGTCCCTTTTGTTTCTAATAACCACAGAGAGATAGTGAAAGGGAGGAGGGTTGATGTGCCATTTTGAAAGTATTTTTTGTGCTATGAAATAGCTAAGAATACACACAGTTTCTAGAAGAAAAAGCAGATTTTTGTAAAGGTATTTCAAATCAGTTTGAAGAGATATCCTAACAGTGATTTCAAGGCACCATGTTTACTAAACCAAAGACAAGACAGTGATATCAAAAGGGCAGTGTTTGAGGGGAATAATCTTTGTGTCAAAAACAAAAGAGTTTTGTCTCCAAAATACCACCAGTAGATCTTGGAAAAGGCCTCCTAGCTCAAACACAATACTGAAGAGGTGAATTTGTTTTCATTCGACAAAATACTTGTTTGCTAAACTTAAAGAAGAACAGTGATTTGCAAAGAGGAAAAGGTGTGTTGGTTGAAGAATTATTTCAGTGATCACTTAATCAGTTTATCTTGGTAAGTCAAAGAAAAGAAATCTAAGCAAACTAGTGATGATGAGGAACAAGGAAAAGGGTCCAAACATGATAGTAAGGAAGAGAAAAGTGATGGGCAGCAAGGTAGTGATGAAGAGAAACATAATGGCGGCCTACACAGCAACAAGCATGACCGTCATGAAGAAAGCAGTGACAAGGACAAAGAAGGCAGCCCCCAAGTAAGCAATGATGAGGGAAATCAAACACAAAGCATAGAGCATGAAGGGCACTCTCCAAAGAATGTACTAGCTGCCTCTCCTAGGCAAGGGGCCATGAATTCTTCACCAAAGACTAAAAATGCCAAAACAACAAGGAAGACAACCAAAAAACGAAGCAAACTCAAAATTGCCCAAAAAAGGTGCCCGGTGAGAAAAAGTGGAAAAGACACATCTAGACTTGGAATTTTGGCCCAAGCTTCTAGGCATTTTTCTAAACACCCCTATGGGGTTTTCTCTCCGAAATTGAACAAATTTTGACATGTTCTTGTTTTTTGACATTTTTGGGCCTATTTGCATAAAATCATGGGTGACGCCATTTTTGTTTGGAACATCTTCAACTATTGAGAGTAGTACCATTGGATGCATTAAATTCAGGGGCATCTACTCAGAAAATTTCAGATGAATTGAAGATGTTTTGGTCCCCCAAAAGGGCAAAAAACACTCACTTTTTCGACACTCTGCTCCACATATCAGCAAAGGCTATTTTTTGGGTTTTTCCACTCAATTCAGTTTTTGATACACTTCATGTTACCATTTTTTTGAAAACCAAGTATTTTCAGAAGCTAAACATCCAGGGCTTTCCAACAAGCTATCACAAGCCTCGTTTCAACCTCGGGAGGTCCTTCAAAAGTTTCCCACAAGAGAGGGAATTTTCTGCTGCTATATTTCTGAAGCATTTTGGTGAAAAATGTAGTTTTCTGAAGTGGCTTTTCCAAATGTGTGTTTAGCCTTTTTTGGCCATTGTCAGTTGGGAAAAGTCAATTTATTTTCCCTTTTTAGCATTTTTAAGATATTTTCATAGATATTTTGTGCCTTGGGCTTTGCAAAGCCTCAAGGACAAAATCAGATATTTGTAATGGGCCAATGGGCTTGCTAGTTGCTCTAGGAGGTTTTCCTTCTCTTTGGCCTATTTATTCCAAGAGATTTCATTGTAAACAAGGCTGAACTTGATGATATAGAGCAATATATGGTTATACAAGCTTGGAAGCAATACTTTGTCTCATGCATTGGATAGTTTCTTGAATGTTTTGGATGATGAAAGAGGATTGTTGTTGGATTCCTTGACTTGGTAAAACGGTATAGTGTTTCCTCTCTATTATGTTTCCTTAGTTATCATACATATTTCATGTTCTCTTGCTTGCTGTAGGACAGTAAAAAATAGATTTGAGACATGCCCATGGAGGCACCTCAGATTTCCTGATTCATTACAGCTTCTATGTTTGTCTTCTTTCTTAGTTATTTCAAATGAATTCTTAAATGCTCTTTGATACCCTAAGAAACTTGTTTTCAATTGCATTAATGGTTATTATGTGTGCTAATTAGTATGATTCACGGTACACCCTATTTACTCCTTAGTTAACCGAAACCCCATTACTGAAACCTTTCTCTGAATGTTAGATTGTCCTAGTTGAACCAAAGAGGTCTTTTATTGATCTTGCCCTTTGCCTATACTCTGCAATCTTAGTTCAAAGTGCCTGATAGCTCAAAATAATATGTCTAGAAGTTCCCTTTTAGTAGCTTGAGTTAATTTTTTATCTTAATTGTTTTTCCCCAAAGTCTGATAGCGGTTTTCCTAAAGTTAGAGAGTCCTATATCTCTATGTATCGCTTGAATGTTTATTTTATGCATCTATAAGTTTGAAGTTACATTTGTCGTGATTAATGGTTAGCCCTACCACATAGAGGTCTGTTGTTGAACTATTTATGTTTAAAAGTCTTTGTCCTTCACAAAACCTAGTGTCCATCCCATTTCATTCCACCCAAAGATCCATTTTACCTTGATCAAATCGGCCCTTCAATATACCTTGTCCACCATCTGAGGCTTTCTCAACCTTTTCGACCCCATAGCCCAGTTAATCTAACAATATTTTTATCTATTTAAAAATTTGATTAGTTCCTCCCTCAAAAACCATAAGACAAACTAAAAACACACTTAACAAATAACCTAAAACCAAAAACGGAAGAAGCAAACAACTATACATCTCTTGCACAAATAGAGAGAGCCCTCTCTGATTCCAGCAAGGCTAGGTCCTTGGGCTCCAAAGTTGGTTTGATGTTACCCTGTCACTTGGCTTTCCAATATGCAAAATCACGGGACACTAACAGCATGCACACATTAAAACCATAAAAATTCACACACATTAACACAGTGGTTTATGGGAAAGCCTGAAGCTAAAAACCCCAACTATCTGTATATAATATATGTCATAGAGATCATGTAACAATCCTCATACAAAGCTTCTCACAAGCTCTCAGTACAATACATTCGCTACAGACTAATCAGGCTAGATCTTGCAAATCCATGCACCGATCTTTGCCACCTGCTAGTCTACCTCTACTGTGCAATCCCTGCTGAAGAATGGATCTGAATGAACTATAATTGGTCTAGCCTTTCTCATGCAATCCTCATTAGCATCTCCATCAATGTGTGGTGAAAAATCATGCAACACTATAGTCACAACTGATAGTCAACTTGCCCTTTCACCTATCTCTCCACTGGTCTCCACTGAAACTATCCATGCACTTTAGTTAACTGATGTATTCTTTAGTTGATTAATGAGTTAATATTTAGTGAATTAATTAATAATTAATTCACACCACTCTCACTAGTGTATCAATCAGTTAGACTAGATACAAGTAGCTCAACTGTGTCTAACTGAGTTAAACTGAACACAACTCCACCAACTACCTCAATAACTCCACCAAACTCTGTCACATGAGTTCTAATTGAAGTCTCCATGCAATAGCTCCACTAAACCCTCAGGAATAGCATAATTCCTTCCATCAGCTCCTGTGTCACACCTGTGCACTTAACTGAAGTGCTCTAAGAGAATAATTTAATGTTTATAGTCCAAATATTATTAAGAGCTAATAATATTTGACATATCTATTTTTGGACTGGCAATCTGAAAATAGATTCTGCCCAATATGTCTAAAAATAGAAGTATATCTATTTTTCCAACTTGATTAACCATCCACAAATAGAATCCTGCAACTCATAGAATATGATCGACATGTCTAAAAATAGACTTGCGCCAAAAATAGCCTGCGGGCCCACTTAGTGAAGGCGACTCTTTTCACTAAGCTCATCATCTTGTTGCAATCTCAACATCATGTTTTACAGATTATTGAGATCACTACTTCAAAGAAGCAGCAGCAAATAAAAGAAGAAAAATTTGCCTAATGGATGAGGCATCAGTCTTCATAAACCAAGAGATATGAAATTCTGGACACCTCCTGAAAAGGAACTGCCCTCCCCAAGTGGAGCCACTGTTATTCATCAGTAATTTTACTTTCTGAAGATGACTAAATGCTAGTACTAGATTTCTAAAACCAAGATTCATGAATATTGTGAGTTTTAGAAATCTCACTGCCTTCATTATCCTTAGGATAAAATTTTCACTATTTTACTACTCTATCATGCCCTGGTCAACATACCACTCCCAAAAGACCCATCATGGGCTCATGCCACTCATCTTCACTATGTTTTGCCACCTTTGACCTTAGCACTCAGTTTGGCCTTGCCCGACCCCTCCATTTTCCATCTATGATCACCAACCAACCTACTTTTTCCCATGTTTACCAGATGCCTCGAGCATTAATAGTCTCAAATTACCTCTCTAGGTTCTTTAGATAAATCAAGATTAGTAGTTTTGGGTCTTCAATGCATTATTTTGTCAAAAGCTCTGTTTTACACTTACAGACCCCAAGTCATTCTTTCAGCCAAAGACTAAGTTAAAAGATCCTCCCACTAGGTCACTAGGGTTTCATAAGTTATAGGTTTATTTTGGATGCTCTTAATCAGTTTTTCTCATGTGCCAAGAAGGTAAATCAAATGAAAAGGGATGTAAGAAACTGTTTGTCCAAGTTTGATAAAAAAATCCTTCAAGAAAGACCTGCTTGGTCAAAGAAAAAATTCTGCAAAAGGACAACTGCTCCTCTTAAAACATTTTTGCAGGAATGATTGAGATGGCTATCAGCAGAAAGGAGGTAAGGTGAGAGGACAACTCCTCACTAAAGGAAATTCACAGCAAAAGAGAGACAACATTCCTATGTTCAAATAAAATCAAGGTTTTTATGATTGATTAGCAAAACAATGTTGCCAAGCAAGGAGTCAATGCAAAGGACCACAAGGACAGAGGTACATCAGAACCACTGAGCATGAATTGAAGATTTATTAAAACTAGAAATGAAACCTCCATGATGACAACAGAGACATAATTTAAATAGGCTCATGAAGGTGACCTCCAGGGTCTTCCAAGCTGGCAATATTTCACTGTCTCAAAAGGAGAGGATATGGCCAAAGGGAGATAATGACAAAGCATGATTGTAAAGACTATGGTGACTATGTAAGATAGATCTATTATACCTTTGGAAAATCATTGAGATTGGAAGAAACTATGTTTTAAAGATCACCCACACTCAGAGATCTCAAAGGGGGTAAACACATGAGTTCCAAACTTCATAATGCAAGCAAGAAACATTTTGACACTGATAGGGTAAAGGCAGGTCCCTCAGAAATTGTTTTAAAGAACTCACCCTCACTAAATGAGTTTAAAGAGATGTCTTAGTTTTCAAATGACAAAGAGGGCAAGTTTTAAGGTTTTGATATGATAGAATGGGTAAGAACAGAGTGTTAAAGCATCATCAAGTCAAAGGAAATAAAATACATCATATCAGTTACCTAAGAACAACAAAGAGGAAACGTTGAGATGAGAAAAGATCATTTTTTGTGTTTTAAGTCACCTCCTGCAAAAGAAAAAGGGATATCAGTGATAAAGTGACAAGATTGTTGAGCCTCAAATTTGTGCTTTCCTTCACCTCATTTTACCTCATTTTTCCCTTGTCCATTTCCATTTTAAACCCAATTGATCAATAAAAATAGTTAAAATTACTTCTAGAATGGTTTACATAACTGACTTGTTGAATTTTGTGATTGTTGCCATTGTTAAACATTTTGACCGGAACTAGCTGCAGAATGCAGGCATTCTGTAGCTAACCGGCGATTATGCAGCTACCTTTATGTTTGAGCATGTTCCAGGTGGCCTCTTGAGGAAAAACGCATATGGGCATGATCCACGTTGTGCCTACATGGTGTGTTGCTCGTCATGGAAGAGGAAATGAAGTCTGTGTACGGTTATGCACGTGGCAACACATTTTGTGAAAGAAGACTCCTACTAGGACTGTTACAGTCCAGGTGTCTTTTCTCTTTTACGCAGCCACCTTAAAGACTCCTAAGATGATTTGGATTAGGAAGACATCATTCCTAAATTATTGTAATTATTGTTACTTGCATTTACTTTTAAAACTCTTGAATAGGCCGAGAGCTTAGTTAGAAATTTTGTGTAGATTTGCTGCTAGATTTTGGTGTAAACTCTGTGTTACGTCTTTTAAGACACAGAGCATTATGTTCAGACTATTGCATTGTTAATGGAGTAGACAAAATTATCTTGAAGGCGTGATTTAATTGTGAAGTTGAATGCCGTCAAGTGGTAGAGGGCCCCTGCCCCTTGAACGGATTTCCTTAGCGTAAACTAGATAAGTTTTTCCTAGCTGTCTTTACGTTTTGCATATTGAATTAGTAGTTGCTATGTTTTATATACTGTGGTCGTATTCGTTCCAGTTCTTCCATAAGAAGACATTCTTCCAACAGACCAAAATGATGAATGATTGATGACTATGGTATTGTAGGATATCAGTTAGATTTGTATTTGTTTTAGCTAGCTACTGTAGCCATAATTCGTTCCAGTTCTTCCACAAGAAGACACTTTGCCAATAAATCAAAGCGATGAATGTTTAATGACTATGGTACTGTAGGATAGGATTTGTATTTGTTTTAGCTAAGCTACTGTAGCCATAATTCGTTCCAGTCCTTCCACAAGAAGACACTTTGCCAATAAATCAAAACGATGAATGTTTAATGACTATGGTACTGTAGGATAGGAGTTGTATTTGTTTTTAACTAGAGACTGTAGTTGTATTCATCATAGTTCTTTCACAAGAAGACATTTTTCCAATAAATCTTAACAATGAATGATGAATAGCTATAGTGTCATAGGAATTAGTTGTAGTTTTTAGTCTTCACTATCATAGTTGCACTTGTCCTAATCACTCTTCCATAAGAAGAAATTCTTCCAAGACATCCTTAAGAAGTTCAAGATATGACTGTGATGTGACAACTTAGTTTCATTTGCTTTTAGTTCATTGCTTTCAATTGCATACAAGTCCACAGTCAAAATTGTTCTACCTCTTCCACAAGAAGGAACTCTTCCAAAATATCCCTCATGATGAACAAACTGATTGTGTAACTTCATAGGATAGTGCATGTTAATTAGAATGCTCCGGAGTTTCATTTTGCATTTAATTCATGTCCAGCTACTTCATTTCAAAGTTTGATGATGGCTTATAGTTTAACATTGTTCTAGTTTAGAAGCATCTTAAGCTCATGTTTAAATCAATTCATTGCATTCATATCTCATAGTCACACTGTCACCCTTTGCACAGTAGATCATTTTAGTTGATAGGATTCCTAAGGCAGCCTTCATTATTTACAAATATCTTTTTGTTCTGAAAATTATTAGTGATCCATAACTTTAGGAACAGAAAATAACATCATTACAAGGTCTGAAATATCTCTGCAAATTCCTCACTATAAACAGAGCTTTTCCTCAACAGAACTACCCTGAAAAGAAACCAATAACTCTTGAAGAATAGACTCTGACCTTCAATTGAAATTGCAGAATAGAACTAGCAATTAGTCATGAATAGATGAGTTTAGAATAGAATGTTGCATCATGATTAGTGTCTGATTGTCTAGTTAGAAAATTTGCATATTTAAGTGATCATTTCTCAAAGTCTAGTTTGTGTCATTTGTTTAAAAAGTCATCATCAAGCTCTTGTTTCTATTCAGTCATAGTTTAGATGTTGTTTTAGTGTTTTTGATTACATTTGCCATTCCATACATTAAGGCTCAACCGTGTTTTTGACTACCACTCTCTTTTCATTAGTTTTCTAGGAATTTTCATTGTAAACATAAAACTTCAAAAGACCAAAAACATCATAAATCAACATAAAAGACCAAAACATCACAAAACACTACATACAACGCATTAGGAAACAAGCACTCAGGTACATATGGTACATTTCACTTCAGCAAACTTCTTTTACAAATCCTTTGCTGACAATTAAATGAACTCAGCTTTAGGAGACTAGATCGAGGCACAACATTTCTCATGGCCGTTGTCGGGAAGTGAAAACTAGGTAACCTTTGTTTCTTAGCATCCAAAAACAATTTTATGCGTAGAGAGAGATTCAAGAGGAAGATTTATAAGCAGCAAGTATAAGTTTGACATCTAGAACACCACTTGTTTCATCCAAGATCCGTAACTAGTACACCTTCAACTCCAACCCATCTTCCATCCTTTACCGATCCCGGACTTCAGAAGATCTAAGATCACCTATTCCATTAGAGAAACCTTCCACTTCATCCACCGAACTCGCCATAGAAGAGGATCCAAAAACCTTTGTTGAGGATACAAACCTTTCTACTTCCAAAGGAGAGTCAACCATGGCAGAAGAAGGAGGAGGAGGAGTTGTTAATGGAGAAAACACATTTGGAGGAGGTAGAGGAAGAGGTAGAGGAGAAGGAGGAAGAGGAGGAGGCAGATGGAGGAAGAGGTAGAATAGGAAGCTCTTTTGGGTTCCCTATACTTCGATGGAGAAAACCAATACAACCATGAAAAACATTTCACCTTCGTCCTTCCGAACTTCTATGGACTTAAAATCGAGGATCCCGAAACTTTCTTATTCGAATTCTGAAGTACCGTGTAGGACTTATGACTACCTTCAAGATGCCCAAAAATTGAAATTATTTCCTTCAACTTCCGAAAGGAGCATCATTGAAGTGGTTTATGAGCTTAAGCAAATAGTTCCATTAGGACATGGGAAGACATGAAACAAGCATTTCTAGAGAGATACTTGGATTATTGTATGTCAAGTTAATCATAAGGAAGAAGTGTTCAAGATGTTACAAAAAGAAGATGAAACCAGAGAAGATTTGTTGGAAAGATTTAAAATTACCATAAAAAGGGCACAAAATGGAAAACCTAGATCAAGACACTTTAAAATCTCTTTTGTTGAAACCATTAGGGATGAATGGTTGGATATCCTTAACATGATGGGAAAGGGGATATATCACAACTCACATTACCCGAAATATCCGAGTTATGTATCAACCTTTCCAGAGGGAAATCCAAACTGCCAAAGGTCCAAGAGATCCGCTTCTTGCAAGAGCAATAAAATCATTTCTGGGACAAGAAGTAGACTCTAAATAGGACACATGCTTGATGATTTTAAATCCGAGCATCTTCGGGAGTCTTAGTGGAACAACAAGATCTCTCAAGATACAAAAACAAGCAAAAGGCCGAATCTGATGCCTTGGCAATCTTTTTGTCCCAAATGTAGTGTAAGAAACATGCCTTGAGAGAGTGCCCTTCGGATGTAAAAGTTGTAGAAACCCGTGTTATTTGTTTCGAGAAACATGAGACCAAGAATTGTCCTTCTCTTCCCTGTCTCAAGGTCGTTTTTCAAGAAGAACTGCACAGACTTGGCTGCACTTAACTTTGTATCTAGAAGACCTTGGCAGTGGACCTCAAACACAAGGATTTCATGATCAAATGTATAATCAACCTCCACCTTGGAATTCTATGAACCTTGGCCCCCAATTTCAAAACTGACCCCAAGCTTGGCACAAGGATCACAAGGTCCCTATGGAAGATACTCTCCATATTATCAGTATCCACCATCCTATCCACCATACCCACAAAATTTTCTCTCAAAATCTTCAACAAAATTTTCAACAAAATTCTCAACAACATCATCGAACCAACCTCATCAAAATCAACCACTTCCATTACCATTCCTCAAAAATCCAATCAATTACCAGCTCACCCCATACCAAACCCCAATAATAAGAACTTTCTAATACATACATGATAGAAGGACAACAATTTCCAACTTATTTAATTACTCCTTAGACCTTAGTGATGTTCAACTTAGGTCCTGAAGGATACTTGAGAAGAGTGAAACCTTCTGTGATCATACAAGAACAAGATGATTCTGAGGGAAGACTCTCACGCAAGTTAATAAAAGTCTTGAGGAAGAAACATCCTTTCAAGGCCAAAACATCAGTAAAATCAAAACAAAAAGATCCAATAAGCCCAACTCAGTATTAGAGCAACCATCCACATCTACTTCTATACCTCCCTTTCCTAGAAAGATTACAAATTGACAAAGGTGTAGAAAAACAAACAATGGTGCCTAATTATGATTGGATGAATTGAGAAATGTTTGCATTAAAATTCCATTATTGCAAGCCATCAAGGAAATCCCAATTTTAGCCAAAACAATAAAGGAGTTGAGTATGAAGACAACAAAGAAAAGAATAAGAGAAACCAAGAAAATTCAACCGGTAGACAAATAGCGTATATTATGATGGGTAAAAGATTACTTATCTCCAGTACCGACCCAGAAATCCAAATAAGTCAAAATTCACATCAATGGAATTGAAATTCAAAACACACTCATTGACTTAGAGCAAAGAATAAATATCATATAGACAAATCATGGACAAATCAAACTTCCTAATCTTCTTCTTACACCCACACTATTACAACTGCCAGATAGACCGTGATCGTACCTCGATGGGGTAATAGAAGACATTCCAAGAAGTCCCGTACTCTTGGGAGTACCCTATGGATTTCATGATCCTTACACCCAAGAATAATCTAGGAGGCCATCCCGTTATACTAGGAAGACCTTGGTTATTGCCAAACTCGATGCTTATTAGTTGTAGGTCCGGTGATATGTATATTTCCGATGGAAGTTCAACAAAGAAATTTACTTTATATCCTCCTACCAGACACCATGCTGCATCTAGATGACACTCAATGGATAGAGGATGAAGAATATTTATAACCACTCTTCACAATTTCGGTAAATTAGTGAAGATAATCAAATTCTCGAATACTCTAGAAAATTTTGAATCTTCCGAACACAAAAAAGAATCATTTCAAGAGAAATCCAATATTGAGTTCTGTCATCTTTACGTATGTCTCTTCATTCTATGGACAAATTTGGTGCTTGGCTAAGTGAAATTCTTCTGTAAAACCTTGAACATAAACAAAAATCCGGGAAAAATCTCAACAAGAAGAACTAGTCAAAGCACATGAGATATCTCTTCTCGCATATGCATGGGAATACACCGACATGAAAGGGATAAGTCCCAAGACTTGTACTCATCACATCTATATAGAGGCAAATGTTAGAAAACCAACCTGGGGACAACCTCAAAGACTCGACAATCCAAATCTTAGGGAAATTGTCAAGGAAGAATTACAAAATTGTTAAATGTTAACTTCATCTATCCTATTTCGTATAGTCAAGGTTTCCCCTTTAGTAATTGTACCTAAGAAAAATGGAAAATGGAGGGCGTGTGTTGACTACCGAGAACCGAATAAAGCTACCTTTAAAGACCATTTTCCCTTACCTTTCATAACATCGTTATTGTATACATTAAGGTAAAAGTACTTTTCATTCCCCGGATGGATTTAGTGGTTACAATCAAATCCAAGTAGCACTTGAAGACCAAGATAAAACCACATTTACTTGTCCTCGGGGTACCTATGCCTACCGAGTATTGCCATTTGGATCGTGCAATGCACCCGCAACATCTAAAGGGCAGATAGGAATTTTTTCGATCTAATACATGACTGCAGTAGAGGTGTACATGGATGATTTTACGCTTATGGGGATACATTTGAAGAGGCTTTAGAAAACTTGGAAAAAGTCCTAAAAAGATGTCAAGAAGCAAACCTTTCTCTTAGTCATGAAAAATGTTTTATGATGTTTACCGAAGGTATTGTTTTAGGGCACCACATTTCAGGGGATGGGATTAGAGTTGATGAAGCGAAAGTTGAAGTTATTTCTAACCTATCCATTCCAAGTTGTCAAAGAGATGTAAGAAGTTTTCTAGGATTTACGGGGTACTATCGGAGATTTATAGAAAACTTCACCAAAATAGCATCTCCTTTTCAAATTACTCACCAAAGATCGTGAATTTAAGTGGACTTTCGATTGCCGCTAGTTTTTGAAACCCCGAAAACCAAAATTTCGAAGCACCTATATTAAGGGGACCCAATCGGAAGTTACCTTTCATATCTCGACAGATGCTTCCGACATGTACCTCCTCCGGGAGCAAACATTGGGAGCCGTAAAGATTTAATTCCCTATGCCATCTATTATATCGTTAGGTACCAATTCTCGCAGTTAAACTATACTAACCGAAAAAAGAGTTTTTAGCCGTTGTTCATGCCATTAACAAATTTAGACACTATATAACCGGCTATGAAACTTTTATTCACATCGATCATTCGCCATTAGATATTTAATGAATAAATCAATCACTAATGGTGAGTTATAAGATACATATTATCAAGAATTCATCATTACTATTCTAGATAGGCTCGAAAAACAAAACACCTATCACTGCCTAGAATTCAAAATATCAAAGATGACACTCCGGTTGAAGATCAATTCCCCGATGAATATCTTTTTGCGCTTCTACTCAAACTCCATGGTTTGTCGATATTACACTATTTAGTTTCGTGAAAATTTCTTCAATTATGAATGCAAGGGATAAAAGAAAAATCATTAATGATAGTGCAAGATATTCATGGTCGCTAATGAGTTGTACAAGACAGTTCAGATTTGATCATTAGAAGGTGTGTTCGTGAAGATGATGTCTAAAATTTTCAAGGCATGTCATGATGAACCTTGTGTTTACACTTTGCGTATAAGAGGACAAATTTCATAAAATCCTTAATTTAGGATATTATTGGCCATCTTTGTTTAAAGATGCAAGGGAGTATGTCAAAAGGTGTGACATTGCCAAAGGGTAGGGAAACCTTCTCCTTCGTGTGAGATGCCATTGCAACCTCGTGTACACATTGAACCTTTTGAAAAAATGGGCTCTTGATTTTGTAGACCTATTAGTCCTCCATCTGGGGATAAAAGAAATACATATTAGTTTGCACCGATTATGTTACTAAGTGGGTAGAAGCTAAACCATTACTTGTTGCTAATGAATCATCTCAGAGTTACTTTTCTTTGAGGATATTTTTACTCTGGTTGGGTGGGTCTCAAGGGAAATTGTCATGCATCAAGGAGCTCAATTTACACTGGCGCTAGTGGAGCAAATGATGAGAAGTACAAAATCGACATAGAACATCTACTCCTTATCATCCACAAGCAAATGGTCAAGTGGAATCCACTAACAAAGTCATTGAAGGTATCCTAACAAAGACCTGCTCATCTACATAGAAGAGATTGGGTAGATAGGCTTCCCGAAGCCTCAGGCCTATAGAACTACATGGGAGAACACAACAAAGCCATACTCCTTATGAGCTTGTTTATGGAAAGCAAGTTTTGTTTCCCATAGAGTTCCAAATCCAAACATTCAAGATGCAGCAGCTTAGCTAGGACTTGATCTAACTAGAGGCACATAAGCATAGACCGGAGCAAATAATGAATCGATGAGATCAGATACAAGATGCAACAAAACGAGTCTACCCAACAAAGAAAGGGCTAGATGGCATGACAAGTACATCAAAGAGTAATAGAACTTAAAGAGGGTGACTGGGCTCTCTTGTTTGATTCAAAATTCAAGGATTTTCAAGGGAAATTTTGGTACACATTGGCTTGGGCTTATATGAAATTGTTCGAATTTTTGATAATGGGGCAGTAAAAATCGTAACTATAGATGAAGAAGAGGTCACTTTTCTTGTGAATGGCCACAGATCGAAGCTATACCACACAAGCCACTCAAGAGAAGAGTTTGTCAAGAAGTTCCAAGAGACAATGATGAAGTTAATGAAGAAGAGTCTCTTCTTCATCAACTTGATTAAATTTTCTCGTTACTTCTCTTTTGAAAAAAAAAGAAAAAAAGAAAAATAAAAATAAAAAATAAAAAATAATAAAGGTATAAACATGAAAACCAATCACCGATTGGCACATGTTTATACAAAAGATAGGGTAGCAATCGCAGTTTCTCCGACACTCTAACTTTTCCCATTTTTGTTTCTAAGCGTTTGTTATAAAAATCATAAGTTCAGCATATAGTACTTATGATTCATTTCATCTCATTCCATTCACTATCCATCCATACTTCATCTCATCCATCATTCACATCTCACTCCATTCCATTTCATTCATTTCACTCCATTCCATTTCATTCATTTCACTCATCTCCATTTCATTCATTTCACTCCATCTTCCATTCACTTTCATTCTCATGTCAAAACATAGAATTTGATATCTTCGCCGCAAGAGAATAAAAATATGCCATGAATTGCAAGATGTACTCTTATAGCCCTTCATTCCATGAATCAATCCATCTCTATTTCATTATCCACTTCATAATCCATCATCCATTTCATCCATTTTCATAAACATTTCACTCCATCTCCCGTAAACATTTCATTTTCATAATAAAAGTGTTCTACAGTATTGGCCTCCGTAGCTCGTTGCACATTCCGTAGTCGTATTCGCCTTTCCGTGCACTCGATAGTTTTCCACGCGCCTACAAATCCCGGCGACATCAACCGTGTATCGTAGTTACAACAAAGTGATCCGCAGAATTCATGAATCAAAGACATCAAGAAAATAGTGAAAGATTCCTCCAAAGATGAGCAAAGAGAAGACAAAGGCTACACAAACATCAAGGAAGAGGTAACAAATTTAAATTACGATGGCAATTCATGAAAATTTAGCATAGCTTTAGTTGTGAAATTATTCAAAGAGTTGTTTTAATTATTTTATTGATCAAACACCAAACAAAACCCTCTATAGACTTTGTATTAAACTTCCACCCTGAATTTTCTATCCAATAGCATCTGAGCAGGAACGGCCAAATCATTTGAAATTCCCACGACTCTTAACCAAGTTCTTTAATGATGAAGATTTTTCCCGCCGTCGTAAATCCTCCGCCGGCTTCCCTCAAATCATTAATGCATTCCTCCACCTCACTTCACCACTCTATGCCGTGACTATTTGCCATAATGTCATTCCGTAGCCGCATTACATTCCGAAGGCAAGCATTATTATCATCGTGACAGAACAAAAGAGGCAGTATCGCAAGCATAATCTGGCAGAGAACTCACCGATCGCAGAACATAAGACGACCGAGAACAAAGCTGAGCATTGCAATCGTCAACACTTAATTGTGGCAAGAAGAGTTTAAAGCTCCTCGTTGCTACTTCGAAGACAGAGGTGCTAAAATTGAAGACTTTTCTACCAAAAACAGAGTATGGTAGTAATTGAAGTTTGAAGTCTGTTATTACCCAAGACAGAGGTGTGGTAGTGATCGGTTTTGAAGTTATTGTTATCCGAGACAGAGGTCGTAGTGTTGATTTGAAGCATACCATTTGCTACTAGAAGACAGAGGTTGAGTTTGAAGTCCGGTGTTACTAGAAATGTGTTGCCGTTGATTGAGTTTGAATTCTTCGTTACTGCAGAGACTAGAGGTATTGCACAAAAATAAATTTGGAATCATCTACCACCGTCTATCGAGACACATTAGCCCGAAATTCGAAATTGCTTCCATATCATTCCAAGGTTCACCGTGTATACATCGCTCCGAGGATTCGAAGGCATTTTCCAAACAGAGGCATATAAACCGTAGATTTTTAAGATCGTAGCTATTTCAAAGGTATGTTCTTCCAAAATTGAAGCCATTTTTTTTTTAGAGATTGAAGCCATTTTAATCCGAAAGTAAAAGCCATTGTTTTGTGGATAGAGAAGAGTGTTAATTGATAGTGAAAAATCATGTAATTTTATCGTAAGGATTGAGGCCTATAGGATCAAAATATTTAGAAGGTTATCCACAATGCAAGGAGATGCTACAACAATAGGATGGCTCCAATTTTGGAAAAGTTTAATGGTTGCCATAAGGAAGTCAACAAAATGTTCAGATCATTCCAAGGCACCGAGGTTGAAATAGGAGATGTTAAGTTTATCGTTAATGAAGCTTTTATAGCGTATATTAAGCAGGATTATCCGTGGAAATGGGAAAAAGATGGTTTAAAAATAGGAATTCCATAATGACTCATGGAAACAAATCCTAAAATCACCAAACATGGATGTTAGTGTGTTCAAGAAGGGAATTCTCAAAGTATTAAAGATTGAAGAGCAAATGGAGGAATATACTACTTCTTTTACAAAAATTTGTTACATGTGAGGGTAGGTATGGGACATTTTATGTCTACCATATGAGACTAATGTTGCATTTTCTAGGAGAAGATTTGAACTTACTCATATTTCTTTGCATCAAAGTCTCAAGGAAAATACTCGTGTTTAGAAGAGGTCCCAAGAAACAACCCGTATCATCATGGGTTAGTAAAATTTTTAATTGAGCATCATCTATCTAAATCAAATGATACATGGGGTGATTTCTTAATAAGAAATCATTTTGAGGAAGCAAAAGAACTATCACCGAACCACAAGCCACAAAGAGAAGTAGGAGATGAGGACTCAGCAGGTAAAAATTGACAAACCGGTTCAAGAAAGCAAGAAGAAGTCATTCCTCGGGAGAAGTTGACTAGAATCAAGAGTCAACTCAAGGCAAGAGAAGGAAATCAAGGGAATCGTTATGGAAAAGGAGGGTTCCTCTCAACTTAGAGGTTTATACATTAAAAGGAAAACCGAAGAAAACATCAATCAAACAAAATGGGGAAAATTCAACATTGAATATGAAGAAACATCTATGGAAGAGTATGATGATGAAGAAATTTATGAAGGCACCCCCGAGATTGATCCCCGCCTACCGAGAAATCTATGATTATGTGGAAACTTCAGAGAGAACAGCCGTAAAAGAGAAGAGAGAACCCCTAAATTCTCCACTGGAATCGAAATTGATATATTGAGGAGGGATAGGCATGGATGCTGGAAGTGTTGAATAGACACATCAGAAATGAGAATGAAATTCTCAAAGATCAAATCAAGCTCAAGACCGACATGAATCAACTTATCCCCGTACATAGACAAAGTGGAGAGAACTAATGAGAAGATGAAGACAAGGAACAAAAAGTTGATCAAGAGCACTCACAAAACCTCGTGTTCAAACTTGTGATCGTGAAACCCGTAAGGCCTTTAGCATGCAGACAAAGGAAAAGAAGGGGATTAGATGTTCCTGCGTGCTTCCTAATTCATAGGATAATTGTATGAGGACATGCAAAGAGACAAAAGAATAAAAGCCGAGCCTCAAATTTGTGTTTCTTCTGTACCTCATTTTACCTCATTTTTCCCTTGTCCATTTCCATTTTAAACCCAATCGATCAATAAAAATAGTTAAAATTACTTCTAGAATGGTTTACATAACTCGAATTGTTGAATTTTGTGATTGTTGCCATTGTTAAACATTTTGACCGAATCACGTTGCACGTGCATTCCGTAGCTAACCTAGCGATTCCTTCATGGCTTACTTCCTTATGTTTGAGCATGTTCCGTGGCCTTTGAGGAAAACGCATATGGGCATGATCCACGTCAGCAGTTTACATGGTGGTGTGTTGCTCTTCATGGAAGAGGAAATGAAGTCTCGTGTACGGTTGGTGCACGTGGGAACACATTTTGTGAAAGAAGACTCCTACTTGATCACATAAATTCGGTGTGTCTTTTCTCTTTTACGCAGCCACCTTAAAGACTCCTAAGATGATTTGGATTAGGAAGACATCATTCCTAAATTATTGTAATTATCGTTACTTGCATTTACTTTAAAACTTT
Source organism: Pinus albicaulis (assembly GCA_034641835.2). Taxonomy (NCBI): domain Eukaryota; kingdom Viridiplantae; phylum Streptophyta; class Pinopsida; order Pinales; family Pinaceae; genus Pinus; species Pinus albicaulis. Next base: position 372,422,956 of record CM076580.1, read on the forward strand.
ATTGAAATTAGAGTTTAGTTAGAAATTTTGTGTAGATTTGTCATGATTTTGTGTAAAACTCGTGTTAATGCCTTTTAAGACACAAAGCATTATGTTCAGACTATTGCACGTTAACGCATAGAAAATTATCTTGAAGGCGTGATTTAATTGTAAAGTTGAACGTCATTAAGTGGTAGAGGCCTCTCATTTCCTTGAACGGATTTCCTTAGCGTAAACTAGATAAAGTTTTTTCCAGTCAGTTTTACGTTTTGCATATTGAATTAGTAGTTGTTTTATATACTGTGGGTCGTATTCTGTTCTACTTCTTCCATAAGAAGTATATTCTTCCAAATGTAATTAAAATGATGAATGATTGATGACTATGGTATTGTAGTATATCAAATAGATTTGTATTTGTGTTTTAGCTAGCTACCGTAGCCATAATTGGTTCAGCTTCTTCCACAAGAAGACACTTTGCCAATAAATCAAAACGATGAATGTTTAATGACTATGGTACTCAGAGATAGGATTTGTATTTGTTTTAGCTAGCTACCGTAGCCATAATTCGTTCCAGCTTCTTCCACAAGAAGACACTTTGCCAATAAATCAAAACAATGAATGTTTAATGACTATGGTACCGTAGGATAGAGTCAGACCGTTTTTAACTAGAGACCGTAGTTATATTCATCATAGTTCTTTCTAAGAAGACATTTTTCCAATAAACTTTAACAATGAATGATGAATAGCTATAGTGTCATAGGAATTAGTTGTAGCTAGTCTTCACTATTATAGTTGCACTTGTCCTAATCACTCTCTCCATAAGAAGAAATTCTTTCCAAGACATCCTTAAGAAGTTCAAGATATGACCGTGATGTGACAACTTAGTTTCATTTGCTTTCAGCTCATATTGCTTTCAATCGTACAAGTCCACAACAAAATTGTTCATTCTCTTCCACAAGAAGGAACTTTCCAAAATATCCCTCATGATGAACAAACGATTGTGTAACTTGCTGTGATAGTGCATGTTAATTAGAATGCTCCGTAGTTTCATTTGCATTTAATTCATGTCCAAATCTACTTCATTTCAAAGTTTGATGATGGCTTATGGTTTAACATTGCTCTAGTTTAGAAGCATCTTAAGCTCATGTTTAAATCAATTCATTGCATTCACATCTTCATAGTCATATCCGTCACCCTTTACGCAGATCATTTTAGTCGATAGGATTCCTAAGACAGCCTTCATTATTGCCATAAATATCTTTTGTCTTAAAACTATCAAAGGATCCATAACTTTAGGAACAAGATAACATCATTACAAGGTTCCAACATCTCCTCAAGTAAATTCCTCACTATAAATGTATTTTCCTCAACAGAACTACCTCGAAAAGAAACCAATAACCTCAAGAATAGACTCGACCTTCAATTGAAATTGCGTAATAGAATCAGAAATTAGTCATGAATAGATGAGCGAGGAATAGAATGTTGCATCATGATTAGTGTCCGATTGTCTAGTTAGAAAATTTGCATATTTAAGTGATCATTTCTCAAAGTCTAGTTTGTGTCATTTGTTTAAAAAGTCATCATCAAGCTCTTGTTTATTCGGGTTTCAGTTTAGATGTTGTTTCAAAGGTTTTCGATTACATTTGCCATTCCATACATTAGGTTCAACTTCGTGTTTTTGACTACCACTTTCTTTTCATTATTTTCTAGGCATTTTCATTGTAAACATAAACTTCAAAAGACCAAAACATCATAAATCAACATAAAAGACAAACATCACAAAACACTACATACAACGCATTAGGAAACAAGCACCCAGGTACATATGGTACATTTCACTTCAAATAGCCAAATCCCGGTTGACAATTAAATGAACTCAAACTTTAGAGACTAGATCGAGGCACAACATCAAGCACCCCATCGATTTGACACCAAGTCCGCCACTTTCCAATGGATCGATCTATTAGTGCTCTCCGTTACAAGAGAATAATGAAATCAAGAGACAAGACTAGAGTCGTTAAAGAAAGTTCACATCCATCCAATTTCATCGCCATGTGGGAGCCTAATTGTGTTGGTGTGTATAAAGGATGGGAATTGAGACTCAGATGACTACCCGGCGCCGAAAAGATCATTGTCCAAAATAGTTGCCCGATCCTACGTATTGATAACCTTCTCCGGAAAAACTCAAAGGGGTGAAATATTTTTGCAAGATCAACTTGAAGTCCAAGTATCACCAGGTACCAATCGAGCCCTCCAATGTGTGTAAGACTCCGCTCAAAGCCAAGGAGTGTCTTTCTCAAATGGCCGGTCATGCCTTTCGGGTCGACGAATGCTCCCGTAACCTTCATGAGGCTGATGGAAGACATCCCGAGGCCATTCACCAACTAATTTGTATTAGTGTAATTGGATGACATCTTGGTCTTCAACTAGACTTGGTAATAACATGTCCACCACATCCAATAGGTCCTCCAAACACCGTGGCAACACAAGTTGTGTGCCAATTTGTAGAAGTGCACTTTGGCATGACCAAGGTTCGTATTTGGGATACATTATTGATGAGTGTTGTGTGGGGTACATGTGGATCCAACCAAGATCCAATTCATTCGGGATTGGCTAGCCCCAAACACTCCCCGCTGCATCTGCAACTTTTTGGGTCTTACTAATTTCTACCATAGGTTTGTGTTGGGATTCTCTCATATCACTTATCCTTTGATTCAAGTCACCAAGGGAGGAGTGGAAAGCAAATTATTTTGGTCGAATCTCAACAGGTCGTTCATAGCACTGAAACATCGCCTCTCGCTTCTTACCCCAATGCTCACATTACTAGACTTGCAACAACCATTTGAGATCGAGACAAATGCCTCTAACTATTCTATTGGAGCGCTTCACTAACAAAATAATCTGCTGGCATATCACGTTGAGACACTATCTGACACAACACCGCAAGTATCCCAATTATGATTACCAAATGTATTCCATTGTGTAGGCTTGCCTTCAATGGAAGCATTAAATTTCGGGGAAGGAAAAAAATCATGCAAAAAAATACCACCAACCCCTATAGTTCATACAAGATGCAAGGGAAGTTTCATAACGATCACACGTATGGTCCACATTTGCAACATTTGAACATCAAGTACAAGAAGGGTAGCATTAATAATTTTGCACGTCTTAGCCGACCATCGATCATGGCGCTAACCATCATTCTCAACTCTTGCGGGGCATGACTATGATTGGTCAGCTTCTCTACAAGAGAAAACCGCATTTGGCCACACATACAAGACACTTCGAGGGTATGCAAGTTCCAAATTTTCACCTCCAGATGCAATCGCTATGTAACTTGGGATACCTTTGTGTTCCTCAAGCGAGCGTGCCAAGATGATTTCCTGAAGCGCACTACAAGCCGAGTCGCCGGAATTTTTTGGGTCGAGAAAATAGTGGCAACATTGTAGAAGTATTTCTATCGTCAAACATTTGACATGATGTCGAGAAGTATATGATATCTTGCATCGTTTGCGCTATTTCCAAATCGACCATCAAGAAGCAAGGCCTCTATACTCCGCTACCTACCCCTATTTGACCTCGGGAATCCATCTCCATGGATTACATGTCGAGCCTTCCTTCTACTAAGCATGGAAATGACCGTGTTTTTGTGGTCGTCGACAACACTCAAAGATGAACATTATGGCATCTTCGCAAGAAGAATGTCACGTTGTAAGCCACTACTAAACTCTTCTTTGAAAGAGTGTGGGTGCACTTTGGGATCCCACATTCTATCATCTCAAATTGTGATAGCAGTGTTACTCGTCACATTTTGGTCCACCAGTCAATGCTAGAGACCAAGCTCACCAAGTCCACAACTTTCCATCCCCAAATGATGGCTAGATGCAGGTCTTCAAATGATGATCGTACACATTATGCGCATGTATAATTCAAAGCATCCATGCACATGGGATGAGATCCTTCCCTATGTACAACATATTTATAATTGGGCTCTCCATAGCTCAACCAAATTTCCACAACCCCTTCGTGGGCTTGGGATGAACCACTATGTCCCATCGATGTATCCATGCCATTTGCACTACTCAAGACGATTCGGCTCATGTCCAACCTAAAGGCATAAAGTGAACAACTTCATTGAGCACATTCATCACATCCGCCAATAGTTCACGACATATCGGATAGAGCCAATGCTAATTACAAGAAACGACATGATCAACATCGTGTGCCACATAACTTTCGTGGGTCACAAAAGTGTGGCTACATTTCCAAGGAGCGTCTCCGTTGGACCCCACCATGGCTTCACCCATTCCGATATGGGTCGTACACCATCACCAAGGTCAGAGGGGCCAATTCCTTTTCGAGCTCAATATTCCACCATTCCTTTTTCTCGTACCTAGTTCACGTGGATTGCTCTCGCCTACTTCCAACCTCTACCGGACACCTTTCACATTGCAACAACACACATCATCAGATTAAACCCATACCGCATGGAACAGCAACCACAGATCGTATCATAGACATGCAAATCAAGAATACCCGCCAAAGAAAAAATCCAACCGTATTTCTGCTGTTGAAGTTGGCTAACTCCGCACCAAGGCAAATGGTTCACCAAAGACCAAGTTGAGCAAAATTTTCCTCATCTCATGGAGGAACTAAACGCAATGGGGACCATTGCTTCCCAAGGGGGGAGGAATGATCCAGGTGGATATTGGTAGCCACCCTATTCCACTTGGGACCCCCGGTGGATTGTTTCTTTTCAGCTTTTCATTTTCCTTAATCAGAAAGCAAGAGTTTACTATTTTTAGCATTTTTTCTAGTCCTAAACTTCCGTAGCCGTTTTCGAGGCCCTAAACGACGTGCTTCGAAATATTGGGAGCAAATGGAGGATCCTGGATTTTTCGACATCAAAATTTGTATTCCCCGTATAGAGATTTCTAAAACGAGGTATTGTGCACGTCAAACGAAAATCGTATGCCAAATTTATGTCCCCGTGAAGATCGATGTACCAATTTACCCAAATCTGGGCCCATAGTGATGGTGCTTCATCTCCTAGGGTTAGGTTTTTGGACGTTTATGGTTTCCATTGTTTCTCAATAAATAGGCCCGAGCCTCATTTTAACATAGTTTAGAGGCCTATAGCCACCACATCTCTTCTTAGAGATAAACTACTGTGACCCTAGCTAGTTTATTTCCATTATGTATGTAAGCATATTTCATTATTTTTTATTAATGAAATGAAGTTTTACTGTTGCATCTCCTCGATTTTATGTGTATTTCGTATTTCATTGTGTTCCCCGCATAACCGCATCACTTATGCCATTAATGATCGATAGGCATACTCGTACTCTAGAATTCTAAAGGAGGTGTCTTTAGAAATTTTACAGAAATTGCAATTGATCAAGATTTAAAATTGAAAAAACAAGAGACACAATTCCACTCTACTATTTTGTGGAATGGAAATAAAAATTTAGAAGAACATGCATAAACATGCAATAAGAGAAAAACCAAAAATACAGTGATTTTTAGGCTAACCCGCTTGGAAAATCTCTCAAGCCTCTTTTGCATACCGTTGAATAAAGAAAACTATTACAATTTCTAGTTCCAGCCCGAGCTCAACCTACAAAAGAATAATTTTCATCTCTTCTCAATGAGGACTCATGGCCAACACTTTGCCAAATCACACCAAAGTGTAGTTGGATGCTACTAATGGAGATCAAATCCGTACAGATCCGACGAAGCTACATGGCTTCCTTGCCGGCTTCAACCGCACCACCGTACTTTGCTTCCTCGCTAAAGAAAAGAGAGATGGCACTTTGTTTCTTATAAGACCATGCATGGGTCCCGAACCACGAGTGAACACATATCCGCAAGAGACTTTCTATCCCTAGGTCACCAACAATCGTAATTAGTGAAACCAATCAACAATGGAGATGCTCCTGCACTCGTAATAAATCCTAACAGAATCGTACCTCAAATATCGAAGTATTATTTTAGTTTACTCTATGACTTTCATGAGGTTGGTGCATAAACTGGTGACAAGACCAACGACAAAGGAAAGGTCGTGGATGAGTATGGGTTAGATACCGAAGTTTACCAACAAGTTAATGATATAAGGTAGCATGAACTTTGGGGTAGTACAAGTGATCGAAAGCTTCGACTCCAGATCGAAAGGGAGAAGGGGCTAGCTTACAATTTTCCATGTGAAAGTGTTGTAGAAAATCACAGCATATTTGGATCGAGAGAGGGTAATGCCTTCCTTGGATTGCAAGATCAAGACTAGGGAAATAATGCAAGTGTCCTAAGTCTCATTTCAAACTTATTTCTTGAGGTTGTGACTTCACATGGTTTATATGGTTTGGATCACGCTTAAAAGGATAAGATCATCGACATAAAGAACAAGGATGGTGAAGGACTACCCACTTTCTTTGTGGAGACACCGTTGTCGTAACGACACCTAGTAAAGACATTATCTAATAGAAATCTATCCATTTTGGCACACCAAGCCCCGAGGGAGCTTGTTTGAGACCATAGAGAGACTTCCTAAGGTGACAAAAAAGGCTAGATTCGTTTTGTATAAAGCCGTGGGTCAGTTTCATAGATTTCTTCATGTAAATCTCCATGTAAGAAGGCATTTAACATCCATCCGATGGACTTCCCATTTAAAGGAGGCAACAAGGGAAATAACAAGGGCGGATATAATTCATTTTCGCAACAGGTAGAAGGTTTCAATGTTTCATTATAGTAAATTCCTTCAACTTGTGAAAATCCCGTAGCAACAAGACGAGCTTTATGTCTATTCACTCTTCCATATGGTCCAAACTTGGTTTTGTAAACCCATCTCGTATCCGACAAGTTTTCTTTCCTTTTTGGAAGAGGAACAAGATCCTGCAAGTATCGTTTTCCAATAAGGAACGATACTCTTCATTTAGAGCTTCATCCCAATCTCGGATGACCGGAGTAGCTTCTTCAAAGGTTTCGGATCAAGTTTTTCCGGAGCTTCGAGCCAATAAGGAAGATGCTCTTTCAACCGAGAACGTGTATTTCGTTGATCGGCAGGGTCATCCGTAAGAGAACCCGCCGTATCCCGAGAGCAGACTCCATCTGGAAGTGTGTGGAGTAAAAGGAAAATTTCAAGAGGTGGAGGAGGATTTTCATCCTCCGCCGTCATCATCCGAACTAGGAAGGAATTCCTATTAAAATAGAAGGGAGAGAGAGAGTAAGTATATATGCCGAATCGTGCTCGTAGGCCACAGGTACACCCGCCGAACGAGGCTCGCAGCCAAAATATTTTCATCAAATTTTACATCTCTTTTTAATGATTATATTTTTTGATTTTGTCAAGAGGTCTATATACTTTGACATCTTCGAATATCCAACAAAAATGCATTTTTCACTTCCGGTTCTAAGGCTTTATGTTTCGCATCCGGAATATGGGCCCAAGCATCACTTCCAAAAACATGAAAGTGACTTACATCTCTGGTTTGGATTGAGCTCCAAGCTTCTTATGGAGTTATATTATTTAAACCTTAGTAGGAGTGTGATTTACTATGTAATTTGCACACTTAATGGTCACTAAAAAATCAGACCAAGTCCTTTAGATTGAAGCATACAATTATCCATTTCTTTAAGGTGCGATTCTTCATTTCGCCTACACCATTTTGTTGTGGAGCATATGGAACAATATGCCGCAATTGAATTCCATGCTCTCGCGTGTTGATAAATTTGTTGTTAACATATTCTCCTCCATTGTCTGACATCTTAACTTAAGAATTTGACGTCCCGCATTGTTTCTCAATAAAGGCCTTAAAGGCCAAGAACATGTTAAAAAATTCACTTTCGAGTTTTAAGAAGTATACCCAAGTACGTCCGGAAAAATCATCAATGAAAGTTAAGTACTTGCAACCAGAGAAAGAAACAACATGAAGTGGACCACATAAATCATCATGCACAAGCCGCAAAAGGGGCCGAAGTGTGCCAAGAGGCACATTTGTCGGGCAAACTATCCCGATGATGTTTTCCGAGTACACATCTAGAGCAAACACCATCTCGACAAGATACCATAGGAAGGCCTCCATCACCCATATTTTCCTTAAGACAGAGTTTGAAGAGAGCGATAGTTTAAGTGACCAAATCACTCATGCCAAAGCCTTTCACATCATCATCATGAGCAACAAAAAATAGAGGGAAGACAAAAGATGACCCAAAGTTGTTAAAATTATACAACCTTGTGGAATCATCAAATATGAAAGTAGCTAAAATATGTTTAGGATCTTTGAGGTCCTTGATTACAACATCATGAGGTGAGAATTATACTATTTTCCCTTCACTCGAATGAGTTATCTGACAAATCGCAGAGAAGGTTGCATGACAAGGTAGGAACATATAGTACATCATTAAACTAACCATTATCGAGATGAATGGTTCCAAATCCTACAACATCAAGAGATCTATCATCACCAATGTTAACACCGGAAAATCGTACAACAGAAGACGACATCAATTAATGTCAAGCCTAAGGATTTATAGGCAGAACATTATGGAATCAAGAAGTATTTAAAATATCTAAGGTTTTTAGAAAATCGATTTGAACTAGTCATAATTCTTAATTTGCGTGCACTTTATCCTTCGAGAAGAGCGCTCGCGCGCCTTTTTTCCCCGATAAGCGCACATTCCCGGAAATGGAAAATCGCTTTCCAGACCACACAAGCAAAGGACAATTACCTCTTTTGTGAAAGCCGCCCAAGGACAACCACCAATGCCTCCTAGACACTATGTGAGCACACAAAAGAATATTTGAGCACACAATGGAATCATACCTCTCCCATGGGTCATTATCCATCATGTACCAAGGAGGGAAGGGGGATTTGAACCTTACTTATATAAAGCCACCAATAGATGAAGAAATGGTGATCACATTGTTATGCGTCGGCCAAAGTTACCTGCAGAAACACGCAGCTGTGTGACCCGGAGCCGGAGCTAAAGAGGACTCGATCCTCGGCCACCCAACATCTCGACCACCACAAAGAGAGAGAGAGGAGACCGATCGCAGGCAAAGCTTGGAAGGCAACATCCTTGCATCAGGACCTAGAGCCATTTCCTAGGGGCCCTTTGACAAGTGGGGCACTATTCTCCATTTCAAACGTTTAATAAGAAGAGGCCATCGAGTCATCGTTTGCATTATTATCATTTTGACTCTCTTTATAGCTTCGTATATTTGTGTTTTAGTTTTAGTCTAACTAGAGCATACTTTAGCATACCGTTTTTCATTAAATGTTATGCTTTTGAGCTCCCCGAATTTCTACCTATCACCAATGGTTTAAAGAGTAGACCACACTCTTTAAGTCAAGGGTGATTTCATACACCCATGTGACTATTCCACCACAATAGGGTTGGCGACTCCACCGACGTGTTCCAAGTTTATTCGCTGTGCCATCTTTTGCAGGAGACCCTTGTCTGCGTCGTGGAGTGGAGCTGATAGTCCTCCTCGATCCATCTTACAATCCCTAGAATCACCGAAGTGACAAAATAAAGAAGGCAAAATTTCCTAATATTTTTACTCGTTACATTTTTGCGCGTGCGCTTTTTCCTCGTCGTATAGGGTGATTACAAGACATTCAGATCGACTGCGCATAGGAGGGTGCACCCGTCAAGGATTTTTTGAGCGCAAATTGCAAATCGAGATTTTTCTCCCTATATTTAGCATTTTTTCTACTTGTAAGCAGGCCGGGAAGCCCCTAATGTATCCGCTAGCACTTGTGTTGATACCCCCACAGTACCAGAACTCACTTTTGTCGTCGTAGGCATAGAGTTAGTTTTCATTTAAGTTGGTTTGTTGCAAAAAGTCTTCACATAGTTTAAGTAGGGCGAATTAACCATTTCTTTCTCGAACAATTTATGTTTTTTTCAAATTATGGTATGCACACTTAGTTTAACTAGTCCAAGTAAGTGGCCCAAGAGCACACATGCATAAGCTAGTGTAGAAATTGTTTAGCTTAAATTCAATTTTGCATTTAGGAAATTGTGGGACTAGGATTGAATCACCGATTAGAGCAAGTAATCTCTCGATGCCTTTGCACCATTTGGTGACCCTAGGCAAGCATATTAATTGCTCCACATTTGCATTCTCCGCCATCTCCCTTTGTTACTCACATGGGGATTAACTAGGAAGATTTGGAAGCCACCATTATTCGCAAATGATTTCCATTTGAGCAAGGAACAACGTCACATAGTTTAACTAGGAGAATTTTGTAAAGGATCACCGATATCCATACGTTTAAACTATGAGATTGTTCACCATACACTCACACACACTCACCCACTACAAAGAAAGCCACCTAAAACTAACTTAAAACAACTCACTAAATTCTTCCACAAGGCCACAAAATAATTTATAGATTAAGTTAGATCAAGGGGTAGGCATCCAATAAGCCGCCTGATCACACTTCATATTGAAACATAGAAGTTATGTATTTATGAGCTTTAAAATCCACCTATTAGCCCATGGAAAAGAAACTCGAGCGCCGCAAAGACCCGATTCGTAGGGTTAGGCCGAGGCACAATGCGTGCGGTATCGCTTGGGGGCTACCCGACCCGCCTGGATACTCGCATCGTTAGTTGACCAACAAGAAGCCGAAGAATTGAACACTCATGTGGGATGGTGGTTCTTAGTGGCCAAAAACTAGGGCATCCTTTACCCTATAGGTGACGATGTAGGTAAGCGTACCCTCTACCTCACTCGTGGATTATCTTTGGCCGACCGGGGGCGTCACCAAATTTCCACGCTGGACATTGTGCCAACACTCGCAAGAAATATTCCTCAAGGCCGAGTTACCTTGGAGTGTGTGAGGACGTAATAGGTCTTCTAGGATTTCGAGTATCACGCACAAACAAATAAAACCATTTTTTGCTTGATTGATCACATGTATTTAAGTTAAAGGGAAAATTCATTTCATTTTCGCTTGTTTTATGTATGTGGCCATAAAATTTTCATGATCATAGACTCAATCCCATCAAATTTTTCCAAAACCTAACCTCGTGTTGACACTAAAGCGGTCCCAATAGAACCTCATCGGGCCCGTACGTCTTTTGACCTCCCCCCATTACTGTGAGGGGTTCCGGTGTCTTTCGCCATTTAGGCGTCAAAGACAACATTACCACAAGCCGTTGGTTCATCCTTTCTGGAGAAACCTTTTTAGCTGGGAACCCTATTCGGTCTCCCAACACCACACCGCACACCACTCCCCCGTCCCCCAGGGGGCAAAGGAGCGCGTCCCATACGAGAAGTTGGGGCTGAATTCACATCGCAAGTACGTCACGTACCAACCCTCGTTCTAACCAACTTCGTGTCTTCACACGTTGCCATGGTGTCAACCTCTCACTACCCTTCTTAGCCGCATTGAATCTACATGAGTTAACCAAGCTCACAAATGACCCCATCGCACAACCCCACCGGGCCTCCCATGCCCATGAAGCTCCCTTTGGATATACCAAAGTTTGAAGGTAAGCAAGTGGAAGACCCGTGCAATCATGTAATGACCTTTCACTCGTGGTGCTCATCGAATATCATGATCGACGATACTATTCGTTGGGGCTATTTCAACACACTCTACTCGGAGTGGCCGTAATGGTACGTGGAGCAACCGCTCGTCTACATGGAACCTTTAGTGCCCTTGCTACCACATTCCTCACATAATTTAAGTTGCCCATTCACCACGATTTCTCCGGAATGGAATTACCGAATCCGTCTCTCGTAAAATCCTCCATCCATATCTCGCAGCATCTCCATGAATAAAGGCGTTGTCACAATTTATGAAAAGCTAAACTCGACGATCGAGTCCTTTTAGATTTATTCTTAAAAACTCGACTGCGTAGATCAAAGGATGTGGCATAACGCGACCCCACATCCGAAGAGGACGCACCGCAAAGCCCAACAAATTTTCGAATCGGGATCTATACGCAACAGATATCCGCAATATCCCGCCTAATGCCCCACGCCCGCAAACTTATCACACTCTCTGTGTGCATCTAACTCTCACAGACGGACTAATTGGGTCAATGATGCAAGGGTACCTTAGGCGTAGCAAGCCAAAATCCCACCACACACATAGTTCTACCTGTAATGTGTCTCAACCCGTATTTCAAATTCATCATATGCCGTAGAAAAAATTGACTAATAGGGCGTTGTAAGCGTATCACCAAGGAGGACCTTATCCTCCTAACAGGGGACGTAGTACGCAGGAAGAAACACCGACGAAGAGATCCTCAACAAGCTCGAAAGTGCAAACATGGGACAACATTATGCTCGCCCGAAGCACACAACCCACCTACGCAAACCAATGCATAGGTGAACTTTTTGCAGTCATTCCAAAATCAACCACAACAAGATGGATCGTGAGAACTACCCTCCTAAAGTGGTTAAGAAAAAGACAAAAAAAAAAGCCCAAAGAGAACCCTGCATAAGGGGGTGAATCAACAATGCCCATCGCGATCCTGTGTTGGAGGTAACTCCAACCGAATCGAACCAGAGCTGCTAATCGCCCAAGGCAAGGCAAAAGGCCACCTCTATGAACAAACCAATCTTGTTCAATATGTGGTGAGTACGGGAACTATACTCACCACTTCGGCCCCGAAATCCCCGAGCTTAAAAATCTAGCGTAGTAACCGAGGACAAGGAGGGTCTTCCCGTAAAATCGCGTGATGCAAGAACCTTTCCCCCATCAAGGGACTACGAAGACCGAACAACAAAATCTAGATGATCTCAGAAAAAAAACCATGAAATTTACATGTTTGGGGAAGAAATATTTTTCCGTACTCGAATCATAGCTATGATACCCCACTAGACACTAATACATCGTGGGCTAGTACTAGCACGCCGACCGCACCTTCGACCATTCCAAAGATTCCTATAGAATTGCTTTCGTCCAAGATGGAAAAGGGACCTAATAGGTGAGCAGTAATTACTCCGAAGCGGCCCATAATTATGCATCGTGGATGATTTAGCTCAATCACCCGCCGATATTTCCGTGTTGTGTTACCACAATGCCTCAAGCAACGAAAGTCTACTTTTCGCTTTTATGCGCTATCGACCCCGCCTCGATACACGCATGATGGATTTTGACTTAGATAAAGCCACCCCTAGGCTTCCTTCCATGGTTTCCTTCCGTATACCATTACTAGTACATAATATCACTATTCACCGACGTGTCATGAGGGTATATCGACATGCATCATGTCAAAAATTGTTTGGAAAAAGTTGGATTCTCCCCGAACTAAAAACCCTCGATCATAACGCTTCGAGCCTACGACGATCGTCTCTTGACACTCGTTGGCCTCTACCAAAATGTCCCTACCGTTTAGCCACAAGACGGTCCACATATTACCAAGTTCGACGCTCACTTGGATTAAGGCGCATACTCCTCAGTGCCACATGTACGCCATGTTTGCATAGTATCCTCTCGCCTTCCACATTATGATGTTCTCCCATGAGGATCGAATCATTACAAGTGACCGTATGACGATAGTGAAAAGATTCCCTAACCAACACGGATGTAATTCTACCCCCGTAAATACAAATCGTTGCATAATCTTTCACAGTACTAAGAATACGGCCTTGAAAATTCAAACCGTCGTCTCCCTGGCCCTAGGTCATTCCTAGGGAGATCCTCCCATTATCCCCGAGGTATCACCCGATGCCACAGGGCTCCCTGTGCATGATGTCCACATCAAGAATTCGGAGGTTAGTTAGGACATGGAATCAAGCAAGTAAGAACACAAGGCATCGACCACGTCATCCTCTCTAGCCTACGCCGCTCCCAAACCCCTTTCCTCTACCCTCCAACTCAGCTTTTGTCTCCCAATGTTTTGGAAACACCGGTGTTACCCAACATATCGTTGGCATTCAGTTTGGTACCTCATTCCCCTTGCCCGAACAGGAGCCACCACCGGCACGCTTTACAGGGTTAAAAGCCCCTCACTCCGCAGGAGCCCCCAACCACCCAAGAAATGGTCACAACCGTCCCCACAAGGGAAGTCCCCATTACAAACCGGTTATCACCGCCAAGAAAATCACAAAAAGGGGAAAGAAAGCAGCCGACCCCCAACTTGCAAAGGGACTCATCAGCTCGCACTATATGTGATGTCATAGGACACCCTATCCACACATTTCCGGAGTTGGACGAGTTAAAACCACTCCTCGGCTCCAAAGAAGGCACCTCAACACCGTGTTCCCACAAAAAGGAACCTCGCCTAAAAATACAAACCACCGTGTACCAATCACACATGTGCTCTATGACACCTATGGGCATTGTACCCACCATTGTCCAGAAATACGACAATATAGGGATGCCTTACATGCGATCAAGCGATCCTATCAAGAGGATACCTCCTCCAAACTTCATCAATGATGAGCCGCATACCATCCTATATTTACAAGAGGAACATAGATTTGTAGAGAGGCCCCTGAGAATGCCCATTATACGTTGTACGCTATGCGATGAACGTGGCCACTACGTTGAAGAGTGTGACACATTGTAGCTCATTCAAAGATGCATCCAATCGAAATGGTTAACTACTTAGGGCTGCCAGCAGCGTGCACCACATGCCCGTTATGTGCCGCCAATCACCTTTCGCAGGATTGTCACTACATACCTCGCTTCGCTAGCCCTTGCTAGCCTCCACTCACCATAGTTCGCCTTTCCCAAGAAGTTATGATATGATGCGAGTCAACAAGTAGCTCCATGATCCAAGTTAAGAGGAGATGGTTATGTCTATCATGTTCTTGTCACCGAAGAACAAATTAAAGGTGGAACCCTAGTTACCCCCAATGACACTTCACTACAAAACACACCCGCATGCACATTATGCAAAAAGACAAGACTATATAGTCATCCATTTCCCTCGACTTAGTAGCATTGCGACGTTGGTTCCCCACCGACGTTGCATCAAGCACGATGGGACCCCCATATCACGGATATTTTACCCGATATGTCGTAAGTAACTACGAGCGAGATTGTACTTATGTCTCGCAGACTGTCTCACTATCGACATGATTAATGCCGTAGAAAAGAGACAGACGATCTTTGGGAATGGCATAAAAGATACACGTCGGCTCAACGTCCCCACCATCGCAATGGTGTGTCAAGCCCGATAAGACCACACACCAACCATGTGTACCGGTGCGCAGCCTAGGATAACATGGGCACCTATGTGATCCGAACGATCATCGAGTCAACCAATGCAGAACTCAAGCCTCGTAAACAATCTCCGTATAGTCTCTTCGCTCCCCGAAACTTCTCCAATCAAGAGAAGATCACATGCACTTATTGCCGAATTTTCTCACACTCTCATCATACATTTAAGTTTGCACATCTCCCCAAGTTGAGAGCAGCTCGAGTGGCATTAAGTATACCATCCACTAAAGAGGAAGACAAGTCTAAACCAACGACGCAAAATGGAAGTAGAAGATGACCTCTTCACGACCAACCCTTTCCAAGCGTCCACATCGTGGAAAACGAGTAGAATCTCACACTATCTACCTGCCGCACTATGGTACTGGCGGCACCGTTTGCACACTCTGGCCAAGATCACACGCCGTAGGTATGCCCGCCGAAAGCATTCAGAAACTCTCCGATAAGAACAAATTCCACCTACCGGAAATCGACTACTCCGGCGAGAGACCCGGTTTCATGATCAAATAGACCTCCATTACCGAGATCCTTCCCCCGCCGCATGCTAGCATAATAATTCACCACATACGACTTGTCCGCATGCCCAAGATGGGATTCCCACCGCCCTCGTCCCGCATTTCCACTTTATTCTCGTCGCAAAAGACCAAGGTACCTTGCACTTTTGCACACTTCGCGAGATCCCAAAAAACCTACACGCCACCATTGAACTTCTTGATGACACCTAGCTCTCAGAAAACGCTAGTACAACTAGAGCTAGTTGACGAAAGTTGGCGATCATCGTTGCAACACAATGAGGCCCATAATAGGAAGGTGCAAGCATCATTCGATCGCTACATCACCTCGCTATTTACCGAGGGAGATTTAGTACTTCGCTATGATGTCGCAAAAGAGACCTTAGGCCGTGAAAATTTGAAACCTCAGGGAAAGGACCCTATATCATCACTGCTCTCCAACAGGGGGGCATACATCTTTGACGGAAACTGTATCGGGAAATACTCTCGCTAACCCCGTTAATAACCTTTACCTCAAGAAGTTCTACCCATATGGGCCCCAATAGCCCATTTCCCTAGAGTTAGAGTACACAAAAACCCCATTCATGAAAATATTTTTGACCCAAGGACTTATGTAAAAAGCGCGTGAAAGTACCACCATGGATCACCAACTCGAACCCTATTTCGCATTTGTTGATGAGCATCGCGATGGTCTCAAAACTTAGCTACGCTGCCTGGGTCATCTACCATACTAACCAATCGCCACCGTGTTCAAACTATGTGCATCATATCAACAACAAACAATCAAAGCGTATTGTGACTCCGTCACTCCACTTATGCGAGGCCCTCCATTAGGGTATCCGCCATATGCATGTCTACCTCGATTCCCAATCGTATATCGCAATTGAACCAAACATTTGAGACTAGAGACATGCACCTATTTAGAAAATATTTGCGTGCCAAAAGATTGGGCGTAAAATTTGATTACATTACATTTTCACATGTATCAAGGAATCAAAACCAAGCACTCGATCGCATAGCTAACAATATCTTAGATCGGAATGCATCATGGATAAACCATCATACATAAAAAACCAAAAACATAGACATCCATCAAAGATAACACAAAAATATATAAACCGAACAGATAGCACACCATGTAGAGTCGCAAAAAAGATCTCTCTCTCATATATATATATATATATATATATATATATATAAACCGAAATAAATATAGCACACCATGTAGAGTCGCAAAAAAGATCTCTCATATATATATATATATATATATATATATATATATATATATATATATATATATATATATATATATATATATATATATATATATATGTGTGTGTGTGTGTGTATCTCGAGTACAAAAAATAGTGTCGCCGGCCCACTAGCCAACCCAAAGACACAAAGGTCATCAAAAATAAGGGAAGCATCCCTTACAATCTGTGCTTTCCGTGCAAAAACTACTCTAGGGTGGTGCCCCCTCAAGAGGAGCACTTGGACCCACCACCGCTCCGGTGCCACCACCGCAGCTTTGCCACCACCGCAATAGCTACCCATTGTAGAGTGGGCCGATAGTCCCTCTGCGGCCATCGTCTCTAGTCACACCTCCTCGGTTTTCCATGAAACTCCCGAGTGTGCATCCCCCGGGTTAAGCGGTCCACTCGACCTCCCGAAGTCCTCTAGAGCAGCACTCGAGCCGTAAGTACCGCAATGCGCGCCTTAGCCGCATCCGCATGAGCTTGCTCGCCACAACCTCGCCCTCGGCAGCTCGAGCTCGCCGGCCGCCCTCACCAAAAGGGTCAACACCATCCCCACCGTGTCCATCGACACCACCACTGGCCCATTCGCGCCACCTCCTCGACCACCACGAGGTCATACAAGAGGGTCGTGACCCACCAAATGGGCCATCAAGGACTCCACCGCCAACATCCGCACGAGTAACCAAAATAACAAGCGTCAATAAAAAAACACATAAATACATAAAAACGCAAACAAATGCAAAAAAATATACATACCTACAGACCCCAAATATAACCGAAAGGGAGACCAATATCTGATCACTCGAAAGCTTAATCCCCGCATACCGGCATGGCAAGAACATCCGTGGGTTGGCCTCAAACCGTGCCTCGTCGTGTTGTTCCAATAATGACCCACCATGCCACCACCACCGCACATCATCGAAGCCCACCTTCTCATGCATGGCTCCCAGCCCCCAACAGGCACCGCCACAATGGGCCTCACCGCACCACCTCTCATGCGTATAATGCTACACAGATGCTAGTGTACACAAATGACGGGATCCATGTTGGCCCTATTCATTGCGACACCATACCATCAAAACAAAAGCGGGAGAAATCGAAAATTCCCTCGCCGCTCAAGCGCGAACCCCACCTCGTGGGCCTACCCAATGTGGAGCAAACGACCGCCTACTGTGATAACAATAGCTAGAGCACATCGTCTTCTACCCACATATGTCATCGATGCAATATTGATGCACCCCTTGGCCGAGGTGCACCACCGCAATGCCTCCGGATTCTCGTCTAGGTTCACTCTTCCGTAGGGAGGATACCTCAAAGCCTCACCCCGAGGCACAACTCCGCTCACGAAGTATATATCCATCTTCGGATGGATAATCAAGTTCATCCCCCATTACAAACATATTGCGCCTCCTATGCCAATGTCAGAATAAGCCGGTCTTGAGAACGAAGGAACTCGTTCTCGCAACTTAAGGCCCTATGGCCAACCGACGACGCACTCCATCATTAGTAGCTAGAGTGGTCCGGGATTCCAATAATCCCGATCTCTCCACACCAACCTATTTGTGCAACATAGGCACCCATCAAGACAAATAAAAACATCAAAAGGCAAAAACCCAAGTTTTTTTGTCACCCTACCCTTTGCGTGTCCGTTTTCACAAAGCGCTCGCACGCAAAAAAGAGGGAGCAATGTGTATATCCCTCGTAAATGCGTGCAAGGGGGGGCACCGCTTTACCTAGGATCGCCCGTGTAATATAGGGAAAAAAGTCCCTTTCGAGGTTGTACAGACTCAATTTTTACGGCCCCCGGCACTATCAAACTAAAAAATTGAAATTCGTGACGTCACGATAGTTACTCAAAGATAATATCGCTAATCCCCTCGGTACATGGGATGACCGAAACGGAAGAAAGGCTTCCCGGCATCACCTCTCGATCTTCCCAAAAACCTCGCAAGTACAAATGAATAGGATTAGGGCCATAATCCCATATTTATCGCCCTTTCCTAGAACTTCAAGTCCATGTTAAGATCGTAAGGTCCATTCCGCAAACCGTAAGTTGCACCATCATCAAGATGCTGACGAAAAACGAAAGCGATGCCACACATTCGCTTCGTAAAAAATAAAAGCGCCAACAGTATGCACCTCCATCTTCCTTTCTAAAGTTCATCTTTTCAATAATATTTGATGAAAATAAGATGCTTTCACTGAGGTAGTTGTTTTTGGCAGAAGAACCCGCAAACCGTTCACAACACCATACACCGAAAGTTCCGCAGCAAAAATATCCTACCCCCCAACATGATAGACTCCTACAAAAATTTGCATATCATGACATCATTTCTCCATTAGAATAAACCATAGGGTCCTCATACCCGACCACATTTATCACCACCTCACCCTACACAAGATAAACATCCATGTTGGTCGCACAGAGTCTTTCTATACAGCTGCCACATGTCCACCCAAAGTAGGCTCATATATCCATCACACAAGGATGCCACGCCATAGCCATACCTACTTTCAGGTCGGGGAGTATCTCTGTTGCCTACCTGTCTGTCATGCATAAGGTCAAGTTTACCATTCAAACTCAAACCCCCTTCCCGGATGACCCTCCGCCGAGGAAGCAACATTGAAAGCACCTTCACACATTGCATTTGGCCCACCATACCTCCATTAGCATAATCCCATCCCCGCGATTTTCGGCTTCATCAACCCCGCACATGAGACCAACCAATGGGACCCCTAACCTCAAAGAAACACCGTCCTCACACCTATAGAGCGACCCCCTTGTCATGTTTTCAAGTACCCATCTCCGTGTTTTAGCAAACCAAACCCCATTATTTTATTCTTTTGGTAAGTGTACAAAGACCTGCAAATGATTCCTTCACCACTTCGCCCTCATATTTCACCTTTCCCCCATGGCGCCAGCCTCCCTCATTCCCTTGCCTGAGTATTTCACCCCCATGCATGCACCATCACGACATTCATACCGGTCCACACCGCCCGGAAGTCCTACCGACTCTAGGGATTTTCCTTCAAAAAATAACTATGATCACGCTAAGTCGCTAAAGTATACTCCGACCTCGGGGCCACTAAATCCCCATCATCCATTTTCAACACTCCTCACCAATGTGCCTAGGTTAAACCAATCACATCTAGGTATCGACCCTCAAAGTTAGCGACCGATGGTTCGTTTAAGGCTTCCTTTTTGTTGACCCCGCACCTCCTTTCCAAAAGGAAGCAAGATTGATCACCCCTCCCCCAGGTAAAGGCATCCTCGGTGGCACCGTGGGAGACATAATTGTCCACAGATGTCATCGATCCTCGAAATTCGACTACAAAGAAATCCTTCATGTCACGATGGTATCGTACCTTACAACCGTTGCACTTTGATTAGATCCGTCGAAGACCCATGCCTCCATAAGCGTCTCTCGATAACAATGCTTACACGAGAAGTCCCAACCAATACATATGCATACATTGCGTAGGGATATGTGATACCAAGATTACGTATATGGGTATCGCATTCCACCTATCGTCAAAGAAAAATTCCTCGAGGGCATCAACGATCTATTCAACAACTACCGCATCACTACCATAGTAGTGGCAAGAACATCACATGTATCTATCAATTTTGTTTAACTAGCCATAGGATCATGAGCATGGGACATGCTCGTCTATTGAAATTTTGTAAGTATGTTGTATATTTTGTCTCGCCGTTAGGGGGTCTCTTAAAGCATGGTTATCTCGGAAACGGTGCAAGGTGTTTTCAATTCCAAAATCCACGCAGTCTTTTCTCTCTCTCTCTCTTTATTTTCTCTACGTACAATACAAAAAATGAACTATAATGTATTTTGGCGAAGTGTCGCTCTTCCTAGACCTCACACATTAGGGGGAAACCGTTAACAATCGAAAATCATACAATAGAAGATGATATCAATTAATGTCAAGCCTAAGGATTTAAGGTGGTAGGAACACATCATGGAATCAAGAAGTATTTAAAATCTCTAAGGTTTTGAGAAAATCAACAGATTTGAACTAGTCATAAATGATGAATCGCGCGCTTTATCCTTTCGATAGTTCACCTCTTGTGCCTTTTTCCCGATAAGCGCGCATTCCCGGAAATGGAAAAAATTCACTTTTCGGGACCGTCACATCGTGCAAAGAACAAGCATTCTCATGTGAAAGTCGCTTAAGGACAGCCACCAACACCTCCTTAGACACTATGTGAGCACACAAAAGAATATTTGAGCACACAATGGAATCATACCTCTCCCTCGGGTCACTATCCATCATGTACGAAGGGGAGGGAAGGAGGATTTGAAACTCACCTATATAAAACCACCAAGAGATGAAGAAATGGTGATCACATTGTTATGTCACAAAGTTGCCCAAGCAACACCAAGAAGCAGTGTGACCCGAGTCAGAGCTAAATAGACTCAATCGTTGGCCACCCAACATCTTAGTCCACCACAACAGAGAGAGAGAGGGAGACCGCATCAGAGGTAGAGCTTGAAGGCAATATCCTTGCATCGGGACCTAGAGCCATTGCCTAGGGGCCCTTTGGCAAGTGGGTAAAATTTCTTCTCCATTTCAAACGTTTAATAAGAAGAGGCCATCGAGCCATCATTTGCATTATTATATTTTTGACTCTCTTTATAGCTTCGTATATTTTTGTTTTAGTTTTAGTTTAACCAGAGCATGCTTTAGCATAATCGTTTTTCATTAAATGTTATGCTTTTGAGCTCCCCCACTTTCTCGCCCGATACCAATAGTTTAAAAGTAGACCACACTCTTTAAGCTGTGCAATTTCGTACACCCGTACGACTAATCCACCACAACAACCAACATAAATATTTTTGGTGTTACAATCATTTAAATAATAAAACATGGCTTTATTTTTGGGCATGTGGTGTCTAATCATGAGCCACTCATGAGAAGGAGAAGAGGAAGACACATTTCATTCATAACTGCATCTTCATGCTCGACAACCACAAGCGTAAAGTGCCATTCCCGAAGATGAAGGTGAAGAGTGCTCCAAATTGATGTTGTGCTTCTTCATTGCCGCTTCTAAGGCTTCCATCTTCTTAAAACATTTGGACTCTATATGGCCATCACGATTACAAAAATTGCAATGTCTATCCGTCTTCTTCCCTTTGTTTTTATTTTCTTTATCATTTTGGTGATTTGATTTTTCAAATAAGGGCCGAAATTTCTTAGGACCCTTATTTGGTTTAGGACCATACTTTTTAGGATACTCGCTTCTTGGGATTCTTTGATATGATTGTTATTGGGCTACTAAGGCTTTCTTAAGCATTTCCAGAAGTGATAAGACCAAGGTGTAATATTTTTCTTGTTCTCTTATCAAAGAATCACAAAAGGAATCAAAAGAGGGATTCTTGTAGGTCGTTCCTAAAGAGATGATGGCTTCTCTAGTGGAATGGAAGGTGGAAACAAATACAGAAAGTATGCGGTGGCCAAGCTTAACAAGAATGCAATAGATGAGGCTACCATCTTCCTTTTCGACCTTACACCTTTCTAAAAGAAGTCTAAGGGTATTGAATTTGGACAAAAAATCTTCAATAAAGGAGAAATTATTGGGGTCCAAGGTAAGAAACTCATTTTCTGTCAGGCCCCGATTTGATTATGAATACCAAAAACAAGTGTTTAGATTTTCCGTGCTTTATTGCAGGTGTCAATGTCAAGGATGTGAAATCGAAGATCTTGAGCAATGGACATTCCTATCAACCCTCGTGCTTGATCTTGTTTATTTTCCCATTTAGGAAATTTATCATCATCTCCAAGGTTTAGTTTCTTGAATTGTGGCTATTCTATAAAGCCCTTTACTTCTAAGTATATCTACCATGTGAGGTAGCCATTGGAAATAATTGGTGTCGTTAAAAATAATCAGGCTTGCACTTTCCATTTTTGAAAAATGCAAGCTAAGAAAAGCTAAAACTAACTACTCCAATGGAAAGATCTCGAAAATTAGGTCGTTTTAAAAAAATGGCTCGAAAATCGGCTTCTCAGATGAAGAAGTTATGCATTTTTGAAAACGAGTTGAAGATGCCTAATAGTCTTGAACGGGATGAAGTGCGTTTTTAAAAAAATTCTACCCCTTTTAACAAAATAAGCTTGAGAAGGAGACTTGAACCCAAGACCTCTATTCTCATAAACTAACTCCTCACCAAGTGAGATAGTAAAGGGATTCTATTATTGTTTGAAAGGAGGAAGGGGTTTGTTTTTGTTTTTTTTGTTTTTATTTTCGGTGTGTGCGCCTTTTCCTACACAAAAAAACACAAACACCGAGAAAAAAATAAATAAATGCAAGCCTTACCGGCAACTATGAATTTTTTCACTATTTCTATTTCCCGAGACGCACAAAGACGTGGGGAAAGAGCATACATAGCAAAAAAAAATCCCTTTTCATGCTTCGATTTGCCAAGATCGCATGCAACGCAGAAAATAGCATACATAGAGAAGAGGGTAGCAGATCTCACAAATAAATAAACCTATAAACCCTAAAATAAACAGGAACCGAAATAAGCAAGAACTATTAACAAATATAATCGCAAAATAGATGCTTTATACTCCAGATCTAAACCGTCATAACTTGGGTAACCGGAAACCTTTTGTGATGAATGAAAAGGCGTTCCTCACTATAACATACGCTCCATACACAAAAAAGCATTTAACCAAGCCCAAAAATGTTCAAATAATAGATCTACACAACGGAATTCATATAAGTCACAACCGGCTTCCATTTTGATCAACAACGGATGCGGCTCTCAAAATAGCTCGATACCATGTAGGAATTTAAGGGTGGTAGTTCCATGTATCAAGAACCAAAGGACACGTCACACAAAAAATAACAAATCATTACACTAGTATAATTACGTGGTTAAAACCATCAAAGAGGGAAATATTCCACGGCCTAAGCCAACGCTACCACTTCAGAAATTTATTAATATAAAAAGAAAAGCTACATATGTTTCTCTCATAACCATACGTAAAATGACCCTCCATGCTCTTTAAATAGAGATCACAATTAATCGGGTATTAAGCGACATATCAAGTGTTGTTAATATCGAGGGAGAGAGATAACTATCGATCACTACAAATCGTGATCGTTGGATTATAAGTTACAAATGTACATGGTAAAGAAACACACTTTACCTAACTCTACACTAGACTAAGTTATTCTTAGCTATTTCCTATGTGTCGAATAGCCTAATAGGATTTCCTCCTAATTGATTGTGATAATTCCCAAGGATTGATCTCTCGACTTAATGCAACACTTCGTACACCTCGACTAGTATACAACTCATGTTACATTGGCTTGTCATCTCCACTTCAACTAAGGAACTCAAATTCCTTGCACACACTAGCTATTTTGGGATGATCGACTAGTTAATTAACAGATTCACAAGTTAAGTGGTTGTCCCAATCGCACAAATGACCTTCAACTTACTCCATAAATAGTTAGAGGTAAGTAAATTGAATACAACCTAAAATAGCCGAATTGGATTACTAAAATTTAGCAATCACATATGCATAACCGAACTCCAAGCCATGTAGATCGAATTTATCGAGGTAACTATGACAAGATCCATGTCACACTAGTTAAATACCTACAAAGTTACTGTCATGTTGACGTGAAATTTATTTTACTCAATTCCACCACAAAGTCACATTGAGCCTTTTCTCACATTTTTTCAACACTCCCTCTCAACAAGAAATTCATTTTTCACCACCCCCTATCTTCGCACCTATGGAATCCGAATTTACCACTTGAAAATGCCTTTGTCTATATGTCAACATCTTGATCCTCACCGAATGTGCTGTAGCAACATAATTCTTCCGCACACAATCCCACAAACGATGATACAGGATATCAACGTGCTTGGAACTGTGAATGAAATACCGTATTCTTAGCGAACACAACTATTATTATCAAAATATATCATCGTATCTATATCCCGACTAAAATGTTCCGCAAGTATTTTCCTCATCCAAATAGCATCACATGTTGCTTGACTTGCAACCATGTATTCAACCTCTATTGAGTTGAGCACCACAAACTCCTCGCTTCATGTTGAACTAGGAAATAGTCGCAAACCCAATATCGATGATAAAGTATCCAAAGTAATTTTATCATTCAAAGGAATCCCTACCTGCCGCATCGGTGAAACCTCGAAGTGTTAGTCCCCCATCTTCCGTACCATAATCCATATTTGGTAGTACCTCTCGAGAATAGCACATGATTTTTTTTTCCTTATAAAACTATAGTCCTCACCATAACTTGACTCAATTGTTTTACTCCATAACACATGTCGCGTTGTTATGTTCACAAGATACATCAAAGACCCTGCGTATTGACCGTAAAATGGTGCAAAAGATCAACCTCTTCACCTAAAGTGGCATTCTCCTTCCTCAAGTTCGTAGTAAGAGGTGTGTCCATGGGCTACAATAATCCATGTGAAATATCCGAATTATTTTTTAGAGGGCATACTTCCCCCCGATACACAAACACCACCATCACCTTCCCATTCTTCCGTACCCCAAGGAAGTAATGCATAAGGTCCATGTCTTTTCATCTCGGGTCCGTTGCAATATCCTCTTTGTAAGAGAGGATCAAGTGCTCCTCACCTATCAATATTAAATCATCAACATAGAAAACAATAATAAAGAAACTTACCATCTACCACAATGTGATAGATGTTCACATCCGCTTCACTTTTGGTGAACCTAAATCCATCGCGATAACTCTCGATCCGAGTGTACCATGCTCGAGGTGCCTATTTGAGACCATAAAATTATATCTCGTAGTCTACACACATGTGACTCCCGATCATATGTCTTCGATTCTCGGGGATTCTCTATGTAAATTTCCTCCTCATCAACACCATTGAGAAAGGCAAGATTCACATCCATATAGTGGATTTTCCACCCCATCTACATAGTCAATGAAAGAATGGATCTGATTGAGGAGTATCTTGCAACTGGTGCAAAATTTTCTCCTAATAGTCCACTCCCTCTATCTAATAAACTTTTGGCCACAATCATTCTCAGACTTCTCGATGCTCCCATCACCTTCATGCTTCACTTGTAGATCCATCTTGAACCAACCATTGATTTCTCGGGTCTCAACACCACCTCCCATACTCGTTTCTTCATGATGAATTCATATACTTCCACCATTT
The DNA here is from genome assembly GCA_034641835.2 of Pinus albicaulis. Classification (NCBI taxonomy): domain Eukaryota; kingdom Viridiplantae; phylum Streptophyta; class Pinopsida; order Pinales; family Pinaceae; genus Pinus; species Pinus albicaulis. The sequence goes on from CM076580.1 coordinate 372,449,085, forward strand.
TTAGTATAAAATTTCTTGGAAGGTGTACCAAAAATATCTCACTTAAGTCACAGGTGACTAGTGACCCCAACAACAATTGTGGTTGCTTATACTTCAGACCGCAAAAATATGTGAGAAAAACTCCGCAAAAAATTAGATGTATGTGATCTAAAAGAACAAACAACAAAAATGAATCCGATGTAATAACCCAATCATTGAAAAGCTTTCAAAAGAATAAACATTTTATTAATAGAACTGCGAAGGATATTTACAAAGGGTTGCAACTCCCCCTCAAAGGATGGGTCCTTTGATGTCCTTGTCGCTTCAATATTCAAATCTTTTCTCAATATGTGAAAATCCAAACAATATGTATAAGTCAAAATGGGAGCTCAAAAAACATGATATGATAATGGTGACAATGATAATGATCATGTGAGAAATTAATTAAAAACCCTCTTATTTATAGCAAAGTATTGGGTTGATCTCGAAAATGGAGAATAATAAAATATTATTGACCAAAATCTAGATCTAACCACTAGAAATACTTTATTATATTTTTGGAGAGGAAAAATATATCTAAAATGGTGAAGTATCTCTTATTCGTAAATAATTAAAAATAAAATGATTTATTAAATATTACGTAATAATAAGAGAAGTGTGAAATGAAATGATTTAATAATTATTCCAAGAATGAGTTAAGGAAAATAAATAAATAAGGATTTATTTAATTATTCCTAAGTGATTTAGTCAAATGTGAGAAGGAATAATTATCAAACAATGATTTAATAATTATTCCTAGAGAAAATTAAATATATAATGGTTTATTTAATTATTCTCGTTGGTTTTAATTAGAAATAACTTGATAAAAATTGGTTTATTAAATTATTTCCTATAGTGAAAGTGATTTTACTATGGTAAAATTAAACTTACATGGTGTATTTTGATCCACCTAGTTAGAAATGGCTAGGTGATCATTTCTTTTCAAGATAACAGATTGCCCCCAACGTACGCAGCAAGGGGAGAAAATATTATGACTGAAATACATTGTAAGTTACACTTCCACGAGACACCAAAGGGGAGTCAAAGCAGAAAGGGACCACTAAAAAATGCAAGGAAGGACAAAAATGGAGGGGTCGAGATCTACCAAATCGGTATAAGTCTCCCTTTATTTTGGAGTAGATGATCTCAAATGAGGTGGGGGAGGCATACCCATACGTGTCGAGATAATTGAGTAAAAAAATAATAATGGCGAGCTCAAACAATGTGATTGAGCTAAAAGTACATGATACATGATATGCCGGCATCAATCGGCAACGACATAATACAATGAATCCCATTTACATAATGTGCCCTTAAAATATAGGTCAGAGTGAATACAATAATATTTGAGTACATGAGACATAATTCCCCTAAAAGTTGGCATGTGGAGAGGGGGAATGCAAATCAAGAAGCCCTATTGAACATGAAGGACTTCTAAGACCTTAATGGATCATCTTAATGAGACATGCATGATGTTGGCACTACAAGTGGTTGGAACCAAACCCATCATTTTTGTGGAACTATATGAGGTTGGATCATAATCCGAGGTCATTCACCATGTGAAGGGCTACCCGAAGGGCCACCTCCCTCATTAGGTCTCTAACATCACACACACACACACAGAATCACCGGTACAATCTACCGGATCACCGAACCTCAAGATATAAGTCTCCTTTTATTTTGGAGTACATGATCTCAAATAAGGTGGGGGAGACATACCCATACTCTGTCAGGATAACTAAGTAAAAATAATAATGGTGAGCCCCATCAATGTGGACTAAGCTACAAAGTACATGATACTTGATACATTGGAATCAATGGGCCAAGACATGATCCAATGAATTCATACATAATATGCCTAGAAAAACATAGGTCAAGACTCGAATACAATAATATTTGAGTACATGAGATATAATGCCCCTAGAGCCGACTCCGGAGAGGGGCGACCACAACCAAAGAAGTCCTATTGAAGAAGAAGGGCTATGAAGACCCGAATGGATTATCTCAAGGAGACAAGCATGATGTAGGCGCTCGCATGTAGCCGGGAACCGAACCCGTCAAATATGGAACTCGCATCTAAGTTTGGATCGTAATTTAAGGTCATTCGAGCATATGGGGGGCTACCTAAAGGGCCACCCCTCCTCATCGTGTCTTGAAAATCTCACACACACCCAGGAATCACTAGTACAACTCATCGGATCACCGAACCATCAAGTGTACAATTTAGAATCATGTAATAATGAGCTCGACCGAGCATGTGAGAAACAACCAAGTGAAATGGAAATGATTATTCCCTTTGCTTGATCCGAGGCACCGAAAACGATGAACATCAAACCATACACCGCCCCTGTGTGCCATTATATGTAATTAATGCATTGAAGTCAACAAAAGAGGGCCCACCGTAGTTAAGGCAAAGGAGGAATCCTCAACTTAAAAGGCATGAGGGATCATAGTAGAGTGTCCGATGGAATGACACCAAGCATAATGATGGAAGGATATAAACCGAGAGGTGTTCCGACAACCCCTTATTAGAGCATAATATGCATGGTTGACCTACCAAACTTAATAACTGATTTCAGATGGGATGGTTAATTACTTAGACAGAGGGCTTTTCAGATGAAAAAATATACCGGAGGCCAAAAGGAGGAAAAGAGGGATGAATGATACAAATATGGATCGAATATTATAACTTGACACAATGGGATTCTAAAATAGACTCCATGAATGCAGGGGTGACTCATCTCGCATGCCTCTAAAATAAGGGTGACTGATGATGCCGCCACATAGATAGGCATGGGGATCATAAAGAACATGAGTACAAAGGGTTACTCATGAAAAAGATTGACACAGATTCGACAAGCTCCAAGGCAAAGTGATACTAAAGTACAGGAGGATCATATGAAGAAATTCGGTTTGAATTGGTGGCAAAGTGAAACTTGTCCTCATGATGAACCACATTGGCTCGTGTGAAATGCGTTGACAAAATTTGATTGCATGTGATTATCACCGAAAGAATTTTTCTTATAAAGTGAAAAATCTTGGGAAAATGCCTTCAAGTTGGAAGTGTCAAATTAACAAACAAAGGAAGACCCATTATAAAACTTGGTGAGATATTTCCAATGGTGTCGATAGCTCTTCAAATAGAGTTACTATTGGGTCACAATAGTGTATGGACAAACTAGGGTTTTTCCTATAAAAGGGCTTATTGCCTCCAAATCCAATCATTTTTATAGTGAGTTTTTGCGAATTTGGAGAGGAGGAGAAGGCCCTAAATATTATGGATACCATAGTGCGTAAACCAAACGCTTTCGACCTGAGAGATATGACTTTCGTGGAGGTGGACTTACTTTTCTAAAATGTCCTTAATGCTTTGAAGAATGGTTCCCGGTGAACAATCAATGTAAGAAAAATGAGGGAGCATGAACTACTAGAGGAGTGTATAGAATACCCTCCCACCAAGTATACCATGGGACCGGTGGTAAGTATGGTATCACATAAAGTATAATATTTCAAGATATTGTATCAAGAATCTATGATATGAAATGTGTATATGGCTCGTCGCAGAGGTTGGTAGGAAAACTATCTCGAGGACTCGAAAGAATAATCGACCAAACCTAGAACGTCAGTCTAGGCCAAGACTTATGTTAATAAAGTGAGAATCAAGTTAGGGTTCCATCATACCCGTAAGCATGAGATAAGTCCCCAAGAATATGTGATGGAGGGGATTGATTTGGTATGCAAAGGTGGGAATGATGCCCTCACCCTGAGGATTTTGTGGAGTGCCATGGTGTTCCAAGTGCTCAAATAAGGATTCAAGTATCTATCCCAACAGATACAATATCCTCTAAAGGACGATGATCGGATGGATGGGAATGTGCACCCCCGATTTTGGTATATAAGATGTTGCGGGGAATGTCGATGTATTTATATTAGAGGAATGAAAACATGTTTTGATGATGTGGTTCACCATTTGTTGATGTTATGGATGTCTTATTTTGGGGAAGAATAGATAAATACAAGCTTGAGAAAGGCAACAGGATTGTCAATCTCACTTGTGCAATGCATATATGAATCAAATGATTTAATTTATGGGGTTTGCACACATGGTGTCCGATCCGTGGATATTGGTGGCCACCCCGCTATTCCACTTGGGGCCCCACTCATCGTCTCTTCAGCTTTTTCACGACTTACTATTTTTAGCAGCTTTTTGGGTCCCGAACTTTCGAAGCCATTTTGAAGCCCCAAACGAGATAGTATGCCGAAGTTACGTCCTCGGAAGTTGAAACACCAATTTACCCAAACAAGGCCCATAGTTTTGGTGCTTCATCTCTTAGGGTTAGGTTTTTGGACGTTTAGGATTCTCCATTGTTTCTCCATAATAAATAGGCCCTCGAGCTCATCGTAACTCGCTCGTAGGTTTGTAGCCACCACATCTTCCTTCTGAGACCGTTACCAAACATCTTCTGAAGCATGAGCCTTGATCATGCCTGTGTTAACAGTCAGATTGAGGATGAATTGAAACAAACCGTTTTCACCTATTTCAGCAATGTTGCTGTTTCTGGCTGAAAGTTGTTCGACAAAACCGGGATCGCTGGCACGCAGTGGTCCGTTTTCTTGGATCCCTTCTTTGCATATCGCCAACGAGGTTGGGGGTATAAGGATTTGGGGCTCGATCCGGTGGAACCCCGCAAGACCGCCCGCAAACCCCAATGGACGCCCATGGGGGACGAAAAGAAAGATGAGGGGAGTAGATGATCCTATCAAAATATCGTCGAGGAGGCCCCTCGAAAAAAAAGGAACGAGATGATGGATACCCTTTCCTGCATCCTTCAACGACTACCCACCGGCGGCGCATCTACATCCAAGCAGCCCACTCGGAGGTGCGACTCCCTTTAAGGTACAAGTATAATTTTTTTACATTCCCATATTTGAGCGAAAATAGATGCAAATGCCGTATAGATGGTCGAATATATTAAAAGGATATTTACTCTGCTCATGACTTTTCCGACCGGGAGAAGATTATTTTTGCACTCCTCAAAGCTACCCCACATGTCAAGGATTGGTGGGAAACTCATCATGGAGAAAAAGGACGAGACAAAACCTTCCTTGTTCTCGGCCATACCCACTTGGAATTATTTCCCGAGATGCCATCAAGGAATAATACTATCCCGTGGGGATCTATGAGGACAAGTACATACAATGTGTTAGCCAATGTAAAGATTTTTTTTTACATGTTAGTGATGACTTTTATATCTATAGCCGAGTTTTCTAGAAGTCGATTTTCCTTATGTCAATTTTTCATCTAGAAAACCCTCCTAAAAACTTTTTCGCCCTTCTACTTTTCACTCCACCCATGTCAAAATCAAAACCTCATTATCACTATCCTATCTAGCTTCAGCCCTATTGGTTTTCCCATCAGCCTTAAAAGAAAAATCCAAGTCTCGTTTCAAAAAGCCTTCCCTATGTTAGGAAGTGGCGCTTTAAGACATTTTACCTCGGGCAATCATCAAAAAGCCAGCCCATCCTGCCATGCTGCACCAACCATGACCGACCTCCCCACTTTGTAAATGAAATTGACAAAATGTACTTCAAGTCGCGCCACTCACACCCCCTAGGTTCAAAGATCGCATAAAACTACTTCCTCAAGTTGATTATTAGGTGTTTCACAAAGTGTTTTATGGATTCTACAAAGACAAAATGAAATATAACTTCATCTCAGGAGGAAATGTTTGAATCTGCCAGCTAGAAGAACAACTGCCTCTAAATGTAACATGAGCCTAAGATATATCTCACTGCAAACGTAGAGTCAATCATCAAGACCTTGCATTTTCCTTCCGAAAGATGAAAAAACACAGAAGAGAAGAACACCACCGTCACAACAACCGGTAATTGGTCATGGCCCAGAACCTCCTTCATTTACAAGTAGAGGGTTAGGGTGCCTCCTTCATCTACAAGGCAGGGCGCTGCCAAAAGATACAGACTTTAAGGATTGCAAAAGCTCAGCTTTTTCTTTTTACCGAATGTTGAAACAATGACCTGTGTTTTCTCGAGTGTGAGTGATGATCATAACAAAGGCTAGAGTCCCAAGTATGCAAGTTCAAGGGAAAAACAGTTTGGTCTTGTAAAGTAAGTCATATGAAGTTTTCAAATCATGTGAATTGATAAAACCTTTGAGAGACACATCATGTGAGTGAAAACAATTCTAATCATAAAGAGCCCGCTATTCCAACAAGACCACTCAAGAGATGCCGACAAATCAAAGCCATTACACAGTGTAAGAAAAGGTGTTTGGTTTTTCAAAGGTGCTAATCTCCATAGTCACAGAGACTATCTTTCAAATAATTTGTCATAAGATAACCAAAGCAAATGATGATATTTGTCTTCGAGCAAGCAAGTGTTGAGACAATGACACCTTCACTAGGTTTTTTCCGAAGCATAGTGTTGACTGCTGGTGCAGAGGTAAAAGCATTAATGTTTTCTTAAGTTTGTTGCTTTTTACCATCATATCCAAGAAAAACCCTCATTAAAGTGTGCTTATCAAACAATCTTCGACACTGCCAAGTGAAGGGCCTCCTCTTCATGCATGTATGGCCAAGGCATTAAATGTTGTTAACAACTCCATTGGTCAAAAAGGTTCAAAGTGGGAAAGGGGAAAAAGAAGGAAAGAAAAGTCATTACACAAGCAAATGTATGATGTTTATCTTTCAAAAGATATTGATTTTCCCACTTACAAGAAAATGGCATATTGTACTCGTACATGAAGCTTTTTACTATTAATCAAAGCACCGGGTAACCAAATTTATTGCAAGTCGCACCTCACCACAAAGACAAGAGTTTTTCTTCGTATACGTAGGTTGGTATTTTCGCTTTTTCATTAGGAAGCAGTGATGTCTATGAAAGTTTTGATATCTATGAAATAGGCCAAAAATTTGTCCACATCTTATAGACTCGCATCTTCAATACAAAGTCAGAAAATGCTTAGGATCCGAAGTTTAAAAAACCCTAGGGCGCATGCAAAGCTAATCAAAGAATGGCATTATTGAAAGTAATTCCATTCATGGAACAAGTGCCTTTTTCAAATAAGTTGTCCTAATTTAACAACAAGAAAATCTCGATCCCGGTTTTTCCCAAGAGATACTCACTTAATATATAGGGTTATAAAGTACACAAAGATTCGGGCATACTCGCATTTTCGAAGAGGTTTTCAAACTGGCACAAAGCCGTCATTGAAAAGACGTAGATACTACATCAAGATGGAGCAAGAGAAAAGATTGTAAAAGCAAGCACCTTCTTAGACAAATAATGATCAAGCCCTGGTAGGGACCACTACGCTTTTACACCTTAGTCAAATTTCGCTCATAGTGGCATCATCTAGTTCCAAAAAGGGCAATTTGAGTTCTAACACTCAGAGACATCACTTTTTGAATTATTGTTCATCATGATTCAAAAAGGTCATTTGGGTATATGGTCATTATGGTTTAAAACAAACACAAACTTTTATTATTCAAAGGACAAGAGGTATTGTATGATATATTCCTTGAAAGAAGCGGGGAAGCTGGAAAAGGAGGCGCCTTCTCAACCGAGGGCCATGATCGAGTCCAAATAGGGGGTCACAAACTTGGCATCTACAAAAGGGGAAAAGGGCTGGAAAGGCAAGGAAGACCTAAGCCGTGTGCCAAATCAAATTTTAAAGTGACGATCAAAAGGTTCATTTTATGTTTCAAATAATAAAACCAAATCCGCGGGGTTTTGTTTATTTTAAAAGACAAATCAATTTAACCCACTCCATTGTTTGAAAACTCCAAACGAAGGTGTCAAAACGGTCTCTCACGCTATCGAAAACCCAAACAAAGAAGCCGATCAGTTTTAAAACAATTTGCAAGAAGTTGCCCCGCGACGCGCCCGGCAAACCGCGCGACGCCGCCCGGCGGAATCTCTTGAACGGGCGGCCGCTGTATGCGCGACACGCCCGTACGCGCGACGCCGCCCGTACACGACGCCCGACCCCCGACCCGACAGACCACCCGGTGGTTGCTCGCGCGCCGTTCTTTCCCCCGAAGAGGCCGCGTAGGCTCGAGGACTCCCGCAGCTATCTTCTGCCTACAAGGATTCTCATCGTATTTTGAAGGTATTTTTCCATACCATTCCCCGTTTCAAAAGTGCCGAACCGACATGGTTTAAATCAAACTCGTGGTGTGAGAGTAAGGGTTGAAACGAATTGTCAAAGTTTGACCTAATGAAGTCATGTTTGAATGATGTGACTACCACTAGAAGTGCTTAAGAGAAAATAGGGGACAGACTTTTACAAATTTCCTCATAACATAAAGTATTACGTAACTTTCAAAACTCCTCGTCACCGTACTGTAAAAATAGTGTTGTTTGCCGTGTAAGCCAAGGTGTAAAGTCAGAATAAATGCCGGATGTGTCATTTAAAGCACCCATGTGAAAGAATATGATGGAAATAAGTGCGTGTTCTCACGAAAAGAAGTTTGTTGGTTGAGAGATCTGACCACTAAAGAAACCTCTAAAGAGGCAAGAAGAAGATTTTGTTATAGAGAGCTGTGGCTTATGTCTAAAGAAAAACATTTCACATTATCCTCAAAACATTGCCACATTATTAAAACAAGTTGAAGTGTAATAAAAAAAAAAAAGAGGTTTTCGACAAAGAGTCGCTTATAAGTCGAGAGACCACAGGTAAGGTTGCTCCCGCTCCTCATACAAAGACAAGCACTGCAAGGTACCGCTTTTTGATTGAATTTGGGTCTTTCATGCTTGCTCGATAAACTGCTGTCGTCGAACAAAGGATTTTTTCTACAAAGGCTAGGGTTATATTTATAAGGGGCCTCGATTGTTTTGAAAAAAGAAAACTCACATAGCCTCTCGCCTAAAAACTTTGTAGTCTTTTAAAATCAGCCATTTTTGCTCCGTGCCCGTGATATTGGACTGCCTCCAAACATACTTATGGTTGTTTGGAATAGATGCAAGTTTGTCAGATCGTTGGCACACTTAGACAAGGGTGTTTTGGAATAATTGGAAAGTACACTATTGATCCAAGATACAAAGATGTGTTGTTAACTTCCAAAGATCACCAAGCAGGGAAATTTTGACACCGTATACATCCTTCTTCATCCAACATTCGTCCTTCATTCCAATATATTATATCATATTGAAAAGTTGTCAATCGAGATATTTTCAAGGTGGAAGGCCAATTTCCGAAAGAGCAGGTTTTTAATGATTGGGAATTTTATCTGAAGACACAGACATAGGTGTGTTGATTGGGTTCTAACAAATTCACAAGAAAAAGTGATTTCTTTAACACCGTGCACAAGAAAATTACCCACAATTGCCTCTCTTTACTATATGGTATCCTATTGAGAAATCAGTCGTCGAGGTACATTCAAAGGTAGAAGGCTAGTTTTAAGAGAGCAAGAGGTCGTGGTATTATAAGAAACTGTTGCAAACCATCCAAATCACATTGTTTCTCCGTCAAAGCAAGAAATTGGACACAGCGCTTTGACTCCAACAAGGCAAGCAGAATACACAAAGGAGGCAAACTTTGTTTCTTCCAAAGCTATTAATAGGTCAAAATGGCCCAAGGCAAGACAAACAGAGGCCCGCATAAAAGATATGAGCCAATCTCTGCTGCAAGAGGTTAATGCTCATCCATCCGTCCTTTTCAACTTCCATGAAGTAGGTTGCCTAGAGTTTTGCCGTAAATACAAGAAGTCAAGAGTTTTTCTACCATTAACACACTCGTGCGTCCCGAGATTCAAAGAAAAACATTTCCAAGTGGCAGTCTTGATTTCAAGATTTCTCCAAGGTATGTGTCCAAGGCCACCAAGATTCCATATCAAGTGCGAAAAATGTCCAAACAAAGCTTATCTTGACTTAGAAGATTACAAACCTTTCATCAAGCCCTCGAGCATAGAGATGCTCTCAATCGCTATTTTCCCTTTTTCATATCTCCTCGATTGTACTACGCTCCTCTTATGAAAGTCATAATGAAATATTTCACTCGTGAAGGGAGGTTTGATCGAGTTTTCTCTATGTGCCTACCATGTCCGATTATCGATGCATTTTACTAGAAGTGTGCAACTAAACCTCCCTTAGTTTTTGCTCAAGAGCATAGAGAAGATGGCATCTATTGTCCAAGAAGGCCCCACCTCTCGCAAATCCCTTCCCTTTTCCATCATTCTTCGATCAAGATTATCTTCCTACACCAAGCCTAGAGAAGAAAGAGGTTCCATGGGATTTATTCATCGATCCAAACATTTTTTCTACTATTCCTCCCGTCCATGTTTCTCCCACTCACTCGTCCATCGCTTCCGTACCTTTGTCCAGTAGGCCTACTCAGAAGGCTCGTGATGTCTACAGATGTGCCCAAGTCAACAGGAAGAAAGAGAGGGGAGTGAACAACAACAAGAGGAAAGGGATGAACAGCAAGAAGAGGGAGGATGAACAAGCAGAGGTACAAATTGATGAACACCAACAGTACAATTGGATGAACAACACCAGTACAAATCGAGGAGCGAAGAAACAGACAAACAGATGAGGAACAATGAAGAAAAGATGAAGAAACAACAAAGTTGGGCAGAAATCGAGACACCTCTGAGCCACAAATTGAACAAGGCATTGAAGCAAGTAACAACAAATTGAGGTTGGCTAAATTGTGCGCAAAGTGAATACCGTAAGAAGACATCCAAGAAATTTCAAGAAGAGCAAGAAATTCAAGAAGATGTCAAAGGTAAATCGCTTATGTCTCCTCCTCCCAAAGAACAAAACTCAAGACAACAAGGAAGAGAGGGTCTAAGGTCGCCACTCTAACAAGGACAACGGTTGTTCCTATAAAAGGGAAATTGCCCAAAGGGACACCTACTAGCATGCCAAGGAGGAAAAGCGCAAGACCTGCCTTTCAAAGGGAAAAGCAAAGTTGGAAAAGGTACAAAGCATGGAAGTAGCATCGGATGTCATCCATATCCAAAGTGATGACAAGGATAATGAGGCCCGCCTTCTTGAAAACCTAATTCATAAAGAGGGGCAAAATTGAGGCATTAGAGGAGGATCTTCAAAGGGCAAGGAACTTCAACCACTTCTTGGAGATTCAAAAACAAATGCATGAATGTTCACACAACCGTTCATGAAGCACGGCGATCAAATATAAGAATGAGTGCTAGATTTAAGGCGCAAGCAAGGATAGTAGAACTCATTGGTGAGTTTGATGTGGAAGAAGATAGGTCACTTGCACTTAGGCGAAGAGGCCTAGGACCATAGGGGTCAGAAGAGCCTTGGAAAAGCAAAATAAGAAGAACAAGCCCATCTCCAAGCCTTTCCTCTCACCGCACTCCCGAGCAAAAAATTGAAGAAAACAAAGAAGCATGGCTTTGAAAGAGCCAAAAAACACTGGAGATGAAACTTGGAAAGGGCAGACAGAGATCTAGAGCTCTAAAGGAAGAGGACAACACATCACTTTCGGTAGTTGAACCGCTTTTGCCCGCGCAAACTAAAGGCAAACGCCCCCAAGAGAAATTGAAGAAGGCAAAGGGGAAGCGCCCGCACGGAAAGGGGGAGAAAAGCATATCAGCCCTTCATATTTTGGCCTCGCCTTTGGAGCATATTGCTAGGGACCCCTCTCGAGGTAATGGGTGCATGCCAATTTTGGGCCCATTTCGGCAACTTTTTGTTTTTTGGCATTTTTCGGGTTTTTGGTCGAAAACTCATAATTTTTCCATTTCGGCTTGAGGATTTTTCAAGGGAGAAGGATGATACCAGCTTGATTCCATACTCCCATGAGCAGTTCCCCACGATTTTCACATTTTGAGATCATTCGCCCTCTCAAATTGGCGAAAAAATGCTCACTTTTCGCACATTCGCCCGCCATCAAAGACTCGCTATTTCGGTTTTTTACACACACGTACAGATTTGAGGACTTCCACTCGATTGAGATGATTTCGCCTTGCGCCCGGAAATTAGACACGTAGAGCTTTCCAACAAGTTATCATGAGCCTCGTTTCAACATCGGGAAGGCTACCAATTTCCTCCAAAGAAGTCAGGGGACCTTTTTCAGATATAAATATGAAGTATTTTTTGTAATTTTTGAACCTCAAAAATCTCGCTTTTCCCAAATGTACGTTTAGCTATTTTTACACTTGGGAAATGATGTAAAGTCAATATAATTTCCATTTTTAGCATTTTTTTAGATATTTTATGGGATATTTGTGCCTCGGGGTTTTGCAAAGCCTCAAGGACAAGTTTAGATATTTTGATTAGGCCAATGGGATACTAGTCGCTCCATGAGGTTTTCTCACTCAAGCCTATTTATTCCACAAGGCTTCATTGTAAAACAAGGCTGAAATTGAGAGAAGAATCAATATATTGGTCATATGAGCTTTGAAGAACATACTTGTGTTATGATTTTTGACCTACTTCTTGGATACTTTTCGATGAATGATGAAGGATTGTTGATGGATTCCATGACATGGTAGAACGGTATAGTGTTTCTGCTTTGTTGTTGTCTTCTAGTTTTCATTCATGATACATCCTTCTTTGCTGCTATAGATCAGTAGAGATTAGTTTTGAGATATGCTCATGGAGGCACCTCCTCAAAGTTCCCGAATCTTCATAGCTTTATGTTTTCTTCTTCTCAATATACTAAAGAATTTAACTCAGTTTTTAGTAACTTAAGGATACCGTTTGCTAGTTTTATTCATAAGTTCTATGTATGTTGAGTAGGATGTATGGTGTGCCTTGCCTACCTATGATTGTCCATAGTTCGTCCATAAAACTATCTCTTTGACCGATTATTTTATCATCTTGTTGAACCAAGGAGGCCTAGTCCCGATCTACCCTTTGCCTAAAACTATGAAAGCTTGTTCGTCCAAGTGCCCAATAACTTAAAGACTGGTGGTTTAGGTGTTCCTAAGATAGTTTTATGAGTTGTTAGTCCGTCTTATGTGTTTTCCCCAAAGTCTCGATAGCCATTTCCTCGAAGTTAGAAGGTCTTATACTTCATGCATGGATGGAATGTTTGATTTCTATGTATTAATTAGCTCATAGTTACATTTAACATGATTAATGGCTTGCTATAACATTTTTATGCTGACCGTTTATCAACTACTTACGCCGAAATCCCTCGTCTTCACAAGCTTGATGTCCATCTACTCCATTTTTCCCAAAGATCCCTTCTACCTTGAATCAAATCGGCCCTACAACAAACTTTACATCATCATCCGATAGCTTCCTTGACCTTTTGACCCCATGCCACTTCAGTTTGATCCGACTCTTGTTACCTATTTTATATCTTTGACTGTATTGATCCTCACACTCTTAAACCAAAAAAATAAAAAAACTCACTTCATAACTAGCCTAATATCAGAACACCATAAGCAAACACACCGATATCTTTTATATATAATAGAGAGAGCCCTCTCGAGTCCAAAGGTCCTTGGGCTCCAAAGCTTGGTTTGATGTTACATCGTCATTTGGCTCACCAATCGGCCAAATCACGGACCTTAACATAATGGCGATCACGGTGATTTTGAGTCAAAACATCCCAAGTATCCCTTAGGAACTCTCAAAATCTCTGCTACCAAACTTAAGATAGTAACTGGGTTGTCTCACCATCCTGCGAAATGATGAGTCGCTTATAGGAACCTCTTCCAAACCTCAGGACTACATAAAACTCAAAAACCCCAAAAACACTCCCTTAGATTGGTTTTTGTCAATATTGGTGGTGGACCATAAGGCATATCTCAAAAACAACTCGATAATCCACCTCGCGACTCCACTAACCCCAGTAAGCCTTACTATGTTATGCTACTCAAACTCTAGGCTACTATCCACGACCTACCCCATCGCTCACCAACATAGCGGGAGATGGTTGGACACTCTATATTGATGACAATCTAGCGAACTCTTATAGACATTCTGGTCCTTGTATACCTTAAAACCAAGAAGCGTGCCCATAGACCCATTTAGGGGTAAACTCTTTTTGTTCTCATCACCCTAGCGAAGTGTTGAAACAAGTCTAGGATACTTTAAAACCATAGGTCAGCACATAAAACTCGTAAAATCCAAAAAACATTCCTGCATTAGTTACCGGTGGTGGACCATAGCTATCTTCACAAAAACAACTCAGCTCTCCACCCGGCGTACCCACTAGTCCATCCCTTTTATTTCGACCATCCTTCACCTTAAGAGAACTTTAGAGAAACCACTCATCCTAACATTCACTAATACCATTCTCTCTAAACTCGGATCCAAAATCAAGCCACGAAGAATCACTGCAGCTCATCCGTACTCCAAATCCCCCTATCATAGTAGATGACCCGTAGAAGATTCGTGGCAAGCTTCCGAAATCGATCATCTACTACCGGGTAGATCTATCCGTAAAACAAGATCTCAAACAAACATCTCATCATCCTACCGCATTCACCTTTTGAATTAGAGTCATCACAAACTCTTCCTGCATAAATCATATAGTAAGATAAACTTTGACGATCTTGAACCCCTAAACCTACCACAGAGTCCTAAGAGGAGAAGCTTCACCTACCACTCCTCCCCGACCTCCGCCTTCTCTATTAGTTCGTCTCCTATCATCCCGCATCCTGCTCAAAACCAGATCACTAGTCCAAGTTCATCCGCCACACCCGGTCAAACCACCACTATTCAAACCACCTCATCTCATCCCACTAGTCCTCATCTTGTACATCATCCATTAGCTCCCGTCATGGCAGCCTGGTATGCACCTTTGGTGTTACCACCGCCTTTGGCTCCTCTCCCAAATAAATATCAAGACAAAATCCCACACTTTACTGGAGAAGACACCACTACACCTCAACAGCATATAAGTAGGATGACTGATGCCTATGAATACCTGGAGGTACAAGACGAGACCGTCAGAATGAGAATATTCGCCCAAAGTCTTGGTGGTGAACCCAAAACATGGTTCAAAAGCTTAACTCCAAACAACATCCACAATATCCCAGAACTACATCAAGTCTTCAGAAATAGGTGGGAAATCCGAAGAAACCCCATTCAAATCTTGTCAGAATATAACAACCTAAAACGGGAAAATGGGGAAAGTGTCCAAGCTTACTGCACTAGGTTCAACAGTGTATATAACTCCCTACCACCTCATTTCAAACCCCCACTTGGTTTAGCCTTGGAAAAATTCCCCGAGGGTTTCGATCCGGACATGAAATATCATCTGAGAGACAAGGATCCCCCTACCTTAGAGGAAATGCAACAAATAGCCATAAAAGCAGATGCCAACTTAGCAGAAAAAAGAGCTAGGACTAGATCAGAAAGAAAGGTCACATATAAAGATGAGGTCTCCACTTCATCACCTTCCCTAGATCCCAGAATAGATGACTTAGTCAAATCCATGGCCAAAATGTGGGAAAAGATAAATGAAAAGGCTCCTATTAGGGACAACCAACCAAACCCTCCAAACAGAAACCGAAACCAAAACTTTAGGAGGGAACAACCTCAAAACAGACCAAGGGAAAATGACCAACATATTAGGCCACCATTCAATGAAAACTATGTGGAAGAGGATGACAGGGATTCAGAACCTCTTGATGAACATCATTTAAACCTCATAGGATCTGATAATGAGAGTGAGGTGTACCTCACAGAAGAAGAACAAGCGTTCTTTTCTCCTAATCAGGATGAGACCAACTATGAAGATCTCGATGACCCTGCCATAGATTTTTAGAATGCCATTATGGAAGCCCACAGGCAGTATGACCTTAGAAGCAAAAGAAACCAAGATAGTTCCAAGAAAGGTAACTCAGATACTGCTAAAGCCCCTGATACCATCCTCAAGAAAGCATCAAGCATTGACAAAATTAAGGTTGAAAAAACTGACCAAAACAAAGCTAAAGTTACCCAAGCTAGGCCTCTCTCAGATACTCCTAGTACTTCTACTAAGGTCACCGAAGCAACTATGGCCAACAAAATCCCGAAACAAGGTCAACAAACTCAGAACATAGAGAGGGTCGTGGTTGAAAAAGCTGAAACAAACATATCTAAACTTCAGTTGCCTTTTAGCTTTGAAGGCGAAATCGCCAAGATCAAGATCACCATGCCTCTTACTGAACTCATTGCCCAAAACTCTTATAAATCCCAAGTACTAAAAGTCTTAAATCTAGAGAATGATGCAAACATTGTTAATCTGGCTGATGACACTCCTGAAGTTTTGTTTGGTCCAAAGATAGAGGGAAAATTCCAAGAAGGAAATACTCTTCCATTTTACATTAGCCTAAACATCCACGACCAAATCCTCCACAATGCCATGCTAGACTCCGGCGCCTCGCATAATCTTATGCCGAAGGTAGTAATGGAAAGATTAGGCTTGGAAATCACAAGACCATACAAAGACTTGTATTCATTTGATTCAAGTAGAGTCCAATGCCTGGGTTTGATCAAAGAAATTTGTTTTAGTCTGGCCCAAATACCTGCGAAACATCTAATCATGGATATAGTAGTGGCAGACATTCCTCCCAAATACGGGATGCTTCTATCCAGATCTTGGGGAGCCAAACTCCAAGGGAATATCCAACTGGACATGTCATATGCCACCATTCCTGTGTTTGGACAGACCAGAATACTCTACCGCGAATCACACATGAAATATATGATTAGCAGTCAAGATAGGCCAGACAACATTCCAATGTGTTCCTTGCGTTCCGACCTGAACTCTTTCATTATGCATATTGATGAAAACATGGAGGAAGAGTCAGAGGACACTGATATAGACTTAGATCCATCACATCAGCTGTCCCTGGTGCCTTATGATGAACTAGACACTCAAAACTACCATGATCATGAACAGCTGTGTCTTGAGGAAAGTAAGTTTTCCCTTTCCGAGGTAGGATTAGAGCAAGAAGCGCAAACCCTTATGTATTATCAAGCAAATTGCTCTAGCTTTAGTCAAACACCAACAGTAACTTGTGGAAATTTTTTTCGGGTAAAGGCTTTAGAAGACCTACACATCATAAACCTGTTTGGAACCCGGGAGCAAGGGAGTTTAATGTTTCTACCATACCTCAAAGATTTACCATCATGTGACCCTCCTACTGCAAATAAAGCTTTAACTATAGCCTCAGCAGCTCAAAATCTTGAGAAAATGCCAGATAAACTTCTTATGAGTAAGAATGATAGTTGCAATCCCAGCATACCTGAACTATTGAAATTGGCTCATATTCTGTCTTTTCATGAAGAACTTAGAAATGCTAAAATCAGAAATCTCATGCAGAATACCAATTTCTACAGAAAAAGCAAGGGAAACTACTGTGTCAATACCTTCCCCTCAAAGAACAACTTTGACAAGAGAAAACACAACAATCTGAAACAAACTAAAATAATCAGGGATAAAACAGATGGCCATAGAGTCTGCTTTGATTTTAGAAATAATACTGCATATCCCTATAACAGAAATTATGTTTTTTCTACCCAAGACCATGATTTACCAATTAAAAGTGCTTTTAATCATGTTTTTTCGCAAGATGATGTTTCAGGTCATGGTCATAAGATTCCCTTGCAAAGTAGACAGCTTAAAGATTTTTTCCAGTTTGCGGGAGGTAGATCTGATTTCAAGTTCAAAATTGCAAAACCACCCAATATCAGAAATCTGTTCATGAAGGCCATGTTCCTAGTTTTAAATTTCTGCATTTTTGCATACCTTGATGATGTCATTATCTATTTCAAGAATGACCAAGAGTACATACATTACTTGAGGAAAATATACAGTAAGGAAAGGAGTGGAAATCAGATATTCAAAGAGGTACAGCGGGAAGATACCGGGCTGTTCAGAGATTCTTGCATGAATCCCTGTGTCATGTTAGAGAGAGAAAACTTCCCAAATTTTTATTTTCAGGAGTTAAGTGGGCCAAGGGTGAGAGGAGATCCTTACGAGGATAAGATGCTTAAATTCCGTCATTTCCAAGATTTTTGAGTTTGAAACACTTTCCGTCATTGTACATACCATTGTTTGAAATATTGAAAAGATAGAAAAATCAAAAACAGTAAAAGATAGGAAAGTCAAAAACAGTAAAAACAGAAAAGAGGGCAAGTGAAGATAGAACAAAGGCCCCATGTTCCAAAAAACAGTCTTTCAGAAAGCGAGCAAGTCTAAATGCCGCTACTAGTGCTTCAATGTCTTGTTCAGCTATCTAGCCTAATCATAGCTGAGCATGTTTAAATTTATTTGCTGATAAGTTAGTGAGTGCAAAGATAGTCAACATTGTGTAAGATTGACTTATCACAAAGCTTAGATTAGGGAGAGATTCTGGTTCCACATGCCTAAAACAGAACCAAAGAGAGAAGCGAGGGATGAAAAATACATTGTACATCTTAACCCCGCTTGTCTAGTTTTCCTTTGTTGCAAAATAACATTTGTGTGCAGCTTGTCTTTTATGCCGCAAATGCATGACAAATCAGACTGCCTAATCCTGATTTGATCATTTTAAATTTCATGTTTTAGATTAGAGAATAAAATCTTGTCAAACTGCTTAATCTTGACGGTCGATCTAGCATTAGGTAGAGTAATGAAGGAGTTCATCAGTTTAATCTAAACTCCCGGCAGATATAAGAGTAGCAATAGATAGGTTCATTTTGCAAAAAGAAAAATATGCATTCAAAAAGATGCGCCTCGCGCATCGGGCGTCGGGACGCACATGAGTATAGCTGTAGAGTGCTTAATTCATGTGTATGATTGGCGCACTGCCCTGCTACAGAACATGAAACAACAACTGACCTCCATTCGCCAAACAAAAACAAAACATTTTGGCTATGGAACCATTTTGACTACATTCTTCTTCGAGAGAGTTCCGGCTTTGAGACCCAAAGTCATCTCAACTATCAGCAGCCCTCGGGACCCAAGAATTGCCCGTTGGGCAGACATGATGAAGAGACTGGGGGGCAGCGAGGTACCCCGAACCACCTGGGACGATGAGTTATTCTTATGGTGGAGAGAACAAATCATCGCAGTGGATGACTATCCCTATGTCGGGATGGATTTCCGAGGAGATTCTGATCTAGTACTTCCACCCGGTACAGCATGGGGAGCAGTCGGTAAGTTTTTTCAAAAATTTTAACTTATATGATTTTTTGGATTTTTCAAATATGTATGAAAATGAAAAACAAAACATGTTTTTGGTTTGGATTCATAATGACTGACAAATGAAAAATGATCATGTTTCAGATGTTGGACCAGTGCGTCCTGAGGGCCTAGCACGTCACAAACGCCGCAGAGGTGAAGCAGAGACAACGGATTCTGACAGGACCCTCCAGGCCGTGCAGAGAAACTTGGAGGGACTAACCCGCCAAATCCCTCTGGCTGCTGTGGAGGACTTGCCAGAAGCCGTCCAGAGACGGGTTGTAGGAGTACCCCGGGACTGGGTTAGACTGTTCCGCCGTGTGGCCACTGCGGTGATGTTCTATAGGAACGCTGGGCAGGGTCCTCAGGAGTAGATAGATTTTACATATTAGATGACTGTATATTTTTTGAGACTGAACATGATGGGGCATAAGCCCAAGTTTTGTACGGCATTGATGGATCCAAAATTTTGTAAAGTTTTTTGACATACCGATGATATATATACATCGATATTTGATGTGATGTGATAAATGTATCAAATGTATGATGTTCTTGATGATTTAGAAATTATTGTATTGAATGATTAATATGCCAATCTAAAGCTTGATTAGCCAATGAGTCAGCAAACCAATTGTCAGCTCGAGGAATATGAATGAATGTTAAAAATTGAAATGACCTTTGTAACAAACGTACCCTAAAAAACAATCGTAATAAAAAAGGATCTCGTACCCGATAAGTGTTGTTCAACTGCGACACCACCAGTTGGGAGTCCAAGAAAACTACCAACGAATCAACACCCAAAGATATTGCCTCCGAGAGTAGATGAATGACTGCAGTGTATTCTGCTACGTTTATTGGAAGCAAGACCAATGCAGACTCCTCTTGATACCAACAGCTGACCGGAAGGATAATGAAGCACCCAAGCCGTGGAAGCTAAGTTCCGGGTGTGTCTACTAGCACCATCGGCGAAACCAAAATGACTCATGACATCAACACAACCTGCCAAAGCAGATCAAAAAACATCACCATCTCATCAAAAATCGAAAATCAAAACAGATATGTACAAGACAAAAAACTACTATATACAAAGAAAAATGCCAGGCCAAAGCCTAGGCATAGTACTTCTTCAAATAGAGCCCATTTCGGGGCTCCGGCAACTCGTTCCCTTCGAAGTCAACCAAGGTATACGCTCCTTTCTTAAGGACCTTTTTGACGATATAGGGGCCATACCACATCGACTTAAACTTTCTTGCCCCCAAGGCATCTTTTTCTTGGGCATAGACCAAAACAAGGTCACCTTCGGAAAAGACCCTAGGCTTAACCGCCTTATCGTACTGGACTTTGACTCGGTTTTTATGCGCTTCGTTCAACGTGGCGGCATCTCGCTTATTTGCTCATCAAGAGACAAGAGATGAAGAAACGCTCTGCCCGGTAGAAGTGTCGGAAGAAGCTCAACGACGATTTAAGGAAGAGTCTCGCATTCAATAGAATCTGGATTCACCGTGGATGCAGAAACGGGTAAACGATTTGCGAGTTTTTAGCGCGTCTGTATGCAAGTGCGAGATATAGCATAATATGCAGTTGGATCTATGTTTATCAATCGTCCGTTGAAGAATTGTCTTCAAGGACTTATTCACGGCTTCCACTTGGCCATTGGCCTGAGGATAATATGGAGATGAATGCTCCTGCCGGAAACCCAATTTAAGAGCCAACTCGGCCATCATACTGTTCTGAAAGTGACTGCCATGGTCAGTGACAATCTCTCTAGGTATACCGAAACGAGCAATGACTTGGTTGAAGAAGAAAAGAGCTGCAGTCTCACCATCGTTCCCAAAAGTAGGCATATCTTCGACCCACTTCGTAAAGTAGTCTACTGCTACGATAATGTACTTGTGACCTTTTGCCGAAGGCGGGTTACAAGTAGTATAATCCATACCCCACTTTGTAAAGGGTCCGACAGTAACGACTGGAAAAAGCGGAGCTGGATGAGCGCGCATTTTTGGAGTATGCACCTGACAAGGATGACACTTCTTGACCGATTCAATACAATCTTTGAAAATCGAGGGCCAGAAGTAGCCAGCACGCAAAATCTTTTGGGCTGTAGCAAGCCCTGATAAATGACCCCCACAAGCTCCACTATGAGAATCATTGAGCACAGCCTCAGCTTCTTCGAAAGTTAAGCAGCGTCTTAGGATTGAATCAACCCCTCGACGGTACAAAGCATCACCAATAATCAGATAACTTTTAGCTAAGTGACGCAACTTACAACGCTCATCTTTCGAAAAGAAGAGGGAAACTTCGCAGTCTGGAGATATACAATGATGTCCCCATACCAAGGATCTTGTGGAGAGATCAGAAACAAGTGTTCATCCGGAAAGGACTCATCATAGATCATCGCCTCTCCACAAGGCAACTCGGAGATCAATTCCGCAAAAACTAAAGACTTCTTGGATTTGGCAAACATGAACTCTAGATCAAATTCCTGTAAAATCACAATCCATCTATTATATTTGCCCCCAATCACTCGCCTGCTGAGGACAAACTGAAATGGATTGGCAGCTGCCAAGACATAAGTTTTGCGAAGAATAATATAATGCCGGAGTCTCTGTACAGCATGAACTGCTGCCAAGGCTAACTTTTCTATCGGGGTGTATCGCCGTTCAGGTCCTACCAGTCCTCGACTAAGGTAGTAAATAACATGCTCAGCCAGAGCATCATCCTCCTGAACCAGAACCATACCAATGGTAGATTCTGCTGTAGCCAGATACAAAAGAAAATCTCTGCTATAATCGGGTGGACTCAGTAAAGGAGCGGAGGTCAATGCCTTTTTCAAGGCATCGAATGAGCGTTGAGCATAGTCGTCCCAAAGAAAAGGGACTCCTTTCTTCAACAGTCTCATATATCCCTTTGTAATCTCGGCATAGTTAACGATAAACCTCCGAAGAAAGTTAGACTTCCCTTGGAGACTTTGAAGTTGACGGATTGAAGACGGGGGAGGCAACCGAAGTATTGCCTCAACCTTGAAGGGATCTACCCTTATCCCTTCATTAGACACAATAAATCCCAACGACCGACCGGATGTTACCGCGAAAACGCACTTGTTCGGATTCAAACGAATTTTATAAAAACGACATCTCTCAAATATTTGCCGGAGGTGACCTGGATGATCCATCCTCTTTCGAGAATGAGCAGCTAGATCATCTAAGTATGCCTCAATAATTTTCTTGATGTCGTGGAAGGCGTAAGACATGGCCCGCTGAAAAGTAGCTCCAGCATTTTTAAGACCAAAAGGCATTTTCTTATATGCAAACGTACCCCGGGGACAAATAAATGCGGTCTTATGTTGATCTTCTGGACGGATAGTAATTTGATTATAACCAGAGAAACCGTCCATGAAGGAGAAAATCTCGTTACCGGCACACTCGTCAATAATCTGATCAATGAAAGGTGTGGGGTAATTATCTTTAGGACACGCCTTATTCAGGTCTCTAAAATCGATGCATACTCGAATTGTTCCTTGCTTTTTATCAACAGGAACAGGGTTTGAAACCCATTCAGTCAGAGGAACTGGGAAAATGAATCCCGCCTTAAGCAGCTTTTCAACTTCAGCTTTGATAGCTGCTGCCTTCCTAGGATTAACCGGACGAAGTTTTTGCCTGACCGGCTTAGCGTTTTCATATGTCTTGATCTCATGCTGGACGATAGATGGGTCTATGCCAGGCATTTCCTCATAAGACCAAGCAAAAACATCCCTATACTCTTTGAAGAGTTCGGTATAGATTTGAACTTCTTCACGGGAACATTCAGCTCCAATGAAAACGTTCTCGATAATGTTGGGATTCCTGGAGATGTTCACCGGGATAGTCGGAGAGATCACGGCCATGTTCCCTTCAGCATAAACCTGTGCTGGTGCTAAGGGGCTCAAGACTGGGTGAACAGGTCCAGGAGACTGAGGACTTGGAAAACTAGCTTCGACTTCACTCAAGTCAGGTAGGAAGTAAGACCGATGATGCAAGTCATCCCACGGTCTCTCTATACCTGTCATTGCTTCCAGGATGGCCTCTTCAGATGGAAGAGTGGTATCTAGACAATCCTGGGCAGAAGAAGAAGTAAGCGTCCAAGCCGGAGCCCCATCACCATCCAACTCTTCCGGCGAAAGAGGAGCTGGATCAGACTCTGCAGTGTCAACAACAGACTGATATGCAATCTCAGCTGCAGAAATCGGGAATGCCACTCCACCCACTTGCCCTTCCTCCAAAGTGGCAGTTGGGGAAGGTAAGGTCCAAGGGTCCGAAAAATAATGAGTTCGAAAGAACTCTCTTCGAAGGGGAGCCTTGGAGGATGAAATAGCATTGATAGACACCTTAGGAGGAAGAAGATCAAAAGAACCCATCAGGGAAGAATACATTCCCACTCCTAAATTCTCGATAGGCGCCTTGGTATTATCCAACTTAGGAACAGATGAGTCAGGAGGCGCATCCAGGTCTACAGGAGGACAGTCCAGTTGATCCACCGTGACTATCCTCCCTTCGTGGGGGAAACATACTATCCGAAATAGTGAAGATGCAATGGCATCCATATCATATATCCAGTTCCTCCCCAACAGAAGGTTGTAGTCCAAGGCCGCATCTACTACCTCAACCTCTATGTTAACGGTTTTGCCCCCAACACAGATGGGCAAAGCCGGGACAATACCATGGGGCCTATGAGAATGGCCATCGAATGCAGTAATAATAGTGCTAGATGGAACAGCTTTGGGAGATCCTAGTGTCTTCCAACATGCGAGAGACATCACGCAAGTAGAAGCACCCTCATCAACGACCGTGCGAAAGATATTAGTCTTCCGGTACGATGATTTAATATGGAAGGCCATATGATGAGGAAGTGTCTTCTTAAAATTCTTCATATCAAAGGTAATCAGAAGAGAATTTTTCGGATCAATAGCCCCAATGGCAGTGAGCAAAGCACTGCGCTGAGCCGGACAAGACTGGAGTACCTCTAAGGCAGACATAGCACAAGGACTCTGCGCCAGATCTTCTACAATCGAGTAGTTCTAGGCAGCCCTCATGTTCGGATTAATCGTTGACCGCTTAGAGGATGCCTTCGGTATCCGAGGCATAGACTCAACAGTTGGCTTCGTGATGTGAAGCGGCTCAGTAGCATCGGGAACTTCCTTAGCTTTCGAAGATTCCTCTCCGCCATAATCACGGGATCTCGTAGCGACATCCACGTGAGCACTCATCATAAAGATATTCGATGGAATTTCCCCTTCCTGGGGACCTCCAGAGGAAGCCCCAGGATTCTGATTCGCGCCAGCAATTAATTACTGCCCTTGGGGAAAAGGGTTTGTTAGCACAGCCTGGGAACTAGAAGAACCCTGCTGAGATAACAGGCGCTGAGCATCCTGAATTTTCGGGCAAAGGTGTGTGAGATGGTCTCCAGCACAAAGCTTGCATGGAAACTTAACTTTTTTTTCTCCTTTTTCCCTTCACCAACACGCTCGTTGGTCTTATTTGCATTGCCCTTCCCATTCTTTCCCTTCTTCTTATTATTACGTCCCTTCTTCTTCCCATCGGACTGTTGATTTCCTTTGGGTTCGGAAGATTGGACAGCATTAATGGACAAAGACTGGGAAGGTGATGAATCAGCAGGCACAGCCTGACCAGAAGAAGCAGATTGTAAAGACAACTGCTGCAATTGAGAAAGCAGGCTGGCTGCACTACTACTGACCGATCCGACAAGTCCGTCACCATGCGGACCAGGTTTAGGTTTCGATAGATCCAATTTGGAGCGAGGAGCATTGGGCAAATACTTGTAAAGCATGCCAGACTGAGAATAGATCAACTCTAACTGTTGGGCCCTAAAGATGGCCTGCTCCTCGGAATATACCCCTGACATGGATACATCTTTTGAAATATCTGACTGAAGCGACTTCAAAAACCACTCGAGAAGGAACTCACCTGGAATATGGGCTTTGATAAGCCTCTTCCTTCTCCTCCATTCCTGAATATGATCCGAAATGTGAGTTGCCTCATCCTGCTTAAAATTAGCCAGGAGTTCGGTCCCAGCCTCATATCTGACGGGCAACTGAAAATGGTTAAGAAAAGTGACAGCCAGTTCTCCAACTGTGGCGAAACTGCCCCCAGTGAGCTCTATATACCACTTCGCGGCATTTCCAGTTAAGGTGCGCTGAAATAATCTCAATCTAATCGAATCGTCGATCAGAGAGTTGGATGAACACCATAAGTGGAATGTGGTGACGTGGTCTGCCGGATCTTCACCATTCTTACCTTCAAACTTAGGAATGTCTAAAGGAAGTTTGGTTGGAACCGGAGGCCAACCTGGACTATACCGAATCGGGTCATTAGTTAACTTCGCCAAGTCTGGCAAGTTTAACGTTGCCAGAAATGGTAATCGCGGCGGAGCCTGAGAATTCCATCCTTGATGGGATGGATTTCCAACATTCTGAAAAGAATAGCCTGGATTTGATGAGGCACCAGGCTGCCAGAAAGGACCCGTAGAAAACGGAGAAGAACCTCCTCCCCACGCCGAGTTACCATAACCCAGGCTAGTTCCCCCCGCTGAAGTATTGACTGAAGAGGTAAGCCCCTGATAGGGGTTCCATGCATTAGACAGAGGAGAAAAAGACTGATAAGCACTCGATGCGGGGAAAGAAGCATTCCCTGGATGACTCGCGATGAACTGATTCCCTGCCCCCGACGTTGCAAACATAGGATTCCACCCCATAAAAGCAGTCGAACTTGGCCCCTGAGCCCAAGGATTAAAACTTTGGGTCTGGGACGTGAAAGGAAACGACCCTAAAGAAGGATTGGGACTAGGAATATGCCCAGTCCCAAAGGGGAAACCCTGAAAAGAAGCTGATCCACTAGCCATGTTGGACATGGGCGTAGATCCAGCTGCACCGGCGGTAAAGGAAAAAGAGGGATTTCCGGCAATGGACATCCCTGAAACGAAGGGACCAGATTGAGAAGCATATGCTTGGGTGAACCCAGAGCCAAACATAGCAGTGCTAGAAGCACTCGAAGATAGAGCAATAGTGCCCCCTGCCTCGACAGAAGCAGGGGTCTGAATGCCCGCAGCACTCACGGTAGAAGCCGCGTTCCCAGTCGTGGCCATCGAAAGATAAGAAAGATATGGAAGATCCGGCGGTCTCTCAGACTCCGGTCCGACGTACTGAATAACAAACGGGTGATCAAGAGGAAGAGGAGATGGACCTGTAGCTGCAGGCTCAGGTATATCTTCTATCTGAAAATCTTCCTCCTGAGGAAACAATACCCTCGAGGTGAGCGAAACGCTCCTCTCGGAACCGACACCGGAATCAACAACGAAACCTTCAGACCTTAGTGGAGGATCTCTCTCCACAGCGTCAGACTCTACAGGGTGAAAACCACCTGCTAGATCGCTCCTACGCCTTCTCGAAGAAGGCTCTGCACTCTCGGGAGATAACCCCCGGACTCTCCTCGAACGTCGAGGCGCTTGATCAGCCACTTTTACAAATTTATTATATTAGACTCAAGAAAAATGAAAAGCTAGGCAAGCTAGGAGCAAAGAGCACTCACTAAAATCAAAAACCCTGAGAAACAGCAAGCAAACAGCCTCCAAGTATTTCCGCTCCGGGTGATGAGGACCGGACACCAAAATACAGGAAAGCGAAGTATAGGACCTTCCAAAAGCAGTCTAGGATGATTAGGGCCCAGAACAACTAACGAAGG
The DNA here is from genome assembly GCA_034641835.2 of Pinus albicaulis. NCBI lineage: Eukaryota > Viridiplantae > Streptophyta > Pinopsida > Pinales > Pinaceae > Pinus > Pinus albicaulis. The sequence continues at coordinate 372,475,935 of CM076580.1, forward strand.
TATCAGAAACAGTTACGCCGACCTCCTAACGACAGCCTTTGCCGGCTCAAGCACCCAAGCTTCGCAAGGGCACCCCCCAGAAGTACTGCTGAAAGTGATGCGACGTCTGCCTCAGGTACCACGGGTATTCCCCCCCGCAGTCACCTGTGTGGAACCTAGGAACGACAACTATGGACACCAATCCGTATTAGAAGCTGGGCGGAACGGTCTTGAGGTCAGATTCAGCTAATCGGAGGGGGGGTATCCCTCTTCTCAACCTTCACTTCCCCTCGCGCTTGACTCTCGGATGAGAGCTTTCCCAGTCCACCTCACGGAGTTGGATTTAGCTCAATTAATCAACTTCTATGTTTGTTTGAGCGGCCTTGGAGAGTTAACTCTCCACTCACCTATTCCAAGGCCCTACAACCTAGCTAGTTGGTGATTGACACTTAATAAAACTTGCTAGTTGATTTTAGATTAAATCGCTTATTTTAAGGGCTGTTGTATTAAGTCACAAGGATATGGAGTTGAAACCAATGATGTTCTGACGCAAAAGAAATTAATAAAAACCTGACTACATGCACATGCAGTTCTTTGTCTTTAGATGAAGAGCAATTTCTATGTAAGTTCTATGAGACTAAAATGTATTTTTCTTTTCAAATTACAAACTCACACATACAAAAATTAAGAAGCTAACTAAATGATTCAATGCACCTAATGCAAATGACCACTAGCATGTAAATTCTAAGATGCAGAAAGTCCCTTGAAACAAGGTGAAATTTCTCAAAAAGGCTCCTTCAGTTTTAACTCATCTTTTGATATCCAGAAAGCCAATTCTTGCAAACAAGAACTCTCAATATAAGACACCAAAATACTCAACAAGAAGAAGAAGAAATCAAAAGACACCCTCTCCTCAAAATCAAGCTAAAAACTAGAAGCAAGAAACTTCACTAAAGTCCCAAAAGATGAAGCCAAACGAAAATGAAAAAGGCAACAACAAAAAAAAAAATAAGAAACAATGTTTTTTGAGTTTTTGATATGCAAAAACAAAAAGCAAAACAAATGTTTTTTGGGCTTTTTAGTTTTATAAAACAAGAGCTTCAAGAAAACCAAGAACAACTATCCCAATCTAAGCCAAAACGAGACCGAATTTCAAGCATAAACTTCAACTATGCCCCCAAACCTTATAAAGCTAATGATAGCAAGATCAACAAGAGCAATGGAAGACTAAAAACTCAATCAAACAGCCAAGAGAAATAGTGCAAATTCGTTGCAACACAAAACTCCAAAGAAACAAGAAAAGATCTTCGAAAAATGCAACAAAAACCTAGCTTATGAAACTCAAGAAAACCAATCGAAAACAAAGCAAAGAACGCAATGCAAAGCACAACACAAAGACAGGAGCGAGTCAATGAGCAAAAGCTCTCTGTTCTGGTAAAGCAGAACAACCAAGAACGCTCAGAAAGCGATCTTGGAACTCAATCCAGGAGTGCTAGCACCAACAAGAACACTTTGCCAAAAGATCAGTTTTCGGGCAAACGAAAGAGAACCAAGACTTAAAACCACTTCTGTCACACTCCAGTAAGTACAAAGACTCTGCAGGCACAGGCCTCCACAGCCATAAAAGACCAAAAACACCAGAATCTTGAAATTTCAAATTCAGCCTAGGTATACGCGACCTTGCAGTTATGCAGCAGGCGTGTATACGCGTTTGTGTTGAGGGAAACCCGCGTATACGCGGTTCCTTCTACACAAACTCGCGGGTATACGCGACTGTGTGCAAGAAAAACTGCGTATACAAAGAAAGATAATGAAAAATAAAAAGTACAAGCCTGGGAAAGGTATCAAAGCTTCAAACTGACTGCAAAAAAGCAAACTGGACTGTAAAAGACAGAAAAAACTGTTGGTAACCTACCAAACAGCTGAAACAACCCAACAGGAGAATCACAAAAATGTGATCCCCAGCGGAGTCGCCAGTTCTGTTTCGGGGATTTAACACCCTAGAGGTTGGTTGGGATTCAGCCTCCACAGAGCAGGGGCGTACTACTTAACAGAGACTCACACGATCATGCACAGTCATAAAAACGAAATCGAGTAGAATGAGAGGTTTACCCGTTGGTCCTACGTTTGAAGTAGATCCACGTGGAGTTCAAACTCCCTGCAACCGTCCTTCCTCCTACACCTGAAATACAAGAAGAAACCAGCACAAAGGACAAGTTGTACAGTATATTTCTACTCTATATGTTAGTGAGATTCATATAAAACATTAAATAAATCATCATGAATGCTTGTATAACAGATATTCTTCATACATTAAAGCATACACTAACACGTTTACTTCGGGAACAGCATGATACTTCTGTATTATAAAAATAGTACGTACAAAAGTAAGTGGAGAGATCACCTGATCCTTCCAAGGCCTTCGCAGACCGTCGTCCGGATCCGTCCAGCCCTTGCCTCGCTAAGACTCCTTCCAAATGAGTGCATACGAGATAACATATAAAAGGATGTGTATCTCAAGGAAACAAGGGTTTCCTGAAATGAACTGGGAAAGTGCAGGAGGCACGGGGAATCAGACTTGGATAGGGAACCAACAGAGTATAATAATAATAATTCTCTCTCTCCCTTAGGCCATACATATGAGGTCTTTTTTATAGTCCCTCCAAGTAGTTTCAGCAGTTGGAAACAGTTGGCCACGAGCTGGGGTGGTTGAACTACCTGAGTAACCATCAACCCAGCGCGAAATTAGGGATTTTTATATATTTTTTAATCATTAAAATGGCATACGCGAAAAAGTCTAGCTGTACTCGCGTATACACGCGGAAAAACACGGGCATAGTCGCGTATGGAGGATTTTCCACTGTTTTTAAGTGAATTTGTCCAAGTCTGTAGGAATGGGTGCCCATAAAACCATGAAGCAATCATGAATCAAGTCAAGGTGAGAAATGATGCTATAACGATTGTGCGGCTGTCTTTTATCATAAATGCATGACAAATCGAGGTAGCAATCTGATTTGATCATTTTTAAATTTCATGTTGTAGATTAGAGAATGAAATCCTGTCAAACTGCTTAATCTTGACAGTCGATCTAGCATTAGGTAGAGTAATGAAGGAGTTCATCAGTTTAATCTGAACTCCCAGCAGATATAAGGGTAGAAATAGATAGGTTCATTTTGCAAAAGAAAAAATATGCATTGTCAAAAGGCAGCTAGTTCAAATGCGCCAAAGTGAAGAAAAAATGTTAGGAAAGATAGTGGGGTAGGTAGAAGTATCATTGATGTTAACCATGCTATCACTTTTCAGAAATAACATCAAGAGAAGGGTAAATTTTTGCGCCAATGGATAAGGCACTGGTCTTCATAAGCCAAAAATCTGAATTCTGGACACCTCCTGACGAGGAGCTGCCCTCCCCAAATGGAGCCACTGTTAGCCATCAGTATTTTTTACATGTTAGTGATGACTATATCTATAGTTGAGTTTTCTAGAAGCTGATTTCCTTATGTCAATTTTTCATCTAGAAAACCCTCCTAAAAACTTTTTTCGCCCTTCTACTTTTCAGTCCACCCATGTCAAAATCAAAACCTCATTATCACTATCCTATCTAGCTTCAGCCCTATTGGTTTGCCCATCAGCTTTAAAAGAAAAATCCAAGTCTGTTTCAAAAGCCTCCCCTATGTTAGGAAGTGGCGCTTTAAGACATTTTACCCTTGGCAATCATCAAAAAGCCAAAAAGCCTCCATCTGCTACAGACCAACCATGACTGACCTCCCACTTTGCAAATGAAATTGACAAACAGCTCTAAGTCGCGCCACTCACACCCCCTAGGTCTCAGCACTGCATAAACCACAGTCTCAAGCTGATTACTAGGTGTTTCACAGTGTTTTATGGATTCTACAAAGATAGGAAATATAACTTCATCTCAGGAGGAAATGCTTGAATCTATAGTTAGAAGAACAGCTGCTTCTAAATGTAACATGAGCCTGAGATGTATTTGTAAACAGAGAGTCACTCATCAAGACCTTGCATTTTCCTTCCAGCATGAAAAACCACAGGAAGAGAAGAACACCACTGTCACAGCAAACTGGTAATTTGTCATGGCCCAGAACCTCCTTCATTTACAAGCAGAGGGTTAGGGCGCCTCCTTCATCTACAAGAAGAGGGCGCTGGCCAGTATTGACTTTAAGGATTGCAAAAGCCCAGTTTTTCTTTTTATTGAACAGTGAAATAATGACTCCAGGTTTTCTGAGTGTGAGTGATGATCATAACAGGGCTAGAGTCTGAAGTATGCAAGTTCAAGGGAAAACAGAGTTTGGTCTTGTAAAGTAAGTCATATGAAGTTTTCAAATCATGTGAATTGATAAAACCTTGGAGAGACACATCATGAGTGAAAACAATTCTAATCATAAAGAGCCTGCTGTTCCAACAAGACCAATTTGAAGAGATGCTGACAAATCAGGCCATTACACAGGCAGAAGAAAAGGTGTTTGGTTTTTCAAAGGGTGCTAATCTCCATAGTCACAGAGACTATCTTTCAAATAATTTGTCATAAGATAACCAAAGCAAATGATGACATTTCAGTTCCCCTCAGAGCAGTGCAGTGAGACAGTGACACCTTGACTAGGGTTTTTTCTGAAGCACAGTAGTGATCACAGGTAGAGGTAAAAGTATTAATGTTTTCAAGTTTGCTTGCTTACCATCATATCCAATAAAAACCCTTGTCAGGCAGGCTTATCAAACAATCTTCAGATACTCTACCAAGTGAAGGGCCTCCTTCTTTCATGAGCAGATGGCCAAGGCATTGAATGTTGTTATAAACTGATTGGTCAAAAGGTGCAGTGGAAAGGGGACAAAGAAGGAAATCAAAAGTCATTACACAAGCAACAGATGATGTTTATATTTCAAAAGATATTGATTTTCCTACTCATAAGAAAATGGCATACAGTCTCAGACAGGAAGCTTTTTACTATTAATCAAAGCACTGGTGCAAATCCAGCTATTATAAGCTGCACCTCACCACAAAGACAGAGTTTTTCTTCAGATACAGTAGGTTGGTATTTTCAGTTTGTCATTAGGAAGAAGATGTCTATGAAAGCTTTGATATCTGTGAAATAGGCCAAAAATTTGTCCACATCTTATAGACTTGCATCTTCAATACAAAGACAGGAAATGCTTAGGATCTGAAGTTTAAAAAACCCTAGGGCAGCATGCAAAGCTAATCAAAGAATGGCATTATTGAAAGTAATTCCATTCATGGAACAAGTGCCTTTTTCAAAATAAGTTGTCCTAATTTGACAGTAAAATCTGAGCCTGGTTTTTCCCAAGAGATACTGCAGCTAATATATAGGGTTATAAAGTACACAAAGATTCTGGGCATACTCTTAGATTTCGAAGAGGTTTTCAAATCAAGTACAAAGCTGTCATTGAAAAGATCAGAGATATCACATCAGCACTGGGAGCAGAGAAAATATTGTAAAAGCAAGCACCTTCTTAGACAAATAATGGTCAAGCCTGGGTAGGGACCATTACAGTTTACACCTTAGTCAAATTTCAGTCACAGTGGGCATCATCTAGTTCCACAACACTACCCTTAGCATCGAAACAAGGAAGTTCGGGTCAAATTGCAGAAGTTTGCACCGTTTAAACACCGCGCGACGCGCCTGGAAGCGATTTTGCATAGGCAGTCAGTGTATGCGCGACGTGCCTGTACAATTGCGCGACGCGCCTATACACGGCGCCCGACCCCGACCCGACAGGCCACCCGAGTGGTTGTTTGCGCGCCGTTCTTTCCCTACAGAGTGCCGCGCAGGCTTAAAGACCTCCAGTGAAACTCCAGCTCTCCCCAAAGGATTTTCATCGAATTTGAAGGTATTTTTACATACCATTCCCCTGGGTTTCAAAAGCGCTGAAATGACATGAAGGTTTAAATCAAACTGTGGTGTGAGATTAAGGGTTGGAAAAAATTGTCAAGTTTGACCTAATGAAGCTGTGTTTGAATGATAAGATTCCTTGCTAGAAGTGCCTAAGAAAACGGTGTGTTTGACTTTTACAATTTCCTCATAACATAGCATACAGAACTTTCAAAACTCTGTCACTATACCAGAAAAATAGTGTTTTTTTTGCTGTGTGAGGTTTCGAGGTGTAAAGCTGTAATAAAATGCTGAATGTATTATTTAAGGCACCTACAGGAAAGAGTTGGTGTCAAAGAGCTGTTTTGTTTTTCAGCTTACTTTGACAAGTTGATATTCGGATAAGGCGGAGGTTTTTTTCTACGGAAAAGGGGTTTCCATATTAAAACGAGAGTTTTGATTGAGGGAAAGGATAGACTCCTACGAGGCTTGGTTGGAAACTTGCGACAACACTCTTCAAAGTCCTGCCTTGTTCCATATCGGTAAATGCCTTGTGTTCACCAGGGGTTAACTGCGTATATGTGAGCTGTTTTAAATGAGTAACACCCAAACGGAGAAGACGATGAAGTATAATCGGAAAAAGAGGCCTTGAAAAGGAAAGCGGAGTTTATAAGTTGAAAGACCACGGGGGTAAAGGCATTCCTGCTCCTCATAAAAGGACAGTGTTCACTGTGTTTGCCACTTGATTTTCTTTGTTTTTCCAGCTTGTTTGATAAGTGGATGTTCAGGTAGAGCAAAAGATTTTTTCTACAAAGGCTAGGGTTACATTTATAAGGGGCCATTGATTGTTTTAAAAGGAGAAAACTCACATAGCCTCTGCCTAAAAAACTTTTGAAGTCTTTTAAACTCTATCATCTTTGCTCAGGACTGTGATATTGACTGTCTAATCATACTATGGTTGATTGCACCATATGCAAGTTTGTTGAATGTTGGCACATTAAGAAAGGCAGGTTTTAAATGATTGCAAGGTCTACCATGGGCAAAGCACTTCTCACAGCAAACTCCTCCTAAGCTGTCTGCCCTTCATTTCACTGTATTATTTCTTACTAAGAAGTTGTTGACTGAGATATTTTCAAGGTGGAAGGCCACTTTCTGAAGAGCAGGTTTTTAATGATTGAATTTTACCTTGGAGACACATATATAGATGTGTTGATTGATCTCTTGAAAATTCACAAGAAAAAGTGATTTCTTAACACTGTGCACAGGAAATTTACCCAGCAGTTTGTCTCCTTTTTTACTATATGGTACCCTATTGAGAAATCTGCCTGGATGAGGTACATTCAAGGTAGAAGGCTACTTTTTAAGAGAGCAGAAGTTGTGTATTATAAGAAACTTGTTGCAAACCATTCAAATCACATTGTTTCTCTGTCAAAGCAGTACATTGATACAGTTCGACTCCAACAGGGCAGTTTACATACAGTAAAGCAGTTTGTCTCTTCCAAAGCATATTCAGGTCAAAATGCCTCCAAGGCAAGACAGCAGGAGCGGTCCGCACAATAGATATGAGCCAATCTCTACAGAAGAGGTTAATGCTCATCCATCTGTCCTTTTCAACTTCCATGAAGTAGGTTGCCTAGATTTCTGCCAAAAGATACAGGAAGTCAAAAGCTTTTCGCCATTAACACACTTGTGCACCCTGAGATTCAAAGAAAAACATTTCCAAGTGGCAGGTCTTGATTTCAAGATTTCTCCAAGGTATGTGTCCAAGGCCACCAAGATTCCATATCATGGCGAAAAATGGTTCAAACAGGCTCATCTTGACTTAGAAGATTACAAACCTTTCATTAAGCCTGAGCATAGAGATGCCCTCACTGCTATTTTCCCTTTTTCATATCTCCTTGACAGTTATGCTCCTCTTATGAAAGTCATAATGAAATATTTCACTTGTGAAGGGCGGTTTGATCGAATTTATGCCTACCATGTCCATTTATTGATGCACTCTACTAGAAGCAGGCAACTAAACCTCCCTTACTTTTTTTTCAAAAGCATAGAGAAAATGGCATCTACTGTCCAGAAGAAGGCCCCACCTCTGCAAATCCCTTCTCTTTTTCATCATTCTTTGATCAAGATTATCTTTCTGCACCAGCTAGAGAAAAAAGAGGTTCCATGGGATGTATTCATCAGTCATCCAAATTTCTCTACTGTTCCTCCTATTCATGTGTCTCCCACTCAGCCTGTCCATCGCCCGGTACCCTTGTCCAGTAGGCCTACTCCTAGAAGGCTCGGGATGCCTACAGGACAGTCAAGTCAACAAGAGGGAAGGGATGAGCAGCAGCAGTTAGATGATGAGGAACAGCAGCAGTTAGATGATGAAGAACAACAGCAAATAGAAGGTGAAGGACAGTAGGTCCAAGATAAGCAGCAGCAGTTAGATGATGAGGAACAACAGCAAATAGAAGGTGAAGGACAGCAGGTCCAAGATGAGCAGCAGCAGGTGCAAGAGGAAGAACAGCAGGTTGGGCAGGAAATTGAGACACCTTTTGAGCCACAAATTGAACAAAGCATTGAAGCAGAACAGCAAGCTAATGTTGGCAAGCAGGGGAAGAAAAGTGAACAGCCAGAAGAAGACATCCAGCAGCCTCAAAAAGTGCAGCAAGTTCAGGAAGATGTCAAAGGTAAATCAGTTGTTTCTCCTCCTCCCAAAAGAACAAAACTCAGCACAGCAAGGAAAAGAGGGTCTAAGGCTGCCACTCTAACAGTGACAAAGGTTGTTCCTAGCAAGAGGAAGTCGCCCAAAAGGACATCTTCTATCATGCCAAGGAGGAAAAGCGCAAGATTGGCTTTCAAAGGTAAAAGCAAAGTTGGAAAAGATACAAAGCACGGAGGTGCATCGGATGTCATCCCTATCCAAAGCGATGACAGTGATAACGAGGCCCGCCTTCTTGAAAACCTCCTAATTCACAAAGAGGAGCAAATTGAGGCATTAGAGGAGGATCTTCAAAGGGCAAGGAATTTCAACCACTTCTTGGAGATTGAAAACAAACAAATGAATGTTCACACAGCTGTTCATGAGGCACGGGCGATCAAATATAAGAATGAGGCAGCTAAGGCGCAAGCAAGGATAGAAGAACTCATTGGTGAGTTTGATGAGGAGGAGGAGGAAGACCAGCCTAGGCGGAAGAGGCCTAGGACCATCGGGCTTAAAAGAGCCTTGGAAAAGCAGAGAGCAGAAGAGCAAGCCCATCTCCAAGCCTTTCCTCTCACTGCACTCCTTGAGCAGGAAATTGAAGAAAACAAAGAGGCTTGGCTTGAAAGAGCTAACAAACATTTGGAAATGAAGCTTGAGAGGGCGAATAGAGATTTAGAGCTGCAGAGGAAGAGGACACATCACTTCCAAAAGCTGAATCAGTTTGCCCGGCGCAAACTAAAGGCAGCCCAGGAGAAATTGAAGAAGGCAAAAGGGAAGCGCCTAGCACGGAAAGAAGGGAAAAGCATATCATCCCTTGATATTTTGGCCTCAGCTTCGGAGCATGTTTCTATGGACCCTTGAGGGTCATGCATGCCAATTTTGGGCCTTTTTCGGCAACTTTTTGTTTTTTGGCATTTTTTGGGTTTTTGGTCAAAAACTCATAATTTCGCCATTTCAGTTTGATGAGTTTTCAAGGGAGGAGGATGATACCGATGGATGCCATAATTCTATGAGCAGGTCTCCAGCGATTTTCAGGGCATTCGGAGATCATTCGCCCCCTCAAATTGGCGAAAAACGCCCTCTTTTTGCACATTCTGCCCGCCATATCAGCAGTCTGCTATTTTCTGGGTTTTTGCACACAGGTACAGTTTTGGGGAACTTCCAGGAATTAGATTGAGATTATTTTAGTTGCGCCGGAAAGTAGACACAGAAATATTTCCAACGAGCTATCATGAGCCTCGTTTCAACACCGGGAAGGCTGCCATTTGTCTCCAGCAAGTCAGGGGACCTTTTTCTGATGTAAATTTGAAATATTTTTGCAATTTTTGAACCTCAAAAATCTGCTTTTTCCAAATGTGCGTTTAGCTATTTTTACACTTGGAAAATGATGCAAAGTCAATATAATTTCCGTTTTTAGCATTTTTTAGATATTTTATGGGATATTTTGTTCCTTGGGCTTTGCAAAGCCTCAAGGACAAGTTTAGATATTTTGATTAGGCCAATGGGATAGCTAGTTGCTCCATGAGGTTTTCCTCACTCAAGCCTATTTATTCCACAAGGCTTCATTGTAAAACAAGGCTGAACTTGAGAGAAGAATCAATATATTGGTCATATGAGCTTTGAAGAACATACTTGTGTTATGATTTTTGGACTGCCTCTTGGATGCTTTTGAAGAATGATGAAGGATTGTTGATGGATTCCATGACATGGTAGAATGGTATAGTTTTTCTTGCTTTGTTGTTGTCTTCTAGTTTTCATTCATGATACATGCTTCTTGCTGCTATAGATTAGTAGAGATTAATTTTGAGATATGCCCATGGAGGCACCTCAAAATTCCTGAATCTTCATAGCTTTATGTTTTCTTCTTCCTTAGTTGTACTAAAGAATTCTTAACTGCTCTTTGGTAACTTAAGGATACTGTTGCTAGTTTTATTCATAAGTTCTATGCATGTTGAGTAGGATGTACGGTGTGCCCTGCTTACCTATGATTGTCCATAGTTCTGTCCATGAAACTATCTCTTTGACTGATTAGTTTATCATCTTGTTGAACCAAGGAGGCCTAGTCCCGATCTAGCCCTTTGCCTAAAACTATGAAAGCTTGTTTGTCAGAGTGCCCAATAACTTAAATACTGTGTTTAGGCATTCCGGCATAGTATTTTGAGTTGTTAGTCCTTCTTATGTGTTTTCCCCAAAGTCTGATAGCCATTTCCCAAAGTTAGAGGGTCTTATACTTCTACGCATGGCTGGAATGTTTGATTTCTATGTATTAATTAGCTCATAGCTACATTTAACATGATTAATGGCTTGCTATAACATGTTTATGTCTACTATCAACTAGTTACACTTGAAATCCCTCGTCTTTCACAAACTTGATGTCCATTTACTCCATTTTTCCCAAAGATCCTTTCTCCCTTGAATCAAATCGGCCCTACAGCAGCCTTACATCATCATCTGATAGCTTCCTTGACCTGTTTGACCCCATAGCCCAGTTGATATAACTTCTTGTTATCCATTTTTATATCTTTGATCAGTTTTATCCCTCACAAAACTTAAAAAACCAAAAAAACCAAAAACTCATTTCACAACTAGCCTAATATCAGAAACACCATAAGCAAACACACCGATATCTTTTAAACATATAGAGAGAGCCCTCTCTGAGTCTAGGAAGGCTAGGTCCTCGGGCTCCAAAGCTTGGTTTGATGTTACATCGTCATTTGGCTCACCAATCGGCCAAATCACGGGACCCTAACACCCTGTACTGTCGGTAGGCCGGTAATGAAGTCCATAGAGATACTTTCCCACTTCCCATCTAGAATAGGTAGCGGCTAAAATAACCTAGCAGGGTGGGTGTGTTCTCCCTTATTCCGTTGACAAATGGTGCACTCTCTGACATGTCAGAGCACATCCTCCTTGAGACCCTTCCATGCGAATCTCTCTCTTATGGCCTTGTAATTCTTTGTGAAACCTTGATTCCCAGCAAGTGGAGAATCATGTGATGCCAATAAGATCTTCTCCTTGAGCTTGCAATTCTTAGCTAAGAATATCTGGTCCCCGTAATATATGACCTCATCCATTACTCTAAACCTGTCATCCGATACCACCCCATCAAGTATCTCACATGCAAAGTCATCTTTGGAATACTCAACTAAAAGTTGAGCTTTCCAATCTGTGTCCATGCCCCTCAAAGACAGCGCTGTAGGCCTCCTGGATAGTGCATCAGCTACTACATTTCTCTTCCCCTTGACATAATCTATGTCAAAATCATAAGCTTGTATTTTGCTCACCCACTTCTGTTGTCTCTCCTGGACTTGTTTCTATTCAAGGAAGAATCTAAGACTGTTATGGTCAATTTTCACGCTGAACTTATTCCCCACCAAGTATTGCTGGAATTTCGCTAATGCATGCATGATAGCCAACATCTCTTTATCATAGATGGGGTATAACCTCTCATGAGGGAGAAACTTCCTGATCTCAAAGGCTATAGGATGCCCACCTTGCATTAAGACGGCCCCAATACCTTCACCCGATGCATCACATTCTAGAACAAAAGGTTGAGAAAAGTCAGGGAAAACCAAAACATGACAAATACTCATTACCTCTTTAAGCTTATCAAAAGTCCTCTGCGCTGTAGGTGTCCAATGGAAAGCTCCTTTCTTTGTCAAGTCTGTGAGTGGTGCTGCTAGTTGTGAAAACCCTTTCACAAACTTCTGGTGATAAGTGCATATGCCCACAAAACCCCTGAGTTATGTGACATTCCTGGGCTCAGGCCAATCTCTGATAGCCTGGATCTTCTCCTCATGTACCCTCACTCCATCTACTCCTATGATGTGCCCCAAATACAACATCTTTGTGAGGCCAAATTCAATTTTGGAGAGCTTGGCATAGAATTGCTGCTCCTTGAGGATATGTAAAACTGTCTCAATATGCTGCAAGTACTCCTCCCAAGTGCGGCTATAGATAAGAATATCATCAAAGAAGACCAATACAAACTTTCTCAAATGACCACGGAAGATGTGGTTCATGCAAGATTGGAAAGTTGCTGGGGCATTGGTTAATCCAAAGGGCATTACCAGAAACTCAAAATGCCCATAGTGACATCTGAACGCTGTCTTGGGGATATCTTGCTCCCTCACCTTGATTTGATGGTACCCGGATCTCAAATCAATCTTGGAGAAGTATTTAGATCTCTTCAACTCATCCATGAGTTCATCAATCCTGGGTATAGGGTACCTATTCTTCATGGTCTTCTTGTTCAAGGCCCTATAATCAATTCACATCCTCAATGTGCCATCTTTCTTCTTTACCAAGACCACTAAAGAAGCAAAAGGACTAGTACTAGGCCGAATGTGTCCTAGAGCTAGCAGCTCTTGGATAGCCCTCTCAATCTCATCTCTATAAGCCTTGGGGTGCCTATAAGGAGTGGTGATTACTGCTTGGATCCCTTGTTCTAACTCAATAGTGTGTTCAAACCCTCGGCCAGGAGGTCTCCCTGGTGGGATATCTCCAAAAACTATAGAATACCGGTCCAAGAGAGATTGAACATCTAGATGCACTGGTGAATCCTTGCACCTTACCTCTGATATATGCAGCTCCACTGCCCATTCAACATCCCCTCTGTGCAGATTTGCCTCCATCCTGTGTGCTGAAACAACCTGAGGGGGGTATGTGTTTATACCCTTGATCTTTTGATACTGGCCATCCTTCCCTCCTATCCATTCCATCTCCAAAGTTCTCCAATTAGTGGTAACTCTCCCAAGAGTGATTAACCACTGGACTCCCAATATGACATTGGTTTCTGGAATGTCTACCACAAAGAAGTGGTCTGTTAAGGTGTAGGTCCCCATGGTAATGGTTAGTGCTGGAACATACTTGGCACACTGCAGGGTCATAGCTCCTGGGACCAAAACTGAGAATCCCTCAAACTCCTCCATGTGGTTTCCTCTCCTTTGTAATAGTTGTGCATCAATAAAATTATGAGTAGCCCCACTATATATCAACACATAGACTCTTTGCCCATAATAGTACCTCTCACCCTCAAAGTTAGATATTTTGGGACCCCTCTTAACGTTGCAATAGCTCCCCCTCTTGGAGCAAAGTCTTCTATGGATGGTGCAGTGCTAGCCTCCTTCTTGGAGAAGGTCTTGACATGGTGTTTCCTTCCTGCAACACATTCTCTCTCCAAAACATGGATTGTCTTCTTTGGTCTTGAGTAGGCCTCCTGCTGCAGTAATGTTCTTGCCCTGGGCAAGATGTGTTGGAGGTCTCTAGCTTTCTCCATGGCTTCAAGGAGTGTGGTTGGTTTATTGGATCTGACCAACCCCTGCAATGGTTCAGCCATCCCATTAATAAACATGCATACCTTCTTGCTCATAGTGAGGTTGGATACCATCACTGAAAGCTGCAAATAATCAGCAATATAATCCTCAAGATCTCCCTCCTGTTTGAGCTTGGCTAACTTGACAAAATGGGCCTCCGGATCTCTTGGATCAAATCTCTCCACTAGCTTCTTGGTGAAAGATAAGTATGAAGTAATTTGATGATGCCCAAGTGTGGTCAGTCCACGAAACCACCATTCTTGAGCCTCCCCTTCCAAATGCAGCGCAACTATCTTGACGGCTTCTGTTTCAGAAACCTTGTTGAGCTGGAAGTATGTGTCCAACTTCTGCACCCAAGCCTTGGCTGAGATCTTAGGTGTCCCATCAAATGTGGGAAAGAAGAACTCTACCATATTGCGCTGTAGGGCTGATCCCTGCATCAATTTATCCTCCTTTTTATGAGGATTAACCCTCCTTCCATCCTTGATCCGACAAAACTCCTGAGAGCTCAAGTGCTTTTTGAACCTTTGAGATTGGAGTTCATATTCTTCAAAATAATCTCCCAAGGTTCCTTCCTTATCTACTCTAGTTAGAAATGAAGACATGGTAGAGCGTTGTGGTGCAGCTGAATACCCCATGCCATTTGTAGTGCTGGTGCTTGCCTCATGGCAAAACCCTATAAAATCCCCTTCATGTCTCATCTCCTTGAGGTCCCTTACAATGTTCTACAGGGTTTGAAGTAGGAGATTTGAAATATATTCCTCCTCCATGTTGAAGATAAATTCCCCCCATAAGCTGAGCCAAGAGCAGAGCTCTGATACCACAGTAATATTCCTTTTCAGGAATTTCTGCAATATCTTCAATGAGGACGATGTATAAGGAAAATCATGCAATAAAAACGCACAACAGGACTTGGATCCTCTTATATATGTTGTATGTAGATTAAATATGAAATGGCATCAGAAAAAAATCATTATAGCTACACTAAAGAGATCTCCCTAGCTCATATATGCTCAAAAACACCCTAATCCCACAACTTCACAAAATAGAATTGCTGAAGACTGCAACAACATAATTTTTATTAGGGAATCTACAGAAAAATATGATTTAATACATATTTGGAGCTTTCATTAATCATATAATAAAAAATGATAGGTTTGACCTATTTTATAAGCACATCAAGACATCCCGGCAAGGGTTTCCGACAAAATAGCAATATAAAATGCAGCACTGTAGAAAATAACGCTATACCTTGAAACTCTGTATTATAAAATACTGAATATGATCTGAAATATATGAATAATACAGAAATTGGCCCAAGGCCTTCTTCAATATACCTCTTGGAGTGAAATAGACACCTCCTCCTCCGAAACAAGCACCAAATAGGAGGGTTTAACCTAGCAGCTGCTGCTACTGCAGAAATGACGCAGTTACTAGAAGTGACTGCACTGTATATGATGCAGAATGGATATCCTCAAGATAAATAATGAGAAATAAGCTCTGGAACTTCCCCTTAGATCTCACAATCAAATAGACCAAAGGTGAAGATGGAATTCCCACATGAGAATTCTTTTGCACTAAACAGTGTTGCAACTACAACTAAACAGTTGGAGCTTGCAATAAGTCAAAATACCAAACAAAGATGATTACTGAATGCCTTCCTTGCTGCTATCTCCTCCTTCTTATCCTTAGTGAGCTTCCTCACCCTGGACCCTACTCATTGATGATGTGACTTCCTTAAGAAGATTCCCCTTTCAAAACTGCGTTGCCTTAGTTGTTTTCCCTCCTCTTGTAGCAACGTTGTTGACTTGGTCAACTAGATCTAGCTCATTACTTTGCCCCTCTTTCACACCAAAGTGGCTTTATTTGTCCTCCTAATCCAATCCCTTTGCACACTGGGATATGTTTTATTGTCTTTCCTACTCTTCTATTTAAAAAATGGAGCAGTTATAATATTCCAAGTAGCAGTGGCTAATTGGGAATATTACATAATGGTGCGTGCATGGGGGGTGAAATACTTTGACCAAGGGAGATGGGGGACTGCTGCCATGGGAGAAAAAGTGAAATATGAGGGTGAAGTGGCGAGGGGCATCATTTGCGTTCTTTGTACACTTACCAAAAGAATAAAATAATGGGGTTTGGTTTGTACAAAACACAGAGACGGGTACCCCACAACATGAAAGAGGGTCGCTCAATGAAGGTGTGAGGACGGTGTTTTTCTGGGGGTAGGGTCCCATTGGTTGGTCTCATGTGTGGGGGAAGATGTCGTAGATGGGATTACGCTGATGGAGGTATGGCGGGCCAAATGCGGTGCGTGGAGGTGCGCTCTCAATCTGCTTGTACAACCTGATCGTCCGGGAAGGGGGTTGAGTTTGAATGGTGAACTTGACCTTATGCATGATATGTGGATGGGCATGAGGTGCTTCTTGGACTAACATGGTATGGCCATGGAAACATTTGTGGGGTGATGTATGGTCTACTTTGGATGACGATCGCCATGGAGGGGAGGCTCTACCAGCCATCGCGGGCGTTTATCATATGCAGGGTGAGGTGCTGATAAACATGGTCGGGTATGAGGACCCTATGGTTTATTTATCATGGAGAAATGATGTTAGGATATGCAAAGTTCTCTGGGAATATATCATGCTAAGGGTATAATGATACCTGCTCCAGAACTTTCAATGGATGGTGCTGTGACCGGTTTGCGAGTTCCTCCTGCAAAAAACAACAACCTCAAGTGAAAGCATCTTCTTTTCATCCAATATTATTGAAAAACATGAATTTTGGAAAGGAAGATGGGAGGGTGCATACCTGCCGGCGCTTGAAAAAATATTTTTCTGGAAAGCGAATGTGGGGCATCTTTTTCATTTGTCATGGTATACTGATGATGGTGCAACTTACGGTTTGCAAAATGGACCCTCTGATCTCCTGTTATGGACCTCCGAAATTCTAGAAAAGGGCGATAAATATGGGATGATGGCCCTAATCCTATTCATTTGTACTTGCCGAGTTTTGGGAGATCAGAGGTGATTGCAAAGCCTTTATTGCCGTTGCGGTCAGCCTATGTACCGGGGATTAGCGATATTATGCTGAGGTAACTTCCATGACGTCCCGCATTTCAATTTTTTCAGTTTGGTGATGCCGGGGGCCATACAAATTGGGTTTGTACAACCTCAAAGGGGATTTTTGTCCTAGATTGCGTGGGCGATCTAGGAAAATAAGCGCCCCCCTTGCACTTATTTTCAAGGGACAACCGCGTGAATGCGAATTGTTCCCTCCTTTTTGCGCGCAAGGGTGTGCCTGTGAAAAAAACAGGCACGCAAGGGCAGGGTTTTTGTTGTCCGTTTTGATGTTTTTCCTCTGTGCTGATGGGTGCCTGTTGCTTGGTAGGTTGGTGTGGAGAGAGAGAGATTGGCCCGAGATCCAGACCACTTTGGCTGCTGATGCTGGGGCGCGCCGTCAGTTGGCCACATGGGGCCTTCTGAAATTTGTTGAGAACGAGTTCCTTCGGTGACAGGGCCGATTGTTGCATTATATCATACAAAATTGGCATAGGAGGCGCAATATGTTCATCCTGAGGGGGACAAACTTGATTATCCGTCCAGAGACGGATATATACTTTGTGACTGGATTACTGCCTCAGGGCGAGGCGCTGAGGTATCCACTCCCTACTGGGCGAGTGAACATGGACAGGTTCCAGAGGAGGCATTGTGGTGGTGCACCTCTTACTGAGGGGTGCATCAATATTGCATCAGTAACAGATGTGGCCGAGCGGTGTGCTCTGGCCATTATTGTGTGATTGGCGGGGTCGTTTGCTCCACATCGGGCATTGGGCCCACAGGTGAGAGTTTTACGCCGCTTGAGGAATGGGCATTTTTTTGATTTTGCCCACTTTGTCTTTGATGGTATGGTGTCACAACTGAACAAGGTCCAACGTGGATCCAAATCATTTATGTATGCTAGCATCTTATGTAGCATTATGTACGAGAGGGTCGTGCTGATGAGGCTCATTGTGGCAGTGCCTATTGGGGGGCCGAGGGAGCCACGCATGAGGAGGCATTAGGGGAATTTTGAGGTCTAAAATGGGCCTCCTAAGGAAATTATAAAATAATAGTGGAAATATTAAAGTAAGATTTGATGACATCATCAAATTTAGAGGGAAAAAAGAAAAAACTACTTTTTCAACTCGTATTTTCAACTTATCTTCTAAAGTTTTTACTCAAATTTTGAGCGGGAGTACTCGTTGGATGCAAAATTTAATTCCTCATCAAAGGAGTACCCATGTTGCATACTTTTGATGGACCCTTCTACACGAAAAATGTGATTGAAATCACGTGTTTTCATGTATTTCTCATTTTTCGCATAGAAGGGTCCATCGAAAGTATGTAACATGGGTACTCCATGGATGAGGAATTAAATTTTGCATCCAACGAGTACTCCCGCTTGAAATTTGAGTAAAAGCTTTGGGAGATAAGTTGAAAATACAAGTTGAAAAAGTAGTTTTATTATTTTATTATTTTTTAATATTTTTACCCTTTTACTTAAAAAATGGTGAATCATCCCCCATGGTTGAAATCATCATCTTGAATCCTATTGGTTCTTATAAAGTTGATTTTGGTTGTACATTTTTCTTAGGAGGCCCATTTTAGACCTCAAAATTCCCTTAATGTGGGCTTCGGTGATGCCATGCGGTGGTGGTGGCATGGTGGGTCGTTATTGGAATGACACGACGGAGGCTTGGTTTGAGGCCAATCAGCAGATGTTTTTGCCATACTCATACTCGGGGATGGACTTTCAGGGTGATCCAGATATCGGTATCCCTTTTGGTTATGTTTGGGGTCTTGTAGGTATGTGCTATATTTATGCATTTGTTCGAGTTTTTATGTACTTGAGTGTTTTTTATTGACACTGACATTCTTTTGGTTACTCGTGCAGATGTTGGCGAGGTGGGACACCCAATGGCCCGACTGGTGGGTCATGATCCTCTGCCACGACCGTCGGGTGGTCTGGGAGGAGGTGCTGCAGGTGGACCGGGTGGTGCCGGTGGACTTGGCGGGGATGGTGCTGGCCCTTTTAGTGAGGGAAACAATTTAGTTGCAGCTGAGGTAGTAGCCGAGAGAGCTTGTGCGGATGCGGCTGAGGCACACATCACAGTACTTACAACTCAGGTGGTCGCTCTAGAGGACTTCCGGGGTCGAGTGGACCGTTTAACCCATGGGGTGCCTGCGCGAGGTTTTATGGATGATCTTGAGGAGGTTTGGATAGAGACGGTGATGGCTCACGAGAGGGATTACTGGCCTACTCTACGACGGGTAGTTATCACAGTGGCGACAATAGCTCCGGTGTTGGCACCAGGAGCAGTGGTGGGCCCAGTTGCTCCTCTTGAGGTGGCACCCCCCTAGAGTAGTTTTGTACATAGGGAAAGCACCCGTTATGAGGATGCTTCCCTTATTTTTGATGACCCTTGTATATTTGGGCTAGCCACTGGGCCAGTGATACTATTTTTGTACTCAGATACACATATTTTTTGATATATATATGAGAGATATTTTTGTGGCTCTACATGGTGTGCTATCTATTTCGGTTTTATGCATTTTGTGTTATGCTGATGGATATCTATGTTTTTGGTTTTTTATGTATGGTGGTTTATTCGCGATGCAGTCCAATCTAGAATATTGCTAGCTATGCGATCAACTGCTTGGTTTTGATTCCTTGATACATGTGAGAATGTAATGTAATCAAATTGTCTGCTTAATATTTTGGCATGAAAATATTTTCTAAACAGGTTTGCGTCTTTGGTTTCAAATGTTTGGTTTAAGTGTGATACCACTAACTGGGAATCTAGGTAGACATGCATATGGCGGATGCCCTGATGGTGGGCCTCGCACATAAGTCTGATAACGACGTCATACTCTGCCTGATTGTTGGTTGTTGATCTGATGCACATGTCGTTTGAACATAGCGGTGATTGGTCAGGGTGGTAGATGACCCATGTGGTTGCAGCTAAGTTTTGAGACCATTGCGATGCTCCATTAAAAAATCCGAAATAGGGTTCAATTTGGTGATCCATGGTGGCACTTTGAGCGCGTTTAGGTTTTTGGGTCAAAAATATTTTGGTATTGGGATTTTTGTGTACTCTAACTCTAGGGGATAAGGGCTTCTGGGGCCCTTATGGGTAGAAATTATCGAGGTAAAGTCCGTTGACGAGGTTAGTAAGGTAGATCCCGTCCAGTTTAGTCAAGATGTATGCCCCTTGCCAGAGACAATGTTTGATGATATAGGTCCCTTTCCACGAGGTTTCGAACTTTCCTGGCCCTAAGGCCTCTTTTGCAACATCATAGCGAAGGACTAACTCTCCCTCGGTAAATGAGCGAGGGGTGATGTGGCGGTCGAATGATGCTTTTAACCTTTTCTTATGGGCTTCATTGTGTTGCAGTGATTGTCGCCTGCTTTCAGCAACTAGCTCTAGTTGTACTAGGCGTTGTTCTAGAGGCTGGGTGTCATCAAGGAGTTCGATGGTGGTATGCAAGTTTGGGATCTCGAATTCTATGGGGATCACGGCTTTGATCCCATATACTAAGTGGAAGGGAGTAAAACTAGTGGAAGTATTAACCGCTGTGCGATATGCCCACAGGGCGGAGAAGAGTATGTGGTGCCAGTTGGTTTTGTGGTTATTCACCATGCGCTGTAACATAGTTTTGAGTACTTTGTTAATGGCTTCTACCTGTCCGTTGGACTGGGGGTAATATGGTGAAGTGAATTCATGGGTGAATCCGAGATGATGAGATAGCTCCTCAAAGACTTTGTTTTTGAAGTGCTTTCCGTGGTTGGAAACTAACTCTTTGGGGATGTGTTAGGGCATAACAACCCCTTTTTATTCATGGCCTCGACCCACTTGGTGAAATAATCGATAGCCATGATGATGTATTTATGGTTGCCTGATGAGGCTGGGCTACAAGTCATTAAGTTGATTCCCCACTTACCTAAGGGGCCAACTACTATGACAGGATGCAGAGGGATGGGTGGTGCTCTTGCCTTGTGGGCAAAGCGCTGGCACTGCTCGCATCTTTTGACTGCCGTGATACAGTCGCGAAACAGGGACGGCCAAAAATATCTTGCTCAAAGGACTTTCTAGGTGGTAGCCATTTTGGATAGGTGGCTGTCGCATGCACCTGCGTGGCGATCAGTGAGCACCCTCTGCCAGTTGTTGTGGGGCATCAAGAGGATTGTTGGCGTATGCGCCGACGATCATCTTGCGTGAGGTGAGGTTTGAACTTTTGGGTTTGCAAGAGTAGGAGAATATCGCCATAGCAAGGGTCATCGGTTGCTAAAAGAACAGGTGTTCATTCGGCAGCGAATCGTTTACTAGTGATCCTTTGGAATCTCCCGGGAGGTCTGTAATGAACTTTGCTAGGGCAAGTGCCTTTTTAATTTTGGGAGAGAGAAACTGTAAGTCGTATTCTTGGAGAATGACTATCTAGTAGGCATATTTGTGGTTCATTAGTCGGAGCGTGAGTAGGTATTTGATGGGATTAGTATCTGTTACGACTGTGGTAGTTTTTAAGATGATGTAGTGGTGAAGTTTCTGTACTGTGTGGATTAATGCTAGGGCAGTTCTTTCTTCGGGCTCATATCTTAATGCAGGGCCTGATAGGGTTTTATTGACGTAATATATTACGTTTTCCCTCTCATCTGGGCCTTCCTGGACCAATACTCCGGCCAACGTGGAGTCAGAGGCTGATAGATATAGGATATAATCCTTGTTATAGTCCGGGGGACTAATAAGTGGTGTTGAAGACATTGCTTCTTTCAGCGTGTCGAATTCTTGTTGGGAATGATCATCTCATTTAAATGGGATGTCCTAGCGGAGGAGGCACATAAACCCTTGAGCAGAGGTGGCATAATCTGGGATAAAGCGTCTCAGAAAATTGGCCTTTCCTTGCAGGCTTTGGAGTTGCCTGAGGGTTCGAGGTGGAGGGACTTCTTTAATGGCTTGAACTTTTAAAGGGTTGACTCGAATCCCTTGCTGGGACACAATAAAACCTAATAGTCTTCCTGCATTGACGCAGAAGACGCACTTAAGAGGGTTCAAGCGCAATTTGTATTGACGGCATCGTTGGAATACCAATCGCAGATCCTCGAGATGGTCGGAGCGTCTCTTGGTGCGTACCGTAAGGTCGTCCAAGTAGGCGAGGATAAGGTGTGCCAAGTCATGAAATATGTAATTCATGGCCCTTTGGAAGGTGGCTCTGGCATTTTTTAGGCCAAATGGCATTACCTTGTATGCGAATGTGCCCCAGGGGGTGGCGAACGCAGTTTTGTACTGATCTGTATGGAAGATCTGGATTTGATTATATCTGGAGAACCCATCCATGAAGGATAGAGCCTCGTGGCCAGCGCAAGCATCGATAACTTGGTCGATGAAGGGGGTGGGATAATTGTCTTTAGGACAAGCTTTGTTCAAATCCAGAAAATTGGTGCCGACACATATGGTGCCCTATTTTTTCATGATGGGAACAGGGTTAGAAACCCAAGATGTATACGCAACAGGGTAGATAAACCCGGCTTTGTGAAGCTTTTCGATTTCTCGTTTTATTGCTTCTGCCTTTGACGTTGTTTTTGGCAGACTGGGGTTACGTCTAGCCAAGTGTCAATATGGTGCTCTACAATTGTAGGACTAAGCCCAAGCATTTCTGAGTAGTCCCAAGTGAAGATATCTCGATACTCTTGTAATAATTTGGTATAAGAGGTTACCTCTTCTGGAGAACATGCTGCCCCCAGCGAGATTTCTTCGACCTTTGACGGATTTTGAGATATGTTCACCTTGATTATAGGTGAAATATTCGACATATTTCCTTCCTCAAACGCATCGGGCGTGGGGATGGGGTTTTTAAACCAGTTGACCTTTCCTGATGGCAGAAAGTATTTTGATTCGATTACATAGATCTCTGGTTAGGTTGTCTTGTCAGGACTAACTGTCTTCCTGGGAAGAAACAGTGAGCGGTGATGCATTGCATCCCATGGGTAATCAGGCTCCGTCATGGTTTCTAGGATATCCTCATCCGAATGAAACAAGGTCTTGAAGGGGGAATGTTCCTTCATAGGTTTAGACTGAATGGGGGTGATCCTGGTGGAGCTAGTTGAAAAACACGAGAAAGATTCCATCGTGGATGTGGTGGAACCAGACGCTGTTGATAGAGTCCAAATAGATTGGGTCTGTACTGTCGTAGCGGCAGCTACTCTTATAGCTGCAGCTGTCTCGACACCTAGGGTAGATGAGCAGACAGCTCAAGTCATGGTTCCAACACATGATGTCATGAACCGTATGTGGTGTGTTGCGTCGTCGGCGTTTGGCGGGGGACGGATTTCCCTAATTGGCTATCTTCCGGGTGGCCACGACGGGGTGGATGTATTTGTCACATCCTCTTGGGTTGTCAAACTGTCCATGGAATCCCAGTCCGCACCATCTTCTTGGGAGAGGCGAATGATGGTTGATCGCATACAGTCTAAAGCTGTGCGGAATCTTGGCACGTAGTGGCAACGACGTACAGGGTGGTTGTCCCCGCATATCTGGTATGAATATTGGACATCCATGTTAGCGTGGTACTACGTGCACTGGGTGCCATCGTTGGAAAATTTCCAAGGTTGGGAAGTCCATGATGAAATGATCAAGTTCATCGCAAAGTACGCACCTTTCAACTGGGGGAGGTGGTATGGTGGGGGGCCGTTCGGGTGATCGTCATTCTTCCTGCAAGTACAAGATGATACGAGGCTCATCATTGATAGACTGGATAGAGGGATCCTCTTGATAGGATCACTTGATCTCGTGTAAGGAATTTCTATACCGTGGTATTTCTGGACAATGGTGGGTATAATGCCCATAGGTGTCACAGAGAGCGCATGCGTGATTGGTACGCAGCAGTTTGCCTGTACTGTTGGTGGCAAGTTCCTTTTTATGGGAACGTTGTTTTGAGGTGCCTGCCTCGCAACCGAGGAGTGGTTTTAACTTGTCCAACTCTGGGAATATGTGAGTAGGGTGTCCTATGAAATAACATATAGCGCATGATGATGACTCCCTTTGTATGGTGGCAGTCACCACTTTCTTTCCTTTCTTGGCGATTTTCTTAGTCGTGGTCACTGGTTTCACAATGGGAATTTCCCTTGCGGGGGCGGTTTGGACTGCTGCTTGGGTAGGCTGGGGCTCCTCATGACCGAGGGGCTTTAACCCAAATGCAGTAATGTTGGTAGCTGCTTTTCCTGGAGGGGGAATGAGATACCACACTAGGAATGCCAATGATATATTGGGTAATACCAGTGTTGCCAAGACTTGCTGTGAGGTGAAGCCAGGAGGTGGGTAGAGGAAAGGAGTTTGGGAGGCAACATAGACTAGGGAGGCTGTAGTAGCTGATGCCTCAGTGTCGTTACTGCTTGAGTCTATGTCCTGACTAACCTCGGTGCTTGATGTGGACATCATGCATACCGGGGCCCCTGTGGCATCGGGTGATACCTCAGGGATGATGGGAGGATCTCCTAGGAATGACCCTAGGATGGATGATGGTTTGAATTGGCCAGGGCCATATTATTGATACCATGAAAGACCATCTGCAGTTGTATCTACATAGGGTAGAATTACATCCGTGTTGTTCAAGGGACGCTTTTCACTATGCGTCAACTGGTCTACTGTGATGATTCGATCCTCGTGGGGGAACATCATGATGCGGAAGATGGAGGATGCTATGGCAGACATGGCATACATGTAACTCTGCCCAAGGAGTATATTGTAATCCAAGTGAGCATCCAAGACTTCGATGTCTATGTGGATCGTCTTGCCGACTAAACAAATCGGTACATTTTCGAAGAGACCGATGGGGGTTGAGGGATGACCGTCGTATGCTCTGAGTGTGATGACGGAAGGTTTGAGTTCGAGGGCTCCTAACTTCTACCATACATTCTTTGACATGATGCATGTGGATGCACCCTCGTCAATGACACATCGGTGAATAGTGATATTCTGTACCGACACTGGTATCTGGAAGGCGTCTGTGGAGGGAAGCCTAGGGGTGGATTTGTCTAAGTCAAAAGCCATCATGCTGACAGGGTCGACAACACCTAATGCGGAAAGTAGGAATTTCCATTGCTTTGGGCACGGCTATAGTACTTCCAATGTAGACATAGCAGCAGGTGATTGAGCTAAATCGTCTACGATGCTGTAAATGTGGGCCGCTTTGGAGTAGTTACCTGCTCACTTATTAGGCCCTTTTACCATTTTTGGCAACGGTTCCAAAGGAATATTTGGAATGGTTAAAGGTGTAGTCGGTGAACTCGTACTAGCCCTTGACGAATTGGTGTCTGGTGGGGTGTCGTAGCTGTGATTCCGAGTTTGGAAAAACATTTCTTCCCCAGCTATGTAAATTTCATATGGTTGTTTTTCTCGGAATTGTCGGGGTTTTACTGCTGAGTGCTGACCCTTCCTTAATGGGGGAAGGGTTATTACATAACTGCAGTTTTCTGGGAAGATCCTCCCTATCCTCGGTTACTCTGAAGCTTTTTAAGCTCAGGGAGTTCGGGACAATGGTGAGTATAGTGCCTGTACTCACCACATATTGAACAAGAATGGTTTGTTCGTAGAGGTGGCCTTTTGCCTTGCCTTTGGGCATTGCTTGGCTCCTGGTTCTAATTCTGGTTGGAGTTACCTCCAGCCTGGGATCACGGTGGGCGTTGTTGGTTGCTGCTGTTGATCAGCGGTTGTCATTGATGTCAACCTAAGCAGCACCAGGGGCTAACCCAATATTGCATGGAAATATTGATGTTACCCTTTTCCATTGATGTCAAAGGGGGATATAATGTTGTAGGAAGAGGTGTCATGATCGTAGGGGGAGTACTTGTGTTGCCATCAATGCCAAAGGGGGAGATTGTTGATCATCAGTTGTCATTGATGTCAACCTAAGCAGCACCAGGGGCTAACCCAATATTGCATGGGAATTTTGACCTACCAAATTAATATATTCCGGGTCAATAATTATTTTGATAGTTTCTACTTGTCGAGATGTTTCCGTTGATATATGGCATGCCATAACATAATTCTTTACGGTTCGAGAGATATTCATGTTTGAAGTTTGTATCCCAGGTTAGTGGGCTAAAACCCCATGGGGTTGGGGCATGGGTCATTGAAAAGTCATGATGTCTATTTTAAGCTCCTGAAATCCCTCCCACATTCACTTGTTGAAGCCCCTC
The DNA here is from genome assembly GCA_034641835.2 of Pinus albicaulis. Lineage (NCBI taxonomy): Eukaryota > Viridiplantae > Streptophyta > Pinopsida > Pinales > Pinaceae > Pinus > Pinus albicaulis. The sequence continues at coordinate 372,501,998 of CM076580.1, forward strand.
TCAACTTAAGCATTTATATAAATTGTGATCTTCATTTCCTCCTTATGCAAGGGATTTCGATATCCAAAACAAGTCATCGTGGAATTTTCACTCTAAATTTTTTTCTACGAAGTTTCAGAAACTGAAATTTTTATGAGACAAAGCCAAAATCCTTAGGAAGCTTCTGTAAAAATTTCAGATCAAGGTGCATATTATTTTTGGAGATATGATCTGTGGAAGTCAGGGTTTTTGTAGGCTCCTGAAATTCATCTCAAAGAAGTGACCTTGATAAAATAATCATAACTCTCCCTCTGAGTATCTGATTGGAGTTATATAAAAAGTGGTAGATATTGCATAGTATGTATCTTTTTATCTATCAAAGTTAGAGCCAAATGAAGAAACAGTGACACGTGGCACGTCGTACAAGTGCGCCCTGCCAAAACAGTCCATAATTAGGGAATTGTGAGAAATTGGGTATAAATCTCTCTTGAAGAATCAAAATTGGGTCAAACCTATGGCATTGGAAAGACGACTCAGAGGAATACTACAGGACCAAAAATTAGATATTGAGGATTTGAAATAACAGAGATACACTAGATTCAATATCAAGCTCCTAGAAGGAAAGAAAAAGCTAGATCATGTGTTGTCAAGGGTTGCAAAGGACCAGACTTTCTACGGCAGCAAATCAAAGCAAGGTGCAGCAGAGGGTAGCATGAAAAGAGAAGCAACCAAGGTGCATAACAACAGCAAGAAGTTCATCATCTAAAGTCTTCAAGTGGGCAACACTGCATACAATCATTATAAAGGTATCATTGTACTTAGTCATTGTAAATACATTATTGTACAAATTGTACTAGTATCTATCTGCCAAGGGTTGAAGAGGCAGTGTTGGGAGGTCTAGGATCATCATTAGGTGGTTGTGTAAAAGTTGGGGTTATGGTCTAGTATATCTTCTTCTTCTACATCATTCTATATCATTGTAAAGTGGACCATTTTCCCTGGTACGGGAGTCCATTCTTCTTTTGTTCTTCTATAGGGTGGTAGGGTGGTGTTAGGGTGATTTGTAGCTCATTGGGTGTTGGGGAATCCGTTCAGTTGACTACTAAAGAATCTCGGGCATTGGAGCATCCATCCAGTGAGAGCTGGAGAAAAATGCTTTTCTAGATTCTAGGAAGTTGGAGCTTTATTTTCAATTGGAGTTGAATATTAAAGAATTATTAGAAAAGAATTAGGTAGGTTTGTGGGTTTCAGTGGGTTTCCACCTTAAGCGTATTGCATTTGTGTTCCTCTTGTTTACGCTGTCAGCAATACAGTACTTGATAATAATTGAAGATTAACTAATGCTCTAATTGAAAGGAATACTGATTCACCTCTCTCGGTCTTTCAATCGTGCCCCCACCTCCGGGCTTCCCTTTGGGCTTGTTTTTTACCTTTCTCTTAACCATGTTAGGAGGATAATTCTCCTGATCATACTGGTGTGGTTGATTTTTCTTATTTGCACAAAGTTCACCTGTGCATTGTTTTGCGTAGGTGGGTTGCGTGCTTGGGACTGAGCGTATTTCTGTCCCATGTTTGCACCTGGCCGTTGGGGGGGAGTTCTTTCGTCAGTCTTTCTTCCTGCGTACTGGGTCTCCTCAGCTGGAGGATAAGGTCCTCCTTGGTGATACGCTGGCGCCCTATTAGTCAAATTTTGTTGCTACATGTGATGACTTTGAAATCCAGATTGAGACATGTTCTGGGTAGACCCATGTGTGTAACCAGGATTTTGACTATTGTTGCCTAGGTACCCTTGGGTCATTCACCCAATAAGTACGTTTACAGAGTTAGACGCACCTGGAAATTCTTGATAATATTGCAGGCGCGGGGCATTGGGCAGGATATTGTATATGTATCCTGATTGCGTGTAGATCAGTTCAAGATGTTGGGCTTTACTGATTGCGTCTTCTTCGAATGTGGGGTTACGTTGCGCCACTTCCTTTGAAATCTCCACCATCAGAGTTTTCAAGAATAAATCTAAAAGGACTCGGTCGTCGAGTTTTGCTTTTCATAAACTGCGACGCTGCCTCCACTCATGGAGATGCTCTGAAATATGGGTAGAGGGGGATTGTCTGAAATGAGTTAGTAACTCCATTCATGAATCGTGGTGAATGGGCAGCTAAAAGTATGTGAGAAATGCAGTAGTGAGGGCGCTAAAGGTTCCATGTGAAGCAGTAGGTTGCTCCACGTACCATTTCGCGGCCACTCCCATAAGAGTGCGTTGAAATAGCCTCAACCGAACAGTATTGTCGATGATGCTATTCGATGAGCACCATAGGTGAAAGGTCATTATATGATTTCTTGGGTCTTCCGCTTGCTTGCCTTCAAACTTTGGTATGTCTGAAGGGAGCTTCGTGGGCATGGGAGGCCAATTGGGGTCGTGTGTGATGGGGTCATTGGTGAGCTTGGTCAAATATGGTAGATTCAACGCCGCTAAGAAGGGTGACTAGGAGGTTGACGCCATGGAAACGTGTGAAGACACGAAGTTCTGGTTAGAATGAGGGTTAGTCTATGACGTACCCTGTTGTGAATTCAGCTGGCTTCCCGTATGGGATGCACTCCTCTGCCCCCGAGGGGACGTGGGGGGAGTGGTGTGCGGTGTGGTGTAGGGAGACCAATTAGGGTTCCCAACTAAGGTTGCTCCAAGAAAGGAGGAACCAACTACGGTGGCAATGTTCCGTCTTTGACGCATAAACGACGAAAGACCTGGAACCCCTCCCGGTAATGGGGGGAGGTCCAAAAGACGCCTGGACCGACGAGGTTCCGTTGGAACCCTTTTAGTGTCAACTAGGTTAGGTTTTGGAAAATTTTTGAGGGGATCGAGTTTGTGATCACGAAAAATTTATGGCCCCATACATAAAACAAAGTGAAAATGAAATGAATTTTCCCTTTAACTTAATCTATGTGATAAATCAAGCAAAAAATGGTTTTGTTTGTTTGCACGTGATACTCAAAATCCTAGAAGACCTATAATGTCCTCACACACTAAAAAATAACTGGGCCTTGAGAGGATTTATTGCAAGTGCTGGCACAACATCTCGTAAGAGCTGGCGATGCCCCCAGTCAGCTGAAGAGAATCAACCAAGGTAAGGGTAGAGGGTCTGGCGCTTGCCTACACTGTCACCTATAGGGTAAAGGATGCCCTAGTTTTGGCCACTAAGAAACACCGTCCCACGTGAGAATTTGAGTCTTGGGCTTCTTGGTAGTCAGCTAATAGTACAGAGTATCAGCCGGGTCAGGTAGCCCCAACTGATACCGCACGCACTGCGCCTAACCCTAACCCCCTCTGAATCGGGTCTTTGTCGCGCTCGGGTTTTCTTTTCCGTGGGCTGATAGGTGGATTTTAAAGCTCCCTAAATACACAACTTCTATGTTTCAATGTGAAGTGTGATCAAGGTGGCTTATTGGATGCCTACCGCCTTGATCCTAACCTAATCTATAAATTCTCTTGTGGCCCCTGTGGAAATAATTTAGTGAGTTGGTTTAAGTTATTTTTAGGTGGCTTTCTTTTCTTAGTGGGTGAATGTGTGTGAGTGTATGGTGAATAATCTCATAATTTGAACATATGGATATCAGTGATCCTTTACAAAAGTCCCCTAGTTAAACTGTGTGACGTTGTTCCTTGCTCAAATAGAAAGCATTTGCGGATAATGGGTCGCTTCCAAATCCTCCTAGTTAGTCTATGTGAGTGACTAAAGGGAGATGGTGAATCACGAATGTAGAGTGTTCATATGCTTGTCTAGGGTCACCAAATGGTGCAAAGACAACAAATATTACTTGCTTTAATTGGCGATTCAATCCTAGTCCCGCAATTTCCTAAATGCAAAAATTGAATTTAAACTAAACAATTTCTACACTAGCTTATTCATATGTGGCTTTGAACCACTTACTTGGAATAGTTAAACTAAGTGTGCATACCAAAATGTGAAAAAAACATAAATTGTTCAGAAAGAAATGGTTAATTTGCCCCCTACTTAAACTATGTGAACACATTTTGCAAAAACCAACTTAAATGAAAACTAACTAAATGCCTACAGAAAGCAGCAAAAAATTAGTTCTCATGAGCTGTGGGGTATCAACACAGGTGTTGGAAGATACATTAGGGGCTTCCCAACACACTTACAAGTAGAAAAAATGCATAAAATAGGGAGAAAAAATATCTCTGTAATTTGCGTGCAAAATCCCTTGACAGGTGTGCCTTCCTGTGCGCAGGTCACTCCTGAACGTGCACAATGCGCATCTATGAGGAAAAAATTTGCACAAAAATCCTACAAGTAAAAATATAAGGAGCTTCCTTCTTCAATCTGTCACCTCAATGAATCTAGGGACTGCAAGATGGGTTAGAGGACTGTCAGCTCCACTCCAACATAGACAAAGGGTCTCCTACAAAATATGGCAGAACCACATATACTTGAAACATGTCAGTGGAGTCGCCAATATTGTTGTTGTGGATTAGTCGCATGGCTGTACGAAATCGCACAAGCTTAGAGAGTGTGGTCTACTCTCTAAACTATTGGTAACAGGAAAAAAGTGGGGGAGCTCAAAAGAATAAGCCTTAATGGAAATAGTATGCTGAAGTATGCTTTGGTTAAACTAAAACTAAAAAACAAAAATATATAGAAGCTATATAGAGAGTTCCAAACAATAATAATGAAAATGATGGCTTGATGGCCTCTTCTTATTAAATGCTCGGAATGGAGAAGAAATTTTAGCCACTTGCGAAAGGGCACCTAGGCAATGGCTCTAGGTCCCAATGCAAGGATGTTGCCTTCCAAGCTCTGCCTCTGATGCAGTCTCACTCTCTCTCTGCTGTGGTGGACTAAGATGTTGGGTGGCCAACTATCAATTCCTCTTTAGCTCCAACTCCGGGTCACACAAAATGCTAGTGTTTCTTGGGCAACTTTGGCTAGCATAACATTGTGATCACCATTTTTTCATCTCTTGGTGGGTTTATATAGGTGAGCTTCAAATCCTCCTTCCCTCCCTTGGTACATGATGGATGGTGACCCAAGGGAGAGGTGTGATTCCATTGTGTGCTCAAATATTCTTTTGTGTGCTCACATAATGTCTAAGGAGGCATTGGTGGTTGTCCTTAGGTGGCTTTCACATAAGGAGTAATTGTCCTTTTCTTATTGTGGTCCTGGAAAGTGACTTTTTGCCATTTCCAGAAATGCACGCTTATCAAGAAAAAAAGCGCGCAAAAGGCGCTCTTCTCGAAGGATAAAGCACACATTTGAGAATTTATGACTAGTTCAAATATGATTTTCTCAAAACCTTAGATATTTTAAATACTTCTTGATTCCATAATGTATTCCTATCCTGTAAATCCTTGGGATCGACATTAATTGATGTCGTCTTCTGCTGTATGATTTTCCAGTGTTAACACCTGCAGTAGCCATTTGAAATTGAGACAGACACCTTTGACTATGCTATTGGTGAAGTCCTCACCTAACATGGGAATCCAATGAACTATCATAGTGAGACACTTTTTGATACAATTTAGAAGTACCCCACCTATGATAAAGAGATGTATTCTATTGTGTATACTTTTCGACAATGGAAACATTACATTCTTGGGAAGGAGATAATCATCCACACTAATCACTGACCTCTTCAGTTTTTACAAACACTAGGGAAGTTGTGGAATGATTGCACCCAAAAGTGATCTACATATTTGCAACACTTCCACTTGAACATTAAATAAAAAAATGGAAACACCAATCATGTTATAGATTGCCTCAATCGAACCCCAGTTGTAGCACTAATTATTGTTCTCAACTCTTGTGGGCACGAGGCTTATGGATGGCCACAAATGTACAAAAATGATTTAGAGTTCACCACCACATACCATATGCTAGAGGATGGCAAGCAAGTTCCAAATTTCCATCTCCAAGACACATTATTATGCAACCTCGACTACCTTTGTGTTCCTTCAAGCGAGTGTGCCAAGCCGATTTTGGAGGCGCAATACAGTTGGGTTGCAAGATACTTTGGTGTGGAGAAAATTGTGGTCATACTAAAAAAGTATTTTTATTGGCCAAAACTATGACAAGATGTTGGAAAATATATCACATCTTGCACTGCCTATCCCATCGTCAAGCCAACCATCAAGAAGAAAGTTTTATACACTCCTCTTCCTACTCCCAACTAACCATGAGAATCCGTTTCCATGGAATATTTGTCTGGTCTCCCTTCTACCAAGCATGGTAGTGACTGTGTATTTGTAGAAATTATACAATAAGCATGTATATCTTAGATTCAATCTGATCTAACAATGTACTAAAGTTAAATACTGAATCACTTCTACAAATATTTTGCGGAATAAAAAACACAATCACCAATAACATGAAGTACAGAAGAATAAAATCAAACCACAGCACAGATAATTTCCCGGGGAAAGCTTGTTGCTCAAAAACCTACTATCTTATATTTTATATTCAGCGTGGATCATGAAACAATTACATACAAACTCTTCTCACAAGATCCCTCCAATACTTGGTTAATTGCCTCACACTGTCATATATAAAACTGACCAATACTTAGCCAATTTACTGCCACCAAACAACCTACCTTGCTTGCGCAATCCCTAATGAATGCTATCCCTAAAGAATAGGAATTTTGGCCTTCCTTGATTGCGTAAGTATCATGGGCGCTCCAATGGGTGTTTTTTTGCATGGGTGCAACCCAATAATCCTACAACTGATAGTCAACTTCACTTTCACCTAGATCTCAACTGGGTCTCCACTAGATCTGACATGCATGCAACTAATAATAGTAAATCCTCAGTTGCATGTGAGATCACTGATTGTGAATTAAATAATATTTAATTCACTTGATATATCAATAGTGTATCAAGCAGTTACAACTAGCGCAACTGAGTTTAACTCTCTTAACTGAGTTAAACTGATTACAACGAGCATTAACTAATGCACCATTGCACTTCGAACTCTGTTACTAATAGAATTACTTTGCATGCCTCACCAACTACCTCTAACTCGAAATCCATGAGCTAACTGAGTTTATCACTCTCAGTTAACTAGGGCCCCACCCTAGTGTAGGTGCTTAATGCACTAGGTGTGGGTGCTCAAAATTTTCTTGTTGAATTTCAACACTCCCTCTCAACAAGAAAGGGATTATCCTTCACCCCGATCCTGTCTCTATGGTATTCGAATTTTCTCCTAGTGAGCGGCTTCGTCAGAATATCTGCATCCTGATCTTCTGTGGGAATGTAATGAAGCAACATTATTCTTCTCTACACACAATCTCTGAGATGATGGTACCTGATATCTATGTGCTTAGACCTATCATGAAGTACAAGATTAATCAAGAGTTTATTGCAAACTATTATCATCACAGTGTATCACTATTGGATCCATCTGAGAACCAAACAAACCAACCAAGATCTTTCTCATCCAGATAGCCTCACATGGAGCTTGACTTACTGCCATGTATTCTGCTTCCATTGAACCGAGTTCCACAAATTTTTGTTTCCTGTTATACCAGGAAACTACTGTCGATCCTATGCTGAAGATCCCTCTTGATGTGCTCTTTCTGTTTGACAGAATTCCCGCCTAATCTGCATATGTGAAGCCTTCAAGCTTCACTCCCTCTGTCCGTCTGTACCATAGAACATAATTTGATGTGCCCCTCAGGTATCTCAAGACATGCTTCCCTTCCTTCCAAAAGTGCTTCGTAGGCTTAACCATATCTTGACTCAGCTGGTTAACTACATAGCAAATGTCTGGTCTGGTGTTCACTAGATACATTAGTGAACCAACTAACTGCTTGTAGACAATATCATCCACTACCTCTCTAGAATTAGCATCCTCTTTCCTCCAATTTCTTGTAAGAGGAGTATCCATGGGTTTGCAGCTCTCCATGTGAAACTTACCTAGTATATCCTTTGCATACTTGCGTTGAGACACAAAAAGTTCACCGTCCCGCTGCCATATTTCCAATCCAAGGAAATAATGAAGGAGTCCCATGTCCTTCATTTCAAACTTCCTTGCAAGATCAGCTGCTCATCACCAGTCAAAATTATATCATCAACATAAATAACAATAATCGATAGATTACCCTCAACCACAATCTGATACGGGTTTGCATCTGCTTCACTTTTGGTGAAGCCCATTTTGGTGAAATAGCTATCTATCCGAGTGTACCAAGCACCTGGCACTTACTTCAGCCCATACACATCTCTTTTGAGTCAGCACACATGCGACTCACTGTTGAAGATCTTGAAACCTTCAGGCTACTCTATGTACAACTCTTCCTCAATGATCCCATTGAGAAACACAATTTTCACATCCATCTGATGAATGTGCCATCCCATCGGCACTAAGAGTGAAAGGATGAATCTTATGGAAGAGTACCTTGCAACAGGTGCAAAAGTCTAATCACAATCAATCCCCTCAATCTGTGAGAATCCCCGGGCCACAAATCTGGGCTTGTATTTATCCACACTCCCTTCAACAACTTGCTTTACCTTGTAGATCCATCTTGATCCAACCACTAATTTGTCGACTGGTCTTGGGACAATCTCCGATGCGCTGTTCTTGACAATGGAGTCATACTCCTCCACCATTGCATCAACCCAAGTTGGTTGCTTCACTGCTTCCTAAAAGGAAGATGGTTCGGTCACAATACATTTGCTCATAAGAGCCATGTATCCAATAAATCGGTCAGGAGACTGTCTCTGTCTATGCTATGAAGTAGGGGCTCCTACATTCTCTGCAACATCAAGTCTCAATCTATCAACTTCCGTGGTGTGCCTTTTTCTATTTCTGATGGATGGCTCTGCATGAATGTTTTCCTCCACTCCATGATCCTCCACATGTGGCTGATCCACATCTCGAGGCTCATCCTTGGGAACCAACAGTTCCTCCTTTGCATGCAAGTCCTTATCCCTCTCAAGGGAAAACTGCATGGCTTTCTCCTCATCAAATTTTATATCCCTCACACAATAGTCATTCTGCTGTTTGAAAAATACACTCAATAATTATGGGGTGTTTCAGTGTACCCCACAAAAATACCGATCTCAGCTATTAGTTCCAGCTTCTTCCTAGCGTCCTTGGTCGCATGCACATAAACAGATAAGCCAAAAATCTTAAAGTGTTAACATCAGGTTTCTTACCAGTGAAAGCCTCTTCAGGTGTACTCATGCCAAGTATCCTATGAGGACAACGGTTCTGCAAAAATACTGCAGTACTTCATGATTCTGCCCATAGATGCATCAGTAGGCCTTGATCATGCAACGTCGCTCTTTTTGCACCGACGATCATTCTGTTCTTTCTTTCCGCGACCCCATTTTGCTGTGGGTTATGAGGCGCTATCATTTCTCTTCAAATACCTTCTTTGCTTCAGAATTTATTGAATTCGTTAAAGATTTATTCTCCACCATTATCCCTCCTAAGAGCTTTCACTTGCTTCCCTGACTCTTTCTCCACCAGTTCCTTAAACTCAAGAAACTTAGAGAATGTCTGATCTTTCTTCTGGATGAAGAAGATCCAACAGTTACGAGAAAATTCATCAACAAATATTACATATTACTTATGTTTTGCCGTCGAAGCAACAAAGAATGGTCCACACACGTCTGTGTGAACTCTCTCAAGGATCCCTGAAGCTCGATTCTCCTTCTCATGAAAGGTGGCCTTTACATATTTTCCCATAGTACATCCCTTGCATATGTATGAATGCACACGTGTACCCCTAGGAATACCAATAGAAATATGCTACTTGACTTTCAAGGCTCCATGGTGAATATGGCCCAATCTCCTGTGCCATAATTCACCCTCATCCTGGCAAACCACTTGATCTGCCTTGCCCATCATTGTTGCGCCACCATAGACCTCTAGCGTGTAGAGATTGTTAACTGAAATCCCTATTCTCTTGGATTATCCTGTTGTTTTGTCCCGCAGGAAAGCTTTTCCTTCACTAAAAACAACATCACAGCCTCTATCCTTCAACATTGCGACTGAGACTAATTTTTTATTCAAACCTAGTACATGCATTACATCTTTAATTGAAAGAGTTAACCTAACTGCCTCTGGAAGGAAATGGTACCAATCCCGGTAGCACTGTACCTTTTCCCATCATGTGAAAGGAAGCGCCAATATCCAAATACCACACAGATCCCAATGAAATTGACACCATGCAAGAGATCAATGAGAAGTCAAGCTAAAATTGCGAGGCCAAAGCCTCACCAGCTACAGAACCTCCAACCTTCTTGTTCTTATTCTTTTGTGGACAGCTAGTAGCAAAATGCCCATGCTCGGGACAATGAAAACACTTCACCTTGGACATGTTCTGCTTCTTTCCATTCTTGGACTCAGATTTGGAATGGAATTTATTCCCCTTCCTTTTCTTCGCCTTGGTAGCCAAAGCACAATATTCTTCATCTTCATTCTTAGATGAATATCCATCTCTAGTGTTCCATCTGAACTCCTCCTGCACCAAATCCGACCACATTCGTTCCCAATTTGGAAAATTTTCCTTTCCATTGACATAGTATTGATAATTGTGCCAACTCTTGGGAAGTCCTAAGAGAGCCAAGCTCACCAAATCATCATCAGTGACAGTTATACCAATGCTCCCCAGTTCATCCCGACATTGGACAATTTTTTTTAGATATTTTGGTATGGAGTCGTCCTTCTCCATATTGATGTTCTTGAGTTTATCTTTGAGCGCCAATTTCCTATGGTCGCTGATGCTTTGGAATAGATCTGTCAAATCCTTCCACATTGCATATGGTGTGGCTTTCCCATGGAGGCTTGAGACAATGTGGTCTCGTACTTCCTCCAATAGGATCCTCCTCGCCTTTGCCACGTTATTTTGCCATGGATCAAGATTTGCAGCATTTGTCACAACGGGTTTAGGAACATCATTGTCAATGAATTTCTTTAAGCCATTGTCTTCGAGTACTGCTCCATCTTGTCCTTCCAAGAAATATAGTTTGAGCTGCCCTCAAGTGCATACTCCAACCTCAAGCTATTGAAATCCATTTCGATCCTGAATCAGCTGTAGAACCAAGAAAGTCTTTCTGCAAATTCGAATTCTATCTAGTCACAAACTCAACTCCTCCTTCACAATTGTGATTTCCTTTGCTCCGATACCATGTAGAAATTATACAACAAGCATGTATATCTTGGATTCAATCCGATCTAACAATGTACTAAAGTTAAATACTGAATCGCTTCTACAAATATTTTGCGTAATTAAAAACACAATCGCCAATCACATGAAGTAAAGAAGAATCAAATCAAACCACAACACAAATAATTTCCCGAGGAAAAAATACTGCTCAAAACCCCACTATCTTCTATTGTATATTCAACATGGATAAAAAAATAATTACATACAAACGCTTCTCACAAGAGCCTTCTAGTACTCAGCTAATTGTCTCACACTGTCATACATAAAACTGACAAATACTTAGCCAATTTACTGCCTCCAGACAACCTGCCTTTCTTGCACAATCCCTGATGAATGCAATCCCTAAATAATAGGAATTTTGACCTTCCTTGACTGTGCAAGTATCATGGGCACTCCAATGGGTGTTTGGTTGCATGGGTGCAACCCAATAATCCTGCAACTAATATTCAACTTCCCTTTCACCTTGATCTCAACTAGGACTCCACTGGATCTGACATGCATGCAACTAATAATAGTAAATCCTCAGTTGCATGTGAGATCACTGATTGTGAATTAAATAATATTTAATTCACTTAATCTCTCACTAGTGTATCAAGCAATTACAACTAGCACAACCAAGTTTAACTCTCTTAACTGAGTTAAATTGATTACAGCCTTCATTAACTAATGCACCATTACACTCCAAACTCTGTTACAACTAGAATTACTTTGAATGCCTCACCAACTACCTCTAACTCGAAATCCATGAGCTAACCGAGTTTATCACTCTCAGTTAACTATTAAAAGTTATTTTTGAGACTAGATTATATTTTATTGTCCATCTTAATTAATGGATAACTAAAATATACATGCACCAAAAATAGCCCTGTGGGCCCCACCCTTGGCTTGGGTGCTGAAATTTTCTTGTTGAATTTGGGTGCTGAAATTTTCTTGTTGAATTTCAACATTATTTGTGGTCGTGAACAAATTTTGTAAGATGTCTATATTGGTGGCCTGTAAGAAGAGTATCATAGCCGAGAACACTGCCAAACTATTCTTTGAACGAGTGTGGGTACATTTTGGGATCCTACAAACCATTATATCAAATTATGATAGCGGGTTCCTGAGCACATTCTGGTCAAGCCTCTAGAAATTATTGGACACTAATCTCACAAACTTAACTGCATTCCATCCCCAGGAATAGGTCATCAAAAGGATGATAGTGCACATACTATGCATGTACAAATCCAAGCATCCAGGAACCTGGGATGAGAGCCTTCCCTATGTGCAACACAATTATAACAAATATCTCCATAGTTCGGTTGGTCACAGTCCTTTTCAAGTGGTTATGGGATTTCAACCATTGTGTCTTATTGATGTTGACACGCCTCATGCGACTACACAAACATAATCCACACATGTACATTATGTTACACAGTAATTTGTCACCATGCTCATTTTCCCATCCTTGATCCTAAAATGCCCCGTGAAAGATCCTGTGCAATGTTTCCATCATCAATAAATATGTTAACATATCCCCTGAAGATCCAAATAAGACTGACTTGGAATATTACTGAAGAAACTTGGTCAAATTCCTATTTTCCTTGGTTAATGCCCTTCTTGGTGCCATGACCGCACTGATGTCCTTTTCACGGTTCTCGCTTAGCGCTGTCAGCGCCCTTATTTCTTGGAAAACCCTACTAATCCATTTTCTGGTAGTGTTTCCTCAAATGGAGGAGAAGCTTTGACCTCTAGAATCTCAAGGGCGATGAGTTGGTTGTTAAACGATGGTGATAAGGTCAAGCTCTTTGATTTTAGATCTTTTTTCTCATCCATGGGGGTTCATCCATTCCTCCTCCCTTCATGGGCTCCCAACCTCTTCTCCCTTCCTATAAATTCACATCCCTCATTCCCACCACTTTAGAGCTTGGTTGGTCATTGTGAGACTCGTATGAAATATCATTCCCTTGCATCCTAGCATTGTGATAAAGCCTAAGTGTTAATGAGTAAGAATGGTTTTGAGCTTGAGTGAAGGACTCAGATTTTCAATAAAGGACGCCTCCAACATCAAGTCCTGGGTTGTAAGCTATCCTTTTGTATTTATCAATAATAACATATGATATTTTATTTCTATATTTTTATAAATTTTTATGAAATATTCTGGTACTCCTTGATCTGTTATATAGCTAATGTTTCTGACTATTATGTATCACATTACGTTTGTTGTTGTCTCTTGATCATCTACAGGTATTCGCGTGCCATCAGTAGCAGGGAGTGGGCCTACAAGGATCATGGATCAAGGTCATCATTAATGGACTCAAGCATAGAGTTGGGAAAAAGGTATCTATGTCTCTTTTATTGTCGCATTGTAAATGTTAGTTTAGAGAGCTTTGCATTAGAAATAATCTTGTTTTTCTAGACCCACTCTAGGGCTAGAGATATCGCCTCTGTCCGCATAGGGGATTTATCTTAACAACATAACTGGTGACTCCGCTGGGGAGCTTAGCCTCTTATTCTTCCTTCCTCAAACTGATCTTGGATCAGTTTCACCGATTTTGGATTAGTTTCACCGATTTTTGAAATCTAAACCTGCTTAGGCCTCTGTTAGCTTGTGTAAGGATTGATAGTCACTTCACTGTGTTAGGTCTGGTGTTTATGTGAGAATGTTTTTTTATTTTTCCTTATTTTTAGTGACCAACATGCTTTAAGGTTGCACAGTAGCGCTGTTCTATATAGTACAGTCGTGCTAATTTTCCTTTCAGCACGCTTCTGCCTATCATAGAAGTGTTGATCTTAGACCTAAGAAAAATTTGGGTTTCCCCTTTGATTTTCCGGTGTGTCTTGGCCATTGAAGGAATTTTGTAGGATCTCAGTGACCTCCTTGCTATGTGTTTGACTTACTTGTTTTCTCTGAGCGAGTCTTTTCGTCTCTTTGATTTGTTTGTAAGTGTTGGAAATTCTTCACCATTTCAAACACCTTTGTCGCATTGTTATTGAATTGATTGAAATGATTTGTTGTATGATCTAGTCATCGCTACATCTCTGATCTTCCCTTCAATTTAATGTCAAACATAGGATCATAAATTGTTTGATTCACAAGTCTAGGAGAGTGTGTCTTTTGTCTAAATTCAAAATAAATTGAAAGTGATTTTCATTTTAGTTTTGATTTAGATTATATTCATCGTTTTAAGAGGAGTGAAAAGAATTTCATTCATGCATTTTTTAAAGCGATTTTTGTTTGGTTAGATTGAAAGAAAAGTGAAAGGATTTGCATTTCTTCTTTCGTTCATTTGTTTCGTTTTTTATTGCATTTCAAAGTTAAAAAAAAAAGAAAAAAAATATTGTGCATCTTAGTGAAAAGAGAAGCATTTTCATTTTCAATAAGTTGCATTTGTTTGGGAAAAGTGAATTCGACTGAAAATAATTTCTTTTCGTAGCTTTGAGCTAGTTTGGGGGGCATTATTGTTGTTGCATTGATTTAAATTTTGCTTGCATCTCTTCCCTAAATAGTTTAGGCTTAATCAAAATGGATTTTTTTTTTTTTTTCATTTAGTTTGCACTATAAGGATTTAGGTGACATCGTTTTGAGCCTTGAAATTGAAACTTTAATCAAGAACAACTTAAAATGAACCCAATTTACCTTAAGGATAATTGGAAATAACAAGAAAATTTAGTGGTCTAGGCTAGAGACGTGTTCCAACGTCGTAAAATGTAGTAGTTGTCGCTAACGGTCTGCGTTACAACTCGGGGGTGATATCCCGTCCCACGTATGGAAGTATATTGATGTATGATAAGTATATTTGGGGCACTCTCATCGAACGGTTACACATTAGACAACACTACTTCAGACTGGACTGCACGTACCATCCCGTATATTGGGGAGACACCACTAGGTTGCAAGCCTACCATAGGTAACTAAGTCGGCCGCATTGTAAACGTGATACATCGAAAAAAAATTCAAGGAGATTGGCTGCCTTGCATTAAGTCCTTGGTCATTTTTTCTATCATTTATCACCAAGGTGTATATTGTAGTTAACAAATACTTTGTAAACCTTTATGCCTAACACACCCTTTTTTATTTATTTATTGTTGATTCTAAAAGTAACTGCCCACAAAAACATCTTACCTATGCAGTTCTTGAGCCTCATTATTCCCTGTTAAATTGTGAACCTGTTCACCTCTTCCTTATTTGATATTGCTTTGAAATGTCATCGTGGCTGAATCATTGAATTCGCCTCTTCCCTCCTCTGACTGATCTCAAGAACCTCCTCCCGAGGTCCCTCAGTTTCCAGTTGGACCCCTTGAAGTGCAAGGTGCAAAACTCAGGATTGTTATCAATGTTCAACCCATATCATCTCGACCACTGCTTGAAGATTCTCCTTGGACGACATTGGAAGAATTTGAGCCGAAATGCCCCAAACCATATTCACATTTCTCGGCATTTCCTCAAAATTCTCTCTTTGATCCGATTTTGGTCTTGCCTCAACAACCTTATAGCGCTTTTGATCAACCTGGAATCCCCTTTCACGCTTCTCCAATAGCGTCTCGCTCTATTGTCCATCGGTTATTTCCTGACGAAATGGTAGCCAATGATGATGATATTCCATTTGTGAGCGCTCCTCAAGGCACTCTTTAGGAAACTACTGGATCTTATATCCCAGGAGCCGCTTCATCTGTGTTTCCCTCAAAAAGCTTGCTGTTCGATTCCACACCTCACGATTCAAGCAATGGGACCAAAATACCTTCCAGTCATGTTGCGTCCACGCTCCCACATAGTTATACCTCTCTGGGAAACCTTATTTCTATAGCTTATTGTGGTACAAATTTATTCCCAGATCCCCTTTGGTCAATGTGTATTCCTCCATATTCTGGCCCATTTTTTTCGAATATGGCCACCGTGTATCAACCTGTTGTTCGACCTATGGTCACCACTGGTCAAATGACTGTGTTGATTGAATCCTCTATCCCCTATTCGCCATCTATGATTACTTCAGTTCCACCACTGAGTGGAAAATCCATGGTTTCATTTGTACCTGGGGGGCAGTATAACCCTGTTTATGTGCCTCCCCTGTTGGGTGGGGAGAAGTCGAGTTTTGGATCTATTCTTGGGGCAGGACAACCTCATGTTCAATATTCTCAAGTTCAGAAACCCCTTTAGCAACTGAAAGTATCGTATTCATATGTTCAGCAACCTAACATCCCTTATGTTCAACAACCGAACGTACAATATCAGTATGTTCCTTGACCGAACATGTCTCAACAGTACGTCCAACAGCCCCAGCCTTCGGTGAGTGCTGCTACGACTAATCCTCAGTTTGGTTCTTACACCGAAGCTAGTACGAATCTCCTTCTGGGTCAATTTGGTCCTCTCCCCAACCAGTATGGTACGCAATACCTCCTCAAGGTCAGTGTTATCATTGGAAAATCGTACAAGCAAAAGTGACATTATTCAATGTCAGGCAAAAGGATTTACAGGTCTGAAAGACATTAGAGAATCTAAAATAATTTAAAATCTCTAAGGTATGAAAGGATAAATCAAATTGTGCACAGAAAGAACCAGTCAAATGCACATTTACTGGAAAAATTCTTCGATAAACACAGATTTTCATGCTTTTTACTCAAAAAGGCGCATGATCCTGGGAGTGGTGGAAGTCACTTTTCGGGACCACAAGGCACACTCGAGGACATTGATTCCACAGTTGAAGCTGCCTAAGGAAAACCACCCAAGCCTCCTTAGGACCTCAAGGGAGCCCAAAATGGAATAAATGTGGCACACAATGGAATCACCCTCCTCTCTTGGGTCACTATCCACAAAGTACCAAGAGAGGGAAGGAGGATTTGAATTCTCCTATAAAATGCCACCAAGAGATGAACAATATGAGAGCAGATTGTTATGCTGGCCAGAATTGCCCCAAGCAATACCAACAGTGTATGATCTAGAGGAGATATATAGGGGACTCAGTTGTTGGCCATTCAATAGCTCTAGTCCACCATAGTATAGAGAGGGAGACTTTGTGCCAAGGCAGCTCGGAAGTAAAGACATCCTCACATCGGGACTTAGAACCCCTAGTTCTAAGGGCCCCTTGGCAAGTGGGTTAAAGTTTCATCCTCATTTCCTACCAGCACTCAATAAGAGGGGACGTAAGCACCGTTGTTTGGATTATTGAAGTTGTTTGAATCTATTTAGAGCTTTTGTTTTATTTGTTTTAGTTTTATTTTAGTTTTCATGTTTGAATATGCATGCTATTTCTCTATATAGTATGTTTATGTTTTAGCATGTTCCACTATCTTGCTTGAATCCATATATTTTTTTCCCATGAAAAATAACTTAAGAGGGAAAAACCACCTCTCTTAAGCAAGTGTTATTTCATACATTCGTGCACCAAACACACCAACAAAGTCAGTACCAACAACCCTAGTCTTAGCCTCAGCTTGGTGCTTCATATCAATAGATTCCTCAGTACAAGAAGGCCCAATCAGAACCTCAGGCTGGACCCTATGTTCAACAGGGACCATAGGCTAGACCTTATGTTCAGCAGGGACCACAGACTGGACCTTATGTTCAGCAGGGACCTCAGGCTGGACCCTACGTTCAGCAGGGACCGCAAACTTGACCTCATGTTCAGCAGGGACCTTACCCTAGATCCTATGTCCAACAAGGTCTAAAAACTCAGTTCGCATAGGGGTCTTATCAACAATCTCAGAAAGGTCCCTATGAACAATATCTGCAACAAGGTCCTTACCATCCATGGGGGCAGTATACGTATCTGGGAAAGAATCTGCCTTATTGGGGGAAAAATCCATATCAAACAAGTTGGAACCCCTGAACTTTTTCCCCTCATCATTCGCCCTTGCCTTTCCTAGCTATGTTGGAATTTTAGAATGTGTCAAAGCTCACAAATGACCCCATCCAACATCAGCTACATTGGCTGCCAATTCCAACTAAAATTCTAGGAGATTGTCCAAAGTTCAAAGGAAAATCTGGGGAAGTTGTTGAGTCTCAAATCTGCATCTTTTCCATACACTTTTCTATACCTTTTTCACTCACCCGAACCTCCCAAGTTGTCAATATCATGTGCAAAAGAGCATCTAACATGGTTTTTAATTATATTTTTGTGTTTTCTATTTGATTTAGATTTTGTTCATTCAGCTGCGGAATCTTGCCACTTTCCGCAGCTGCTGCAACTTTCCGCAACTATTTTGTGAAACTCTATGCTACAGGTGTCTACAAGGAAAACGAGCCACATGGGCAGGTCAGGAATGATGTGGACATGGTTCGTGTCCTATTGGTTCGAGCAAACTCATCTAAAGAAGCCGCGGTCAAAGGCGTCCACATGGAAGTCAACCATAGAGTCTCATGTTGGCAGAACTCTGTTTCGTGTCACATGAAGATTCATACGGCCGTTTCTAAGTTGCGGAGGATAAATCGACATCTGTACATGGCTCCTTAGTCGAATTCAAGCATCCACTCCTCGTAGATTTACTTTCCAACACGGCCATGATCCTAGATCTGTGGACGTAATGGTCTACGTGTTCTCCACCAGCATGAACTTTAGGAGACAATTATATTTCTTTTTTTATATATAATGCGTTTGCATACGCATATAGAGTTAGTCGATGTTAGTCTCTGTTATCTTTTATTAGTCTGCTCTGTAATGTGATTACGCTGCACTTGTGCCGTAACATCACCTTTCTGTAATGACTGTTTTTTAATATAAGAAGACTCTGTTTTCAACCGAAATTCGTATTTGAAGATCGTTGCCAAGGCTGGTGTAGAGGGCCCCTGCTCAGCTAAGGTTTTGTGCATTAGTGTAAAGTTCTCATTTCGTTTCTTTAAATCTCATTGTGCCATAATCCATTCATATGTTTATACATTGCATTTGCTTCATTTCTGTTTATAAACTTCCATAATTTCCATTTCACTTCTGTCTTTCATGTTTTATGTTGTTAATCATTGATCAGTGTTCTTGTTTCAGGTTATAGATAGGCAGCCCGGGCATTTTCATAGCTTTTTGACTAATGACATGGAACTAATATTGTTCTGCTGCTAATTTGCTTTTCATAGTTTCTGTTTAATTTCAGTATTGCTTTGTTCATTTCAGTTTTTCTTATTTTCTTCAGTAGTTAAATTTAGATATATTAAGTTGCTCATAACATCTTCAGTTGCCTCCGAAAGCCACAGCTGGACTGATGGTGAGGGATTGTATTATGAAATGTGTAGTTTAGTATTAGTTTCTTTTCTGCAAATTTAGATATATTAAGTTGCTCATAGCATCTTCAGTTGCCTCCGAAAGCCACAGCTGGACTGATGGTGAGGGATTGTATTATGAAATGTGTAGTTTAGTATTAGTTTCTTTTCTCCAAATTTAGATATATTAAGCTGCTCATAGCATCTTCAGTTGCCTCCGAAAGCCACAGCTGGACTGATGGTGAGGGATTGTATTATGAAATGTGTAGTTTAGTATTAGTTTCCTTTCTGTAAAATTAGATATATTAAATTGTGCATGACATTTTCAGTTGCCTCCGAAAGCCACAGCTGGACTGATGGTGAGGGATTGAATCATGAATGTATGGTTTGATATTAGTTTACTTTCTGCAAGTTAGATATCAGTTACTCAAGTTGTTTATGATTACTTCCGAAAATCATAGCTGGACTAATGATGAAGGATCATAAGATAAATTGATGTAATCTGATTTAGATTTATTTTGTTGCAATTTTGAATTTCCTTAAGCATAGTTTCTTTTATGTTTAGTTGGCAGCAAGAATAGTTTAGTTTTCATGCTCAATAGTTCATTGTTTTGATTTATTAGATTAGCAACACCTTTTCATTTCAGCAGCACATTTTCATTTCCTTTCAAGTCTTGTCATTGTAAATTTCAAATTGCTTTTTAAAATTTCAAGTTGGTAAATCATTATAGGGGATATCACTTCCTTGAACAAACATAACCAAACTTGTTTTCATCTTAGAATTTCCATTTCACCTTAGAAAACCAAAACGACAAAAAGTTAAGAAATAGGTTATCTTGCACATATAGTGCGCCGCACTTCATCAGCTTACGATTCCCGGATTGACAAATTAAATGCAGCCATTTAGGACACACTAAATTGACCAAACGGAAGACCCCAAAACTCATGTTATGACTTACCACTTGTGGTGTTCCTCTAATTCTTGGGTCGATGATTCTATTTGTCTTCGTCTTTTACAACGTACTTTGATCGGTACCGTGGCTAAGTGGTATATTGAGCTCCCTCGAGGAATTTTATTCGATTTCAATTTCTTGGCTATGGCTTTCCTCACTCACTTCCATCTACATGTATGGTATGAAACCGACACCCATATTCTCACTTTGCTGAAGCAGTCAAATTCTACGTATATTTCAGATCACATTCATGAATGGCGGCGTCGCCTTCACCTCATCAAATTTGAGATCCCTGATTAGATATTGATTGAAGGGTTTACGAAATCATTCGTTCCCAGGATTTCTAAAGATATTTCCATGGGAGGGTGTGTCACGGAACAGGAGGTCATTGCCAAAGGTAAATACATAGATTTGGTTTATTCCTAGTCCAAGACTCTACATGAGTTATTACCTGACACGCCGCGACCTTCGAATGATCCCGCATCATCTCAGTCTCTAGTTACACCTCTGGTGGATGGTGTTATTGGGACAGTGGCTCATACTGATAGTAGTGCACCTAAAAGTTCTTTGAAGTCTAAATCCACTACTGTCGCTATGCCCCCTACTCCTTCCAATAAACAAAAGAATCCTGGTAAAACCTCAGAGGTAAATTCTATTCAATCTACCACAACAGATAAATCCTCGAAAGGTAAGAAAAGGGTAAAGGAAAGTATAAATCCAAAAACCCTAAATAAGATTCAAAGAATTCATCTGATGACGATTTTTCAACACGTAAGCCCAAATTTCCTTGTCTGATATGTGATGACGATCATTACACCAAGGATTTTCCTTTGCATGTCGAAGTTTCTCGTATTCTAAAGGTCGCACCCGAGACTCCGACCGTTTTGAAAGAAACTTTCCCTTCTCAGCAGATGCAAATGGTAGATGAAGCTCAATCGTTTGGAAGCTCTCAACTTTTCATGGATGGAACGCAACTTATTGCCATTACCACAAGAACGAAAGATTATCCCAATCTGTTCAAGGCTCCTATGGAATCAGAAATTATATATCACCCTTCATCTTCCATGCCCCATACCTCTGGTCCTCTCTAGATTGAGAGATCGAGTAGTGAATCCATCATCTGACCACCCCAAAAGGTGTTCTTTAGAAATCATCTTATAATTTGAATGCGAGAGCTGCACAATACTACAATATTATAGAAGATCTGGCTCAAGCGCCTTTGACGATGTCGGATTTGGAGTTCCTTCAGTCGTGCCCATCACAATGGAAGGCACTACTCTCCGCTATTGGAGGGATTGATCCTGTAGATTCTAATCTGATTACTTTCAATCTCGAGAATTTTGTTCCTCGCCTCCCCTCTCAGGTAGCTTTTCTGATTCAAGTTACCATTATGGGAAATAATGTTCATCAAACTTTCATTTATGAAGGCACTTTGACATGCATCATGTATGTCGCATGCTGGAAAGCCATTGGCTCTCCCCCATTGTGTTAGTCCCCAAATACCTTAGAAGCTTTCGATGGTAGAGGTTCTCGAATGTACGATATTCTCAAGGCATTGCGCATCCTGTTGGAGGGGAAAATGGTAACCATGGAAGTTGAAGTGGTAGACGCTAACTTGAACTAAAATCTCCTTCTTGGATGTAGTTGGAAAAACACTATGGTTTGCGTGGTCTCCACCATTTTTCGTGTCCTCCATCTCCCTCATCAAGGGAAGATAGTAATTGTCGATGAGTTGTATTTCTTCCCCTCTGATTCTTTAGTAGGCAACATTTCGTATGTCCAGAAGACCGCTACTCCTTATGAGAACATCGGGCCAGGTTTGTTCAAAGATTCGTCCCTTATGGGAGTTTTTCCACTCCCACCTCTGAATGTCACCTTCGTAAATACGATTTTGCCTGGTCATGATCCATGGATTGTTTCCAATATTGACCAACTCGAGAGTTTTGGCAACATTATGCCTCTAAGCTCGACTGAGAAAATGTATCAACGTATTCTCACAACTTCTGAGGCTGCATCCGACACAAACAGTCATTTGGTTTCCTCTCTAGGCACTTATGCACGATCACCCTGGTTTGGTTCTTGGGAGTATGATGATCCATTCAATGAGACTTTCCCCACTGACGAGAGTATCATGGCAGTAATGTCTCTCGAAGAAACTATGTGGGATGATGGACATCACTGTTCCACGTTTCTCCCAATCCCAGGTGAAATATCTACCTGTCTGGAATCCCATGCTTCACCAGTATCGACTGACCCACTTCAGAGTTTGACTTTGATTCATGAAGTGTTGTCTGAAGGGAACATGGGAAATATCACTCCAACCATTCTGATCGATATTCTAATCGATATATTTGTCAAACTAGGGATTGTCAAGAATGTGTTCATATCGGGGCATCTTGTTCTCCCGATGATATCAAGATCTATACTAAAAAAAAATTTTATCTTTACATGTCTCGCCATCATACAATGAGGATGTCGACATGATCTTGAGTATCATTGTGCACAAAATTCCCACCTTATCCGGATTTAAAGCTCCGTTCGTCATGTTGAAATATGATGCAGAGTGTTGTCCTTGATGGCAACCCACTGAATGAAGATGAAGACATGTGACAGTTGACATGTGTTGTCCTTGATGGCAATACACCTGATGAA